>VXAZ01008846.1:730776-807831 GCA_013399875.1 Gymnorhina tibicen
AAAGTTTTTTAAAAAAAAAAAAACCTTAAAACAAAAAAAAAAAGAGGAAATTCTGTTTAAAAAAAAAAAAAAAAAAAGAGAGAGAAGAAAATATGTGTCCCTGCATCAGTTTCACATTGAGTATTTGCACATGTGTGACTCCACATGGGAGATCTTCTGCTTCCAGCAGCTTGCTTCCTCATATAAGAGAGAAAAATACTGAACATAGTGCCTGCTGGACCCTCATCATGCACTGAGGAACATGGATGTGGAATCTCTCAAACAGACGATATGCCCGAGTACTCAGAGATTCCCCTGTGGCCTCCGTGCCATCACCTCTGACAGCTGTCCCTGCAGGCAACGGCATGGAGGGATTGCACCCCCATCCCTGAGGGGGTTCAAAATGCTCTGTAATGAGAGTGTTGTGAATAGTGTAGCAGAGACACAGTGGAAATATCCAGAGATGTGGTGCCTCGTGAGCTGCCTCCTTGAGGTGGTAATGACAATGTGTAGTGTCGGCAGCATTCCTCTGCCTTGAGGTCAGCATCCTAAACCAGTCAGACTGATGCCAGCACCTCACCACACCTGCCAGTAATGTCATTAAAACCTGAATCCTCATCTCCAAAAGGTCAGCACTAAAGCCCTGCTCATACCTTAACTGCCTTTTTGGCAGCCCTACTCCCAGCCATTAGGCACCTCCATGGGGATGGGGACAGCCTAAGGCCAGGCTGGGACATCAGCCTGCGTGTGTGGCGGAGTCAGGATCAGGCCTGGTAAGGGGTGTCCTTACATCTAGCAGCTCCACTCCACCAGTCTCCCTGCTATTTCTAGGACAGAGACAGTGGGGTCAGGACTGAAAACAGTATGAACAAGGCTATAATGGAAAAGATAAGATATTGCAAGATACAATACAATACAGTGCAGTATTGTATTATGTAAGATATTACTGCTGTGATTATAAAAGTTGTTCAAGTGGCAAGGCAGGACAAGGTCATGCTATGAGGTTGTTTTCCATTTGTGTAATTTTTTGGGGGGTTTTGGTGTGGTTTTTTTGGTTGCTGGTGGTTGTTGTTGTTAGATTTTACTACTGAATCTAGGGAAAGCTCCCTTGTGCCTGGTGCACTGGTGGGAACTAATCACTATTCCAGCCTGCATAATAAATCTGCTTCTAAATTCAGGCGTTTCAGAGGGCATCTCATTTTTAAAGGAGGCTCACAGAAATGCTCTGTGTTGCTACTTAAAAAGGCAGCCAGCACCCACACTGAAGCAGGGAGAGGGGTGGAGCTCACAAGCCTCCCACTGCCCTTTCCTCCTCCTGCGGGGCAAAGCCGATGGAGCAAAAGAGCCCGAGCAGGCCCCTGATGGGTGCTGCTGCCCAGGACCCCCGTGCTTCTGTGTGATACCACACCTCTGCAGGCCTTTCTGGTCAGCGTTAAGAAAATCTGCTCAGAGGGCAGTTAGACACTGTTTTCCTTTTCCTGCATCACAGAATTTTTCTATTTATAATTGTTCTTAGGATTATTAAAATACCTTTAAATCTCTCCAGTCTATTTATATGTTATATAATTAGGGCTGGAGGAATGAGGCATACCCTATAGATCAACAACATACCAGTAGTGCTGCATGTACCTTCCCTTCCATTTTTTATTAAAAGCACCTAAGACCAGTAGGATAACATACTGAAAATATAAATCATGTTGCCTTTTGATGCAGTTGAGGAGCTAGAAATAAGGAAGAGAAACACATTTACATATTAGAGTATTATATACTCACGTAGGATGAATACTCACTGTAGCTTGTAATAAAATTTTTAACACAGGTAGTAATAGGGCATAATTGCATTTGAGGTGTTTAAGAGAAGGTGCTTCTCATACAAACTAACCACAGGAACAATTAGAGGTGCAAAAGTCCATGTTCCTCATGTGCTCTCAGTCACAAAGTGTATTCAAGTATGAACGAACCCGGAGGCTGTGATCTTTTGTTCTGAAAATCAACTAACCTCATAATTACATGTTTTTATATAACTAAAGGAGGCTTCTTTTGATCTGCGTTTCTTTTAGACTGTGTTGCTTTACATCAAAATAATCACTGACCTGTGTTGCACAGGGGACATCTCTGAGCAGTATAAATGAGATTTTCTTGCAATAAAGCTCCCTTCACCCTGAGGGTTGGGGATCTTTAATTTACAGAAGGCAAAATTGCTTGGAAGTCTCTACCCTGACTGAAGTGGCTTGTAGCTACAAAACCCATGTATTCCTCCTGGCAATATTAGCCTTTTTAACTGAAGCAAGCCCCATAAAACCTCAGAACATCATTTGTTTCCAGTAGTCACAACTAATTTCTCACTAATGGAATGAGTGCAATGCAGGACAGATTGATTTCCGTAAACATGATTTACTTTGTTTTCTGTCTCATTAAAACAAGCAATTAGCCAAAGCTTTAAGTGTTACAGACTTTTCTTTGAGGATACATTGATGACGAAAGCACATGTTTGTCCAGAATGGGAGTTCCTGTTCTTTCACAAAGGCAGCAACTTACAGCCCCAAATTCAACAAGAAACATGACAAGCAGCTGTGTCTTTTCTCACCATTCCAGTTCCTTTTCAGGAGAGCACGTAACTGGCAACCTTTGCCTCCTAACCCTTCATAGAGACACATGCCCAGGGTTGTCCTAGCTATGCTGAAAAACATGGACCAGGGCAGAACTGGGACTTTGCCACAGCCCCCACCTCCACTACTCTTTCTGCTCATCAGCACACAAACATTACCCCCTGGTGGGGAAGCTCATTTTCTCCATATGTTCTTAATTTTGGGCAATAAATAAATAATATGCTTGTAACAAAAGCTTGTAACTGAAGCTGAGAGTTTTGCATTTATCATGCTTGATAAATTCTGGCTGTAACACAGGCATCCATGCTAGTAAATTTAGCAGCTGTATTGCCCTGAAGACTGGTCTGTACTTAGAAGGGTAAATAAGATTCTTTTTTTTTCTTTGGCAGTTGCTGACAAAGTTTGTAACAGGTCTAATAATGCTTGTGTCCTGTGGGAAATATGTATGGTAATTTGCCTGTGTAAACACTAATTTCTTCTAAGTAGATGCTCTGTCTGGCTCTGTGTGTCCCTTCACCTGTTTTATATAAAACAGTTAAATAAACAGCTTGCTCCCCGTGCCTCTTCTCACCAAATTAGAGACGTGAGTCAAAGTCCAACAGCCCCAAATGCCACCTCTGATCTTTATGATTTTTTGCAGACTCTCCCCAGTCCTCTTCTGCTCCGGACTCAAATGCTTTTTATTCCATGCCATGAAGATCAAATGAATTAAAGCTACTTTAGACTTTTTTTGGTCATGGTAGCCTGGAAAAGTCATGCCTTCCAACAGTTTTATATATTGATGTCTATTTGTGGCCTTTGCAAATTAGGTGTTGAAAAAATGAACTTCCGATCCTGGGAAGGGACCCCATAGTTCCTTTCACGTTTCATAGCTCTTTTTTTTTTTTCATATCTTTCGGTGTCTACTGTGAAGACTGCTTTGCTTGGTTTTTCAAAACAATTTTTAAACGTTGCTTGATTATCATGTTGTTGTCGTCGCTCAGCGCGAAAGAGCATTTATGAATGGAGGGCACGAAGTGGTTTCCATTGCTGCCATCTCCTGGCGCAGTTAATGAACTCCACACGGCAATAACAAAGGCACATTAGCAGGGAAGAGAAATTAAACAAACTAAAATAGCATATAAATTTTCCTGAAGGCAGCTGGTAGATGCCAGGAAAACATCTTAAAAGACAATACACACCAGAAGGACCATTGCCAGATGGAAATTTCAGTGCTCCCTGGAACTGCCTCACTCGTTGTTGTAGTACCAATGTAACACCCATGACGATATTAGAAAACATAAGAAAAAAAATTGTATTTCTCTGTGTTTTGGTAGGCATTTGACTTAATGACTCTGCAATCAATTTTATGGTTTTGCTGAAGTAATTTCTCTGCTGTTTGAAGGCCTCTTTCAGAGTATGAAAAAAGAGAACATCTTGGGGTTTAAGCAGGTAAATGCGTAATGCTTTAACAATGGAAATTACCCGTGAAAGTTCAAGGAGAGGTACAAGGTTAGAAATGTTTTTAATGAACACTTTTGGAACTGATGACCTGACAGTGCCCCTATAATTGCTGTTGTTTGGTAACTGTGGTAAATGAAAGAAAAATTAATAAATCTCCTGGAGTTCAGTAAAAGCAAAATAAGACATTCGGTGACCCCAGCAATAGATAAATAAATAAATAAATAAATATCTTTAGGTGCTGTTTTTGCTGCATACTCAACACATTTCACTGAAAAAAAATAGGCTTTGCTGTGCTCTGCATAGAGAGCAACTCCATGAGGTGCACAACGGAATTCAGTGGGAATCCGTCATACCAATAGAAAATACGTTGCATTTCTGCCCTCATTTTGTGAACAAAAGCACAGTATTCTGTCTGTATTCCCCTCCTTCATGCTGAATTTCAGATTCTTTAGTTTTGTCGTTGCTTTGGCTTGCTCGTGAGTTCAAATTAATTTTAAATTATTTAAGGATGCAAAAAAAGGTTCAATATTTCCTGACGTCACACCTACATACTTCAACTGCAAGCTTCAGTAATCCTCAGTAATTCATTATGGGAGAGATGGAACACTTGATAGCTTTTTGATCTCTCCCACAGTCGTTACTCCATTCATCAGCCAGCCAGCTGGCTGCATCAGCTCCCTTTGGAGCCCCTTTCCCTGACTAAGCACTGCTGCTATAAAACTGCATTGTATCCCCGTGCTCTGCCCTTCCTCCACAGATGTTGTTGTTTCAATGGGCATACACAGTCCCTCAGCAAAGCTAAAATACTGCTCTGCCAAGTTCCTCTTGGCCAAGATACTTCCTGATGCTGATTTTTTTTTTCTAAGAGCTTGTGCGAACCATGTACCTTTCCCACTCCAAGGACAGAATATCTTTGGTCTACCCTGGCTGGCAGCCTGCCCATATGGCATCCAGATTTCTGGATGTTAAGAATGGTTTCCATATGATCAGACAAAATTATTTTTGGATCAAAAATGATTTGGCAGTGCATGACACTCTCTGGAGCATAGTCATTTATGCTCAACAAATATTTTCATATATAAATGAATGTAAACCCAGGAATGTAAAACCTAACCTTTTAGCAGAGCTATTTTCTTTGCATTGTGGAGTAAAGTAATATTCCTCAATAAAATGTTCTGTAGGAACCCCTCCCCCGTGCAATGAACTAAGTAATTTTTACCTGTAAATCTATTTTTTAATCCGTATATGATATCATTGCTATTCAGAATAAGATAACCAAGGATGCACTTCTCTTTGCTCTACTTATGGCCTTCCTAGTTCATGTGTCACATTAAGAAGGTGTGGACAAGAAAAAGAATTAGCACTCATTAGAGACAACTGTGACCTAATGAAGAATTCATGGGGAATGACAGGACGAGCAGGGAATGCACTGTGGCAGCCATGGAGGTGGGCAGGTGTTTGGTGTGATTCAAGGCTGCTTACAGCAGTGAACCTCAGACTTACTGCTTTCTCAAAGAATGGGTGAGAATGCAGGTGAAAAGAAAATATAAAATATTTATGGTTTATTTGTCTTTTCATAACCACTATAAATGGTAGACATTCCTGTGGGAAAACTCCCCCTATCTTTGTCACAGGCAGATGCCTGGGAGCATTTGCACGTGGGTCACAGCCTGTACAAAGCATTTCAGTGAGCTCTGTGTGTGCGTGGGGAACAGGATGAATGCTGGAAGCACACATATTTGAGTGTAGTGCAAGTGAGGGTCAGAGCACTTTCCAAAAATTTCCACTGCACTTACACTGCTCAGTAATTTTAGCGTTGACCCCAGGAGGGAAATGGGAGATAGGCTCAGTGAACAACAGGCTCACCCTTTCTCGAATGTATTTCTTACAAGTGGGGCAAATGTTGTTTTGCTGTTGACTCTGTTATACCTCTCCTCCATCTAAAGGGACCAGGGTTGCCATGTTTTCCAATCCAGCAGTTTTCCCAGGTGCGCAGTTACATCAACACACAAGAGTTAATTCCAAGTGGTTGTTCTATGGACAAAGTTTAGTTCCTACAGACCATTTCAAATGTCCCCGCACATCCTCCCACACATGACCATCCTGGTTACCTGCTCACAATCTCTGCACTCGCTCTCATGTAACACTGCCCAGATTTCTGCTGTCTCCCTTACTCTTTTCCTCATTTCTGTACATCATGTTTTCACTAATTCCTCACTGTGGTGCTTTATCTTCCTCTCATGCCTCTATATTTTTGGCAGCCCAAGAGGCAACATATGCTCTGTCGGGTTCAGAGCTCCGCATGTGCTGCCCGTTGTGCCAGTGCGCACATGCTGTTCATGCAGCGGAGCCGTGCCTCCTGCAGTGCAGGAGGGCTCAGCCACCCTTTCCTCTCCTCCTCCGGGGCACTTCCTCAGCCCTCTCTACCATCACCTGCATTTTTTGATCCTTGTAGGAACTAAATATCTTTGAGATTTCCACTTCTTTGGCAGATTTGGTAAAAATAGCAGGATGGCTTCAGGAGTATTTGCACAGTGGGAAGGCAGATAGGAGGAGAGGCAGTCACTGCAATTGTACTACTCCAATTCCTTAGAAAACAGAGCTAAAATTTAATTACGTTGAAAATGGATCATAAGGAACTGGACTCAGTACCCTCTCCTTTTGTCTGCCTACTAGACTTTTTCTTGTCTCTCATCCTGACTTTATATCACAAGATCCATGAGGCAAGAAATGTATTTTTGCTCTCTGTTTTCCCTATTACAGTAAAAAATAAATGTAGTAACAGATAGAAATACACGGGACTTGGCTGGTTTCTTTCTATATGGCAATTGCTTTTTACAACATTGTTTTAAAAGCCCCAGCACATGGAGCCAATGAGCTCACAACTGCAATATGATTGAAAGTGCTGCAAGATGCCCCTTGATCTCTTCCCCAGCTGCTCTTTTTCCTCCCCCTATATCTTTTTGTTTTGGTTTGGTTTTGTTGGGGTTTTTTTTTGCTGCAGTGACCTTCTGTCACTCAGCATGCCAGGTCTCCATCCCAAATCTGTTGTCATGGAGATTTGGGCCAGCACTCCTGGGGGACAGTGTGCCTCTCTCAGCCATCCAGTGACAAGTCCTGAGCCAACCTGGAGCATGGTCCCCAGCAATGTCTGCCTGCCATACGAAGCCTTCTGGCACCACCAGGGAAGAACCTGGTGAGTGTAATGCGGGGAGACAAACCCCAAATTCTTTTTTCCAGATTTACCTGCAAATCTGCAAGCTAATCACAGGAGGTCACCGTCTGGCTGGCTGCACTGCTGCAGCATTGTTATAGTGAAATAATAAAGTAAGAAGGGCTGTGTTCATAACAATAACATCTCTAGGGGGGTCTGAAGAAGATGAAGTGGCTGAAACTTTCCCTTGATATTCATTGTCAAGGGACCAGGCATGAGTGACACTGTAAAATAATGAGTCAGCTTAATAGAGTTAAGTTTTCTTTCTTTTCAGTTTGAACAGTAGGATAAGTGATTGATATTCTTACATGATACGAGGGGGCCAGAAAGACAGGGATTAGCTCACACAGGAAAAAAGACAGTCTTAAATATCTCATCAAGATGAATATATGAAAAACACTGAAAACAGATAAGAGTAAGCCTGTTCTCAGTGATTTGAAATATGGCAATATTTAAAACTGCTCTTCAGCAAATTTGTCTGTCTCAGGTAGCTCGTCAAATGAAAATTAAAATTTCTCTTTTTCAAAAGTAGTAGGCTAGAGCTATGATGCTAGATCACCATTTCCAGTCTTCTGTTCCTGTGTTGAAGGTCT
The DNA here is from genome assembly GCA_013399875.1 of Gymnorhina tibicen. Classification (NCBI taxonomy): domain Eukaryota; kingdom Metazoa; phylum Chordata; class Aves; order Passeriformes; family Artamidae; genus Gymnorhina; species Gymnorhina tibicen. The sequence continues at coordinate 738,615 of VXAZ01008846.1, forward strand.
TGCCTGGTCCTTGCATGTTAAATCACTTCTCAAATCTACAGAACTCATTATGTTCTGCCTGTAAACCAGCCCCGAGGCGACAGAGAATATTGCTGTTTGCACCTGCTAAAGCAGAAGTGAACCAGAGCTGGGGAGTTTCCCAGAAGCTTTGTTTCTGTTTTTATGCACTTTGGATACCTGCTGTTACCCTTAGTTTGAACCCAATAAATGTGATGTTTGGCGAGGGGACAGATAAAGATATCACATAAGAAAGGCCAAGGGCTCAGCCGTCTAACTGCATAGTGTTATTGGTGTGGCCCTTGTAAAGTTATCCGTCAAGACTCTTTGAATACCAAAACTGCCCCAGGGGTAGCTGGAAGCCCCCGAGCAAAGCCCCATCTCCTGTGTGTGAGTCCAGCAGAGTGGCAGTGCTCTGCCTCAAGCTAGCTCGTAGTATGGGAAGATGTAAAGTCCTGTCTGGCTGTTAATTACAGAGGGTGGGAGGAGCTGACGTGCTCTTTGTTCAGGGTGGACAAGAGGGACTTCTGAAGGGACTTTCTGGGTATGCTTGCCCTCCCCAGCACTGGCTGCAGGCAGGTGGGTGCCGTGGCAGGCAGTGCCCCGGCGGGCACGGCCCAGCAGCAGAGCGACACACGGCTGAGGGCTGCGAAAACACGGGAGAGAGCACAGGAAAATCCTGCTGGTTGCTCTGGGCTGGGCCTGGCAACGATGGTGGCTTTTGCCTTCTGCACACAACTGCGAGGCCAGCTGGTGCCTGCTGTGTGCAGTCAGAAGGAGAAGGTTCCTGCTGGGGCTCCTGGGGTATTGACTGGGTCGAAGACTCCATGTTTCTGTCACTTTGCAAGTCTAGTCATCCAAGGGACCCTGCCCTTGGCGAGGTGAAGAGGTGTAGGTTTGAGTCAGGCTGGTGTGGGAGCTCAGCAGCCCCCAGGGCTGCCCAGAGGCACTGGTGCGCTGTGGCCACCCCGCTGCCTGCTCTCCTGCTGTCCCCAGTCTGTCTGCCTGTCAGTCTCCACTGGCAGCACACGGCCGGCCCTGCCGTGTCCAGCAGCTTTCAGCCAACTCTGTTTGGGCAGGTGGGCTCTTGAGAGGCTTTATTTCTATTATTTCAGCAGCCTGACCTGTGCCTTCCTGCTTCCCCATGTGGCTGTGGTGCACATGTGAACCTCACCACAGCTTGCTCTCACTCACACTGAATTTGCTTTCTCCCTCTGCAGATTAAGGTGGGTGATTCTGACAGCTGCTCTGACATCTGTGGCCTTCTCGCTATGCTGGCTTTCTTCATGGATTGCTTGCAGTGTTCCTAAGTGAGTTCTTCTCAGTGGGTGCATGAAGCCAGGGCTGGGGTGGGTGGTTGGCTCTCACCTTGCCTCTAGTCTGGGGTAGTGGGAGCTCTCTCTTTCATTGTGTGACAAATGGCTGCTGGGATGAAGCTGTGTCCTGCCGGGGGCTACACACAGGCACAAGAGAAAATGAGAGCAAGAAAATGCTGAGGTTTCTCATAGAAATTAGTAATTAAACATGCAGCCCTTGAGGCATGGCTCCTACCCGTATGCATGTGTTGAGTTCTGTCAGCCTTTGGAGAACAGCAGATCACAGCTGCTGACACAAACACTCTTCCTGGCTGGTTTAAACACTGTGTAAAGCTGCCCAGTCCAAGGGCTGTACCAATAGCAACCCTACCCAGAATGCAACACCCAAGGAAAGTCACAGCAGATCATCTCAAATCATGTACTGAAGTGACAAGCAGGTACTTGGATGCTCAGACATGTCCAGCTTGCACTGCACCCTAGTTTAAATTCCAAGGAAGTAATGAGACAAAGAGTCACTGAAACTTGTGTCTTAAAGAGAAAAAACCCCATCATATCTCCATGTAATTTCTGATATTGTTGCAGTAAATTGGATTTAAAATACTGCTGTCAGCAACTATTAAAAGACTCTGGCTTCACCAAATGAACATCCTAAAACCCATTGCCTTAAGGTGCTAGTCCAGAAGCGACTGTAACCAGCTGCTTGTCTTTGGTGCTTATTTCTATCCCATTTAGCCTTAGGGTCAGTCATTCAGGCCAAGACTGATTAAAGAAAAGGCCAGGCAGGACCAGAAGCTCTCTGTACATGGGAGGATGAATGGTAGCATGGGAGCAAGCAAGGACATAACGACCAGTGGCTGATGTCTGCATTCACTGGGAAGTCCCCTCCAAGCAGGTGGTGGCACAACACAGATAACCCATAGGAATGGATGGAGAAAGAGCTGTTAAGACCAATGACATATGTGAAGTTACAGTCTTGTGTGAGCACTGAGTCAGTGGTTCAACAGGATGAGTTACTTTTGCCGGTTGCTTGGGCAAAGACTACACGATGAGCACGCACTGTTTCCTGACTCAGCTATGAAACACTGCTAATGGCATAGGAGCATATGACCAAATGATCAGCAGGGTGCATGGGCAAGGCTGCTCTGCAGAGGAGTGTCCTAACCGAGGATCTGCCTCTGAACGTCTCTGCTTGGCTTGAATTGTAAGATGTGACATCCCTAATCCTGCTATCTACTTCATGATGGCACTCTGGCTGCATATACACGCTGCCTCTTACAGCCTGCCAGCCCCTTGGCACTTGTGTCCTTTGCCTTGGACCCCTTCCAGGATGCCTGTTCTTCCTCCTCTGCTGGGAGGCCACCTTGATGTCATCTTTCTGAGTGAAAATTCAGTACCCATGTACTCAGGAAATAAGACTGAATCAGGCTCATTCTTCATTACCTTTTCTGTAATTTGAGTTTTGGCACCAAGTTCCCAAAATGTTGTTCTCCTGAACTCACTCTTTTGTAGACATCTGAACCGCGTGAGCCCTACTTTTGAGTCACTCTTCTAATGATTTAAAACATCCTTCTTGCTTCCCTATAAGTAACATGAAAACCTGTTTTCCTTTTCCTTGCTTGCTGATTATTTTTTCTGTTGCTTCCACCCACTCACTAGTGAGTGAGAACACTTCAATTACAGCTTCTTTTCTAACACAATGTTTTTTTCTCGCTTTTGTAGGTCACACTCTCTCTGCAAGGATGAGTTTCCTTTTTTATCTCACCTGTCCCTACACTGCATTTGGCTGAAATAAAGCTTTAATATAGAAGAAATTGCCTCACATTGTACTGAGAATGCAACTGGGCTTTCATAACACCACAGACCAACAGGGTGCAGTACCACACTGCTCGCTGCGCCTCACAGACACAGCACATACACTGGCTCATTATATGGGCAAAAAGTAATATTCCAGTTACAAAACACGAAATTCACTTGGTTCTCCCCAGCTTAACACCTATTTCTCAAGCACATGCTAGCATTCTTAGCTAAATGAATTTGAGTTGGGCATACATAAGAGAGGGCAGATGCAAAAATAGCTTTTTTTGTAAAGCCACTTATACACATTTTACCTGTTCAGTCAAAACCCTCACAGCAGCAATTACCCACAGTGTGTTTTCCTGGCTATATGGCCTCAGCAAATAGGCATGAGTCTTGACGTACACTTGCTGACTGCAAAGGGAATTTAAAGTGATCTCTTATAAATACTTAATATAGCGTAAATGGAGTATAAAGAAAAAGAACTGCTAAGCAGGCGAAAGAGAATGATGTCTGTTGGGGTTTGGGAGTTNAAAGTCAACCTGAATGCTTTTCCTCTAACACAATACACTAATTTCACTCATGGCTTGCCATTTCAATCTTCCAGCTCGGCTAATACTGCTGCTTGAATATTAGAGGAGCTGCAAGCCCATGTTTGCCATTTGCATCACAACGTTCTGGAGAGCAGGGACTTTGGCTGCTGTGGAATGGCATGGGTCCACAGAAAAGCAAAGAAAACCTCTCTGGCAAGGCACTGCTTGCTGTTTATGGTCACACTATAACCTGCTTGGCATGGCCAGATTCCTTAGTTTTCAATCTGAAGGTATTTTAGTTTCCCGTGACAATGAGAACAAAGAACCCAACGAGCCTGTGTGTGAGCTATCTAGAAACTAATTCCCAGGATATTTTAATTTTTTATTCCATCTTCCAAACTCCGAAGGCTAAAACAACCTATAAATCCCCTGCAAGAACATGCAGAAATACCATGTATTTGGGGGCTTCATTTTCAAGGGGAGCCCTGCAGCAGTAAGAGCAGCAAGGCTGGCCCACACCAACTGCTACCTCTGGGAGCAGCGCTCCTGGCTACACAGCCTGTGTGGAGGAGATCTTCCTCCACTCTTATACCAGCAGCTGGTGCATTTGGCTTGTGCACAGCTGCTGAGGTTCAACCCTCCCCTTGCACAAACCACTTCTGTCTCTGCTCACACCTGCAGAGAGGCTTGGGTAACCAGGGTGGGTGCAGCCATGCAGGTGCCACCGTAGCCAAAGCAAGCTGCAGGAACTGGTCCTGAGCAAACTGTCCTAAGTTAGTGGCTTCAGTCCTGGTTTTGGCAGAGCCTGAAATGCATCTCATTTGTGTGGAAGCAGTCCTAGTTAAATGACTTCTTTGCAATGAGTATCTATTGCTGCTTTTAAACAACCATGAGAAACCAACCTTCCTCAGAAATTTCCTTCATTTTTAGGTTGGGCTAAGGAGACATTTTTGAAAACCTCTTAACAAATAAGGAAAATGCTTATTCCTACTAGCATTCTCAGATATTTGCAAATAACATTATCTCCCTAAAAGTGTTTTGTTCTGTTTCCTTCCTGGCTTCTGTGTGCCAACATGGGTAACGAGCAGAAGACAAAGGACAAGGAAGTGAGAGTTCAGTTGTTCAGATATGAGATCATCCCCAAGGAGAAACACCCTTTATTTTTGTAATTGCCTGCCTTTTCTCCTTTAACTTATCTTCAGCTTCCCATTTGTCCAGTCACTGTGCACGGCCTGAAGCAGAAAGAAGCCTTATAGTAGAGTCACTGTTGTGTCCTTCCACCTCTTGGCGTCCCTGACCATTCCTACCATTTTTTCGTCCTACTGTTAACATAGACTACAGCAGCAAAACTTGCTGTGGGACCAAAAGGGGAAATAAAAGTTCTTTTAGAAAAAAAACCTGTTAGGCACTTCTGTATTGGCAGTATTAGGAAGTTCTTTAATCAAATTTATTGTCGATAGTGCAGGTAAAGGTAGCAGTGAGCATTGTCCAGACAGATACCAAAGGGTGGAACGAGTGGGGAGACCAAAACCTACTGGAAAAATTACCCATGGGGAGTTCTGATGACTCAAAAAGTTAAGGCAAACAAAAGCCAAGCCTGTTGCTCATACCTCTCTCTCCTGCTGAGCAAACCCACAGGATCTGGCAGAGAAATCTGCCCAAAGATGTGGCCAACACTATGGTGGTTGTGGGAAGGAGAAGTGCCACAGAATGCTCCTGAGAGCACCAATGACATCTTTGATGCTGAGGAACTATTTAATTGAGGAAGATTGTCAGAACACCAAAGTAGGATTAAAAGGCTCTGAAAACCTTTTGAAAGCCTTTGTGCTGTTTTTAAAAAATATTGTGGCTTTTTTCTTCTGTGCTGTCAAACCAACCCTTCAAAAGATGTAGTCATGGAGTAGAAGTAGATTAAAATGCTACCTAAAATCTGTTCTGTTTTCTGTTAACTTGTGCTTAATTTCTGTCTTATTGATTTGCATCCATGTTATGTTTTTATGCTTTTGCTCCCCAACACTGAGTGTAAAGTTACCCTCACAAAAAAGGAGATTTTAATTGCAAAAAGCTGCCACATTGAGAAATGAGCAGAATATTTTCAAACTTGTGTTAAAGCCAGGGAGGTTCATGTTGCTTTGTCCTTTATCATAATGCATTCATGCCTACCCTTGTGTCAGCTCTCTTTTTGCCAGTGGTGAGAGGGAAGGCCAGCAGCAGGGAGCTGGCACCAAGCTTTGCTGTACCCCTGCAAGCAAGTGCTTCCCCAATCCCTCAGCTTTCAACCCGGCACACACAACACTACCCCCCAGAAAGGCTCTGCCTTGCAGCTTACTCATTTCTCCATAAGAGTGCATTGAATTTCAAAATGGGACACAGATGCTGGCAAATGCCAGTTTTAAGGTGCAGTTACATTTTCTTCATTACCTGTGGTTTTTTTCATGCCTTGCAACCAGACACTGGCTTTTGAAAGTGGGGGGCAGCCCTGACTTGCTGTACCCCCAGCAAGCCCTGCAGCATCCTAGTTGCTGATGACAAACCACTCTTTCTCTTTTTGCAGGATTCTGCTCAAAACCTGTAAAAATGTGATGGGGACTTTCAGGCCATCAGTGGCAGAGAGTGACTGCAGTAGCAATACAAATTATTAGGGAGGGCAGGAAAAAACCGGTGAGGTACCAAGAAGTACCAAGCTGAAGTATTATTTCTCTTACTTCTTCTTCTTCCTCTTCCTCTACTTCTTCTTCTTCTTCTTCTTTGATATAAACTTGGCTCCTGTGTAAACACTGTCTGCAACACTGACAACTCCAGCCTGAAGGATTGTAACGCAGAAATGCATAATTCATGAAACACTGTGCTGTATTTGCTAAATCTTGCCTGTGTCAAGGTATGTCACTCATGCTACCTGCCAAGTAACCTGGATAAAACATGGAAGCAGTGTCTTGAAAGCTATTTGCATTGGAAATAAAATACATGAAACTAGGATGAGCTTGTCACAGCAGAGAGATGAATTCTGCAGTATTCTGGATTTCCTGCATGAATCATTTTGTGTGTCTGTGTGTTCCTCTTTAGATGATGACTTGGCAGAACAGAAGGAATGAGTTGCACATATTTAAAATTGGTTTGAATTCTGCTCTGGGTTTCTATCAGCATTACAGTTTTGTGCAGTTTAGTTATTCAAGTGACAGTGGTGTACATGGAGGATAAGATTTTTTCTTTGATTTTAAGCTTTCTTAAATGGCCTATCCAGCATAAGGTAATATTTGTGTCAGCAGAGAAATAGAGAGATTATGGTCTTTTGGTTTATTTTAATGGTAATTCCAGTGGCAATGAAATGATGCTGCAGACATGAAAACCATGATCTGTTGTTTGTGTGACCCTGTCAATTACCAGGGTTAAAATACCTGATTTTACAAAGAAACTGGACCACCCAAAAGGGCAGAACACACAGGAACCAGATTGTTAAAGATACCATAGTAGATTATTAGATCTGTCTTGTAATTGTTCACCCAAAGGGAAAATTATTTGAAACCACCTCTGCAGACACACAGCCATGTTTTAAACCAGCTGTCACTGTCCTGTCTTCTGAAATTCGTACCAAGGAACAGAGATGAGATCAGCTTCTCTCTTGTTGCATCTGAGAAGACTTGGTTCAACACACCTAAATCTGAGCTCTGAGTCTCTGTAGTTATGATGTGTTTATTTTATTGGACTCTCAATGTGTTTTTGCTACCAAATTGGCAGAGATCTCCATGATACAGAGAAGTTTGCGGCAGCCATAGTTGCGGTGCCTTGGTCAGGTTGCCTTGTGCACTGCCTTCTGTGTGCAGCCTTTGCCCTGAGATTCAACTTTGAACTGAGGAAGCTGCTGGGGCAGTGGTCTCTGCTTGGCCATGAAGGACCACGTTCTCCTCCTCATCTTCACAAAGCTCTTCCCCAGACATGAGTTCCTGTGATTGCTCTGTTGGGAAATCTTGGTTTGCACCTACCACTCATGGCAGTTGCAGTACCTTCCACGTTCCATGCAGTTTTCAACTCCTAAAAATGTGCTGCAAAATACATACTAATTCCAAAGAAAGGCACTTCTTTTTGTGTATAGTCTACTAAAGATGTATAGTCTTTTTGTAATGTTAGATGTCTGAAAACACAAGCAGCTTAGCACAGTCATGGCTCCAAACAACCGGATTCAGATGGTGCATCTTCCACTGTGCTAGCTGGGAAGTGTCAGACTCTTCTCTGGGAGAAAACAAAGGAAAACTCAAAGCTAGGCTTGGCTTTAGTACAGCCCTGGACGAGGCTTTTTGTGCTCTGTGTGGAAAAGCCCCTGACAGGGACTGGAAAGGTGCCCAACCTTTGGTGCTGCAAGGAGGATGACCTGACCCAGGAAGCTGCTGGTGACAGGTGGCAGCGGCGGGTGGATCTGTCTGGGTTGGCCAGTGGCACGGTGTGATGCTCTCCAGAGGGGGATTTGGCTTAGGAAAGGTTTTGATCTCCTTTGCTTTTCCTGGTGTGGATGTACAGCCTGAGATATAACAAAGTTACTTTAAACAAAAAAAAATGTGCCTCCTTCTAACACTAATGCGGGCACTTGGCTGCTCTGGGCTGTTACTTGAAGCACAAATGGGAAAGGTTAGACCCTGTAACACGGCTGTACATCAACATGTTTTTCCAACAGTTTACCTGATCAGTATTCCAGATTCAAGTTTCTGTAACTGCCTGTAGAGAATCTATTTTAGGCTTATCTATTTCAACCAGCTCAGCAAGTGTTTCAGAGCTTTCTCAGGCATTATCAAGCTGGGATCCTATTTTTTAAGGAAAAAAGAAAAATTGTCATTCCATATTTTTAAGGAAATTAGGTCCCAGTTGCTACATAGGTTTCAAAGTAATTTCCTTCTCTTCCAGATGTAGATGATGCCCTAACAATACCTCTAACACTCAAAGAAACTGGGAACTGGCAAACCCACTGCTGCCAGCAGGGACTGAGGTTGTAAGGGGTTTGAATGTGTGAAGATCCAAAAGCAAATGAAGTGAGAGGCCTGAACTCGGGATGCTGGAGCTACAAATGCTTTTTTTTTTGCTGGGGCTCCCATGGCTCTGCTTCCCCATGAAGCAAGAACGCAATGTTCAAAGAAAAAAAAGTCTTCAAAAGAGGCAGAGGTAGACAGTGGACTCAAACCTGAAAGGGAAACATCATAGAAAAGAAGAAGCTGGCATAGAGCCTGTTTCCAACAGAAGGGTTTCACAAGCAGTCATCCAGGCTGCCCCTTGCCTCACTTGTTTTCCTGACTTGCTTCTAGCCTTGTAGAGCCTGATTTGAAAACAGCAGTCTGCAAAAGGCTGTGCAGAGCCCCTAACTTGCATGTCTGATAGCTGGAAATGCCAGATTTTCAGGGTATTCACAGTAATTGAGGATTTAACTGAGTCCTGCTGTTGTGCATGAACTTTTGAGTGCAGCCCTGGGCAGTTATCAGGGCTTTTTCTCGTGTCTGTGGATCATTTTGTGTCTCCAACCATAGCAGACTGCTCAATGGGATTAGTTTATGAATGATTCTTAAAAAGGGCTTGACTAGTTAGGGTTTAACCTCTACCTCTCTGTCTGTAGGCAGAGATCAGAGGCAGTATTTTTGGAATGGCCCTTTCACACCCTCTTACTGTGAGTGAAGATTTAAAGCAAGGATATTTAGTCAGCACAAACTTCTAGCAGACGTTACCTTGTTCTCTCCCTAACACAGACATCTTTAAATGGCCATCCCAGTTTTAATATGCACAATCTTTGTAACATGCAGACACCATTAAAAAATTGGCAGAGCTTGAGGATTGTCTGCAAGGCATAATAGCCCACCCAATAGCTCTTATATGGAGGTGACTTGGTGTTTCTCTACTGAATTGCCTCATGCCAGAGACATGTACCCTCATGTGTTTTGAGTTGGAAATGTTTCCAAATTAAATTCAAATCAGATCCAGGTCAAGTCAGAAAAAAATGTTTGGCTAAAGAGCCTAAAAATATAGCCATGGTTTCGGAGCTCTCCTAGCAGAATAGCACAATTAATGGAAAGTAGCAAGGATTTTTCCTGCTCAGATAATGGAAGCTTCATATAAGACCCCGTGTGTTTCAATGACATAGAAATAGTGGAGAGAAGATCAGAAATGATTCCTCATTCTCACTGGGAAACTATGGGTTTTCATTCAAATTCCTCTGCTCCTGCTGAGCAATACCTCTATTTGGAAAAGGCTATTCAACACCTAGTTAGTAATAACTGCAGAGCATTGTCCCATGTGAATGCAAATGAATGTGTATTGGAAATAGAAAATGGTTTTCAGTGTAATATCCTAAAACAATCACTGCAAGCAGACACACAGTAAACAAAGATGGAGAGCAGGTGCTGCCTGATCCTGAAGGTGTGCCTGGGATTCTTGCAGGATTGTGCACAGTGTCTTTCCCTCTTGCACAAAGCTGATTACCATATACCTACGGTGTATATCAATCTACTGTCACTATATTTGAGTATTTTAGCATATTTAATTCAAAGATCTGAAAAAATGCAGTGTACTGCTTGGAAATGCTCTTCATCCTCACAACCAGCACTGTTGCCTCAGGTCTCAGGTGCACCCAAGCATGAGTGCTGGAAACTGTGGGAACAGCACTTGCCTCCCTCTCCAATTAACAGCCTTAATGACAAGTGCCTTGATGAATTCCAAGTAATTCTGGAGAACAACTTTCCCTACAAGGGCGTAAGTTTGCACTTGGCTCAGCATTTAAGGGTTAGATCTTCATGTTACAATTACACTATCCTCAAGTCTCTGCTTTAGGAGAATCCAACAGCTTCTGTAAGCTTAAGAGTGCAGAATTGGGCTATCCTAGAGAACATGAGGGTAATACATTAATGAACTACTTTAGAGAGGGAAGGATATGGTTTCTGAGAGTGTTAAGAGAGTATCATTTACATGCTAGCAGAAAAACTATATAGAATTCTACAGTGAAGTAGCTGAGCATAATTATAAATTGATGATCACTGCCCATGGAAGATGAGAGAACACACCTACCTGATGCTTGAAAGAAGGAGCTGGGAGTTAATGTTATCATGTATTTTTTATATTACACCAGACCTAAGTCAAAGCAGAAAAGATGCTCGTGATATTTTGGCACTCTGCAAATACACATGGATGTATTCCTGATGCTCAGAGCCCAGGACTTAAATAGGATTAAGATGCAACAGGAAAGAAGGAGAAGGAAGCAATAGCAAGAATGTAGTAATGTTGTTTGTATTGGTTAATGGAACAGCAAGATTTCCAAATATTTTTTAATGGAAGCCTAATGAATCATTAAACAGGCATCCCACCCAGACGAAATCTGGGGAAGCACTGCTCATACCCACAGGGTATGGGCTGTGGTCTCCAGAGATCCTGTCCTTTCCAGGAGATCCTTAAGAACATGGCACCACAACAGAACTCTTCAGCAAATGGAGGTGCTTATGAGTGTGGGACAAAGAGCATTGACATGGAGTCACAGGACACTTGCCAAAAAAAAAAAAAAAAAAAAAAATCAGAAGTTAATATGCAGAAACAAATAGAAGAAAATATTTTTTTCATTAATGTACTGTTTCCCTCAATACTTCTTTTTTCATAAACAAACAGTCCTATAAAACAAGTCATCTTTTTCACCTTCAAGTGTAGAAAAATAGGCTGTCATTAATCTTCTTTTCCGACCTGTGAAATATATTCAGTGAATTCTCTAGAGAAGAGAACTTATCTTCTCTTTATGTTTGTTTGCTAATTTATCCCTTAATATAAAATACTGGCCAAGTTGTACATACAGAAAACCTGATTAGGATAGGATAAGCTGCTTTATATTAAAAGAGATGGCTGAACACCATTTATACAAAAAGGTTTTTTAGAAAGGTATCAGTAGATTAGACTGATAAACAGATCTTGTATTTTTGAAACTCTCAAAATTTGCTCTGCTTGCCAAATTGTTCCAATGCAGGAAGGACAGTCAAATTGATAAACGAAGACACTACAGTGGACCAGGAACTTAATTTCAGCATCTTTCTGTAAACTGTCCAGAAAAGACCACAATATTACTTTGTAACAATGTTAGTAGTAAGTTGCTTTTGCCCTTCTATCTGCAGTTTTGTCGAATGCAACCGCATTTCTGTCTTCCTTTTTTCCCCCAGCCTTTCACAAAAAAAAAAGCCAAGTGCTAACACAAAAGTTGTGGGTAGCAAGCTTCTGAGGCTGGAATAAACTGCCTTTCTAATACAAAGGCACAAATTTTTTAAGAAATTTTCAATTCCCTTCAATTTCCCAGAACAACAAATGCAGCTGCTTGGCCTTGTATGCTCTTCTTAGATTGCCTGACCCCTGTTAAATTGCATTGCACTCAAGCAAGTTGGAGAGAGACTGTCTGACGTGTCCTCACAGAAACGAGCTGAGTGGTCCATGAGGCTGTTGAAGGAAAAAGAGCTACCAGCAGATAATAATGTATGTGCTTGATTTACTAGTCTGAGTACAAATACAAATATTTGCTAAAAGCATCCTCAAACCCTCACACTAACTGATTTCTTGTAAGAAAACCTTTTGGATAGAGTCAGAGAGACTAGAATTTATTCCCAGGAAATTAATTACAACGTATAAAAATGCTAGGCACTAAGGGGAGCTTGGTTGATGGCACAAGCTCCAGACGCCCCCCCCCTGCAGTAAGCCCACACTTGTCGTGAACCCCTACATGCTCTCTCTGCATGCTTGGCGTGCAGAAACCATTGGGGTGGGGGTAGTTCAGATTCCTCATCTTACCTTTTGGATGTTGTCAGATCACTGAAAAGCAGTGAATATGCCCATGTTTAACATTCTGAAATTAATCTCCTGGAGGCCAGGAGATGCCTCCAGACCAACTGTCAGATGTTACAAACTTTCAGCTCCTGAATGCAATTGAACTCCCTTTGAGCAAACAAGCGAAAGAGACAATCAATAATGCACAGAAAATAATGAATAAAAGATCATCAGATGTATCAGTGATTCAAAATCACTTGAGCTCTTCTTTAGTATTACTGGGCTGAAGTGCTTGCAGAATGATTTGAGTTGAGTGACCCAGATCGGTATTTCTGCGAACATTTACTTCATTAAAAAAAGCAGTGCAGCAGGAATGGTGAGATGAAGCACTGCACAGCTGGGTACAGGGGTTTCAGCCCCACAGCTTTCCCTGTCCTTTCATATCAGCCTATTGTAGGCTTTGTAATATTGTAATTGACCTGTTGTAGTTTATATGTAACTTTTATATGACTGAACGTATCTTTGCACAAAACCTGCTAACTCTCATTAACCAGAAATTGGGACACTCTTAGTCCTTTCATTTCTTCTGAGAGTTCTGTCTGTGGTTTCCAATCAGGTGCTCCAGTGGCTGCTTCCAAAATGACCAAGAAAAGCAAATACGTATCCTTCGTGTGTGACTCTGTGTGTGCCACAAGTTTCTAAGGTTTCTGTACCTCCTGAACAAACAGGGTTGAATATTCCTGCTCCGTACTATTCCTGTCAGCCCAGGAAGCTGGCACGTTTCAATCTTTCTACTTCAGTGACAGTGGTTTTGCCTGTCTCAGGTAGAACGTGCCTTGCATGCTAAGCAATATTTGCTGCCAAAACATTACATCTGATTTTTTCATAGGAAGTTTGTAGCATGTTGCATGGAAGCAGCTGTTTCTACATTTCCTTCAATGTGTTAAGTGGCAGTAATGGATGCAGAGCCTAAAGCGGTCAACTTTCTAAAGGTGAGGTAGTTTGCAATCTGTCACTGGTGACAAAACCAATTTCAAGTAAGAACAGCAACGCTACACAGAAAAGGACAGGAGGCACCTCTGCAGCTTGTTACTCTAATAATGGCAAACTTGTGGCAGTTGTGTGCTTTTTACTTTTGCAGCAATTACCTGCAGGACTTGGAGAAGTTAAACAGTATTGAAACAAAAAGCTGCCCCGAGCCCCAGATTGAGGCTTATTAACTCACCATGTAGTGCCACAGTGAGCCAAAGCAGGTGAGCCCTGGGCACTGCGCCGTGCCACAGCTGCTCCGCGCTGGCGCACCCTTCTCCCACTCTGCTCACCTGCAGGGACTGCAGGGGCCCTTACGAGTAGCTCAGACACTGTGTAGTAACTCTTAGGTACCTGCCCTTGCCATGAAATACAGAACCCCCAGCTGCTACCTGCATTCCCTGCCTAGCCCATAGAGACAAGCACACTCAAAGCCCAAACCAGTCAGCATAAGAATCAGGGAGCCAGCAGAAAAGATGTTTGCATCCATGCTCTCTAGCATATAATTACCTGTATAAGGGCTGCAGAAATTCCATCCAGGTGAGATATGGAGCTCACAGTCTTCCCTGGAGGTTATTTTCATCTGCTTTTAAATTACTGAAATGTGTTCATTGCTTGCTTTCATGCTGTGGGAAGAATTGCTATGTAAGAACCTAGTTAGTACAGATATGCAGGGAGTGGGGACTTGGTCTGGCACCTTCCTCTGCCTAAAAACCTTTAAAGCAATTTTTCGCACAGGCAGCCTCATCTTAAACATTTTTAAGTCTCGTGGATGTTTTGCCACAAAAGAGATGCAAGAAGAATGTGGCACCAAAAGAGGCACAGGTCTAAAGCCCCATGCTGAGGGCAGTCAGCCTGGAGGGACAATTCCTGCTTCAGAGAATAGCATAAAATTCACAGACAAACAGTCACTGGAGTAAAACCCAATAATCTGAACCCTGCTTAACTCAGTTTTAAAGCACCCTAAACCTTACTTGGATTTAACCATGAAATTCAGAGATTTTACTGAAAATAATCCGTGCATATGTATGAGCTTCCATATCAGCAGTCATTGAGCAAAAAAAATCAGTAAGTAGTGCTCTAGCTGTGTTTTTAGCTGGCATATTAGCTATTGTCCTCAAGAGAAAGGAGGGATTAAAGAAATCTGGAGCCTGACAGTGAACCATCTGCCTGCAACCCCCTACATGACCTGATGAGGCAGGGATAAAAATGTGTGTTCTGCCTCAAAACAGAGAAGGGTGAATATTAAGTGTGCTCTTGGAAGAAGAAATCAGGAGGGTTTCTCATTCTTCTGGCTGTCCTTGGATGGTGGGGAGGTCATTACCTTCCACCACCACAGGAAAAGGCGAATTTTGGACAAGGCAAGTTGCCAGTTGGCTGCAGAACAGGAGGACAGAAGTGGTGTCACTCACCTGCTGGAGACGGGAGGGGAGAAAAATGAGTGTCTTTCCCTTCCTTGGTGTCTTTGCAAGCACTTGTGTGGCTCTTTGTCATAAACACAGGCACTGCTCACTAGAAAAATATCTTATAGTGTGACATATTGCAGGTCCTGGTTGCAGCAGTCAGCAATGGGAGTGAATACATTGGGTGATGAATCTGAAAGCTACTCCTGGCAATTCCCATTGAAATAATGGGAAACCAAGGGCCTTGAAAATCTTTCAGGAGATTTGAGACATCAGGACTAATAGGAGAGTGGGAAGGGAACGAAAATCTCTAGGAAGAATTCATAACGTCTGGGAGGTTTTACTTGGGATGGTCTGTCTATTCCTTGGTATTAAAGTGTAAACAAGCTACGTCTGCTTCCTAAATAGGCCTTCTAATAATTTCTGTGTGCTAAATATTCTCAATGTCTCCCATTCCTGAGAATTAAAGTTTAATTTCAGAAAACAAATAAAAAGTTAATTTCAGATTTTTGCAAGATTTCTAATTATTCTGGAAAAAAATGCATGTATTGGCATGCCTTTGACATTTCTGAAAATCCTGCATCTAAAGCTGTATCACCATTACATGGCTTCTGCCTTTTCTTAAATTTCCATTTCCAGGTTCTAAGCCTCCTATCTTCCACATAATGTGATACAAAAATAAAGTAAATGAAAAATAACCAATAAAACAAATTAATAGAATGAAAGGAGCTAAAGAAAAAGGGTATTTTAATTCAGTCACTGAAAATGAGATTTATTGGACCCCTTTTTAAACAGATGGCTGCCTTATTACCATGTGTCTCAGCTAGGACCACTTCAATTGCTATCTAAATTCAGGCAGGCAAGCAGTGTCTACCCTAAATACCTGGACAAAAAGTTCAAATCTCTTGAAGGGATATAGCCTTCTCACAGGAAGACATAAAATACTAATTGATTCTTTGAAATTAAAAAAAGAAAAAACCAACTAAAATCCAGATTTCCTTTACTATTTGTAGCCACCAGAACATTAATTTACAGCCTGCACAACAGATGACACCAGTCATCTGTTTATATTATGCTCAAATATTATGTCCAATAGATTAGTACATATTTTATCATTATTGATTTAATAAAAGCCCTTTTGCAAGACAAGTAGTGTTCACTACTGCTTTTTACATAGATCATCCCATGTACATACAGAAAACATGTTCTTTTTTTGTTCTTTTTGAAGCCTTTCTCTTCATGACTAGGGAACACTGAAACATTTAACCAGTCTATCTTCCCCTGCCTCTGCAAAGCCCTTAGTCTGCACAGGAGGTGTTCTGCACATGTATTGAGCTCTACTAAATCCTTAGCTTGGAATAATATTGGAATAAGATTTAGCCTAGCTTTCAGATGAAAGACTACAAGGTAGACCTGACTGAGGAGTGGGAGGTGGTCAGTGGTAATGGGAGGGATGGCAGCAGAGGAAGAGATGAGGAATAAAACAATGGAAACAAGAGAGGGCAGACTCTAGAACTGTACTATTTTTAATCAGCACAAAGCCCCCAAGAAATTTAGTGGATAAACACTGTAACATATGTTAAGGAATTTTTTTTGTCAACCAGAAACAAAACTAAATAGCAGGAAATCTTTGCTCGATAGGATGCTGACATTCATTTTAGATATTGATTGGAATCCTATCTAACTGGTTTCAAATCAGTCATTAGGGGCATTTAAACAACTTTCCCAGTGTCACCAAAATCTAGGAGGCAGCGGGAACTACATCTCCTTTATCTTTAAGGATCCCTGGGCACAGTCCAGCACCATCGGGGAAATGGTCCACACTGTTGCATTGAAGCATGGATCCCAGCATCAGTCCTTTCACAGATTGCTTACTTGAAATGTAACTGTTTCTCTGAGTGACTCAAGGCAAATTAAAAAACTCAGACCTCTGCTTAAGATGACAATATGGACAAAAGTACCATTGAGGCAACTCTTGAGAAGAAAATATCATCCAAGTATCAGCTCTAATAGTGAAAAGAAGTCCTGTCTTAATCAGAAACTTTCCTACACTGAAGGAAAGGCAAGGCACATGCAATAACACAAGCTTAAGGGAATCTGAGAAATCACGTGTACTTCATGAGAAAAATACTAAACCTTCACTTGAAACCTTCCTAAAGAGCTAAGATTTTAAATAGAGACTGTTTATAAAGCAATCAATTATCAATTAAATGAATTAAGGGATACACAGTATTGGCAATATATTTTCTTTCTTTAATCTCAGGAAACTCATGGGTTTATACCTTGCAAAGCTAGAGCAGACTAGTATGAATATCTTCTCTCATCTGTGTGAACCATGGGAACTCTATGCTATGCAGTCATTTTTTTCTTACAGGAAAATAATTTCCCGTAGTATGCAACTGAACACTTGGAAGATCTGTAACATGACTAAAAGCAGAGGATCTTTTACAAAATATACATTCTTTACTTGAAAACCTCAGTTGAAGGCAGATCAGAAATATTCTGACAATCTGATTCCAAAGTTAACCCTTTTTCAAAAAAATGTCATTTTCAAAATATTTAACTTTTGTTTCCTTATGGGAATGTAATCCTTCTTGAATGAGTAACTTTTGACTGTGATCTAGTCACCTCCTGAACTAAATATTTCAAATCTGAAAGCCTGACTAATGCAGATAAGCTGCACGCATACATTAGAATCCTATCTTCTATGTGCAGTTTTCTTTCTGATAGTTGTTATCATATAATCACAATCTTGCTGTTTAGGAAAGTGAGGCAGAGGGGAGTAAGAGCAATATTTGTCAAAGAATGCATGGCAAATCACTGTTTGTAAAAATACAGGAGGCCAGCATTGTCACATGTTCATGATCCTTCTTCACAAATGCTAAGCTCCAACCTTGTTTATTTGCTCTTCATTTCACCTAGATTCAAACAAATTCCAGTTTATTACAACAGGTCAAATATTTGTGAAGATCCATAGCAATATTTCCATAAGTGGTGTGAAGACACAGATAGGCATCAGAAATAACAAAATGACCTCAATACAACTGGAAGCTTAAAGCTAAAACCACCTAAAGGTTAAAGCAGTGCTCGGCTCTGCAAAGCTGCGCAGGCAGTTTACAAAGACAGACTCTCTAAGGAGCAATTAGCAATTCCTGCATTATTTATTCCTAGATCGTTCTGCTATTTCCAGAGAGCATAGAAATAAAAAGTAAGTCTCCTGACACTCAATGAAGCTGTGGCTGGAGGTGATACCAGAAGTCTGCCTGTAGTTATTCCGAGGGATTTCACTACACACTCATGTGATGTGATGTGACAGACAAATGAATTGTACGACCCCCTCAGAATGTGAAATTCTGAAGTATTTGTTGATACTAGAGAATTACATTTGCAGTGTATCAGCGTTCATGTACTTAGCAGTAATACTAGAAGTCTGCCACTGGCATTTCTTTAGGGTGAGCTGAATGACTCCAGGATCCACAGACGACGTTTGTTGATTACAGTGTAAGGTTAGACATTAGACCCATATGTAATCCTCATATAGTCAGCTTTTCAGTCTCAGGATAGTAAACCAGATGGAGAGAATTGTGTTCCAAGGTACATTTGTGGAAGAAAAATACTTTTATTTCTATCTAAATTTATGCAAACACAGCTGATGTATTTTAGTTGTAAATATCCTTAATTCCCCTGCTCTTCTTATGGAGTGAATTTATCAGGGGTGTAAAATATGAAATGTGAATTCAACTAAGGGGTTACATGGTAATCTCTAAAATAGTTACTTTGCATCTTCAAGAGCAAGAGTTTGGCAAAAGATGTAAAATCCAATTCAAGAAGCAACTAAAAATTTCTCTGGTGGAACAAGTCAAATTGAGCAGAGTATAGTAGGAGAAAACTTCCTATAGAAAGGAAAAAAACTGCACTAGGAAAAACAGCACATTCAATGCTCATGAAGAAAAGAGATTAATTTTACATGCAACCACTGCTGCATGTATTTCCACAGCAGCTGATTTTAATGACTATTACATGGAAGCAGTAATTCATTCTAGGGTTACAAATTACCTCTTCCATGTGACAATTATTATCTAACCAAGTTTGACATACCTGGCAGAGGTAGACAAGGCCATAATTTGACCAACAGACTCTTCAGTTGTTGTATTGTAACTAAGCCTCAGAAAGCATTGTGACTTAACAAAATCTCTTGGGGAAACAAAAGTATTTTTCACGTTTTGCCTCTGTGAAATACAGCTTTTCTACAGGGATCTTTGCTTCTCTTTGGCCTCTGTATACATATAAGTAAAATGCAAATAATGCAAAAATATTTAATACAGAATCAAGTCATGAGCAAAGCTGTGAAATTTGCTGCTGTTCATTGGCAGTGGACAGTAGATGATACTGAGGCCTATGTCCACTGTCTGCTCTGGACTTGAATTTGAGCATGGACACTGGTAACCTCGTTTACTTCCACTCACAGCTCAGTGTCTCATGTCAGATTTAGGTCAAACACTCTGTTAAATGGAAGAAAGAGAGAGAGAGACTGTACCAAACACCTCACTCCCTAGTAGAGATCTGACTGGAATTCAGAGGCAGCGATGACACTGAGAAAAGACAACAGCAGAGAAACTTTTCAGAGACTTAGTCTGGTGTTTGTCACATCAGGTACCATTTAGCCAGCTAAGAGCAGACACTGACAGCTCTCACAGCATGCCAGGCAAATGTAGACAGAAACAGAAAACAGTGTCTTAAATGGAAGCCAACAACCATTAACTCCTTAAGTCAGATTAAGTCTGCAGACTTGTCAGACTAAACTGAGTGTGGAGAAGTATCAGAGACATAATTAAGATATCTGTAAAAAGGGCAGGAAGAACTACCAGTCACCAGGACACAAGCATTTTTCTTCCTTTAACCCAGGTTCTTCTAAACATGGCTTTAGACACAGAAAAGTGAGCGTGTAAAAGGAGTCCAGATCTAGGCTAGGAGGAGTTATTGTAAGAAATGTTCGCTGGAGTTAAACTAGTATAGATTTTTTCATACCAATCAGAAACACTTATTCTCCTGATCTGACTCTCTCAAGAGCATTTGCCAACCCGAACTCTGTCCACTCCACGAATTAAGGCATTATTATATTATTTTTGTTGCAATGCTTCCAAAAATACTCTTTTTTTTAGAAGACCATATTTGCTCCTAATTACTGTATGCAGTCATTACTGTGTCCTCTATTTGTGACAAAAAATAACTTCAGTTTTAAAACAGATAAGAGGACAAGAATGCCTAGGGAAAATTGTGGACATTATATGAACAAATAAGTATGCTCCAGCAAAATGTCAAGCATCACTGTGCTAAATGAAAATGCTTGATTTTTACTCTAGAAACCATAACCAACCCTCTCTGTGAACCTACAAAAGACTTAAACCTACTTTGCTGCCTGTTCATAACTGAAGTAACAAGCTCAACCCTAATCTGATTCCTCACATTCCTTGTATTTCCAGTGAGCAGTTATACGCTGCTTATGAATTCTTCCTAAGTCCCTTTTTCTCTTTACTCAAAATAGATAACCAGCCTGTGTTATTTATACAATTTCTCTTTAGATAGTCTCTTAATTCTACACTGAAAAATCGCTTTTTCAAATTTCTGTTAGAACCAGAACAGCAGTCACTTCACACTGCTGACACTGTCTTCATTTTGTAGGGATCTGAATGACTCAGCATCACACTCTTTACGATTAGGAAATGTTTTGCAATTTCCCTTTATGATATATCAGTAAAATTTTATGTTTCCCTTAATGTGCCCTCCCGAGATGGGCTTGCCATAAAACTCATTCGTGTGCTGCTGCCATAGTTCTTTTGCTGATTTTTTTCCATTGCGCAACACACATCACTAATGTAAGCCCCATTAACTCTTATTCCCTCCTCAGCTAAGAATCTGACTAAAAAGCAAACACTGAAATCAATTTCTAAGTTAGGATGAAAATAACTGCTTGAAAAAATTAGAGGGAAAAAAGCAGCAACAGCCGTTGAAATTACTGTATGAAATTAAGAATTTTGCAAATGCAAGAAGTACAGATTATAGCTTACTTAAGATGGTCAGGACATTTTAGTTCAAAAATACTGGGCTTGTGCTTGTTCCTCCTAAATGTTTGTATCAATGCAAACATATGACTACGCCTGGCCCCTTTTTCTGTCTGTATTCTCAGCACCTGCTGCACTTCTTCTATCCCATTTCCTCTTGACAGAGTCAGATACTGCTTCTGTCTCTGTTTCACTGCGCAGTTGTGTGGCTGATCTGTCTTTCTCAGTGCATTTTCAGCATCCTGTTGTTCTAACTTATCTCCAGAGCACCCAGGCCCAAGAAAAAATGTGAAAGGGAAAGCAAAGAGAGGTGCTAGAGGGTGACGTGTAATGGCAGGGGAAAACCAATTCAATGCAAATGAAAAGAAACTGATGCAAATAAGACTGCAGGGTGAAATAGGTGGGACACAGAAGTTTAGCAGAATATGGGTAAAGATTTGCACTTTAGCCCCTGCTCCCAGGGACCACTTTATAATTCACAACCACAGTGTAAAGACAAAGAACAACAACTCTTATTGATAGCAAGGAATTTCAGGTAAAGAGGGCTGTGCAAAGGCAAAGCTACGGCTTTGAATTATCTCAGGCAGGTAAGGGCACTGAGACTTCCATACTTTCAGCAAGTGCTCTAACACTGACCTAAAGAAGAAAAAAGAATGTACTAACAGTTTTGAAAGAGGTTATACGTACTATGGAAAGCTAAACTTGAATTCTGGAACTACTTAACCTTTCAGGAATACTTAGTTTGGATCATCCTAGCAGGACCTATGCTCTGAACAGCTTTACCCAGTCAAGATTGAGATTCTTTCTGGACATGCTGAAGATCTTCTGCCACTTTGGGAACTTTAAAAGGAAATACGGCAACTTTTCTGGACTTGAGATTTTTAGGATTTAATTTGGATTTATCTATCTGCCATTCCCTAAGTCATTAATATCTCAGTTCATAACCATACTAGAAATCCAATTTAAATTCTTTGGATTTTTGATGTAACCAATATTGCAATAGTTCCTACGCTTTTTTAGACTTCGGATTGGCAGCTTTTCATGCAGTCAGATATTCATGGGGCAGGCAGAGTTTTACTGATGTTTCTGAGCTAGTTTTCAGAATAGGCACCATATGTTTTAATATTGCTGATTAGTAATAGAGATATACAGATTTGTTTTCATTTTCCAAAAGGTCTAAGGTTAAAAATAGCAAAATTTCCTTCACACACCAGACCAAGAATTACATTTTCCATTTGCTCTCTAACAGCAATAACACATACAAGATTTACTGACTAGCTTTACACATTGTCTCAGTTGTTCCCACCTTTCACAAGGTGGTCTTAAAATAGAACTCAGATTCTGATTAATTCAGGAAAAATTTAAAAAAGATGAAAAATTTGTTAGTAATAATAATGGTATTTGAAGATCCAAGCAGAAAATCAAGCATTCAATTTTAAAATGAAGCTAAAATTTAAAGGAGGATAAACCAACAAAGTTAACACTTACATTTTTATTTAGCATTCACTTTCTAATATTTGTCCAGTGATAATAACATTTGTGAGTTTAACTGTATTCCAATAGCACTGAAAGAATGGGGGTTTTCTTCTGTCTTGCAGAAGAAGCACTGACGGTCAGCCACTGTACTTCCAGGTCAAAATTTCTCCTGATTCTTGTTCTCTTTACACAGAAGCTGGTTTAAAACACTGCTCTGTTTGAGAGCTTTTAGACTGGATATATCTTCGCTTACAATAGGCAATTCTTCACTTTGATCCTCAGTTGTCACATCTTCACTGTCTGACAGTGTACACAGGAGTGTATCATTTTCATAGGTAGGAAAATAATACCTGAAAGCAACAAGACATGATTACTAGACAGTCACACATTTTGTTTGAGAGGCTGAGATTAGAATTTTTAAAAAGGAAAAATGAGTAAGTCTGGTTGTCTGGAATGATAGGAAACAGCATACCCAAAAAATCAACTGGAATGCACAGTGTAGAAGAGTCAGAGAGAAGAGCTGACAACAGACAAGCCCTTCCTCCTATTTCTTCACCTATATGATGCCACGAGAGTGACTACAGATCCACATTCGTCCCGCAACAAATGCTGAACTGAGGTGTTTGAGTTAGAACACTCCCTGTGCTCTACCACCCAGTAGAGAGCATCATTTCCCGGACCCACACAGCCTACTTAGAGTCTGAACCAGTGTTTTGTTACGCTCTCTCTCTATTTTCCATGGAAGAAAATATGGGTAAACAACCAACTTGTTTTGATGCCTAAAGTTAGGTAGACATCATGCATATATCTACATTAGACATACAAAAGAAGGGGATTGATTTGGTTCTTGAACAATTTTGCAACAACAAACTTCTCTTGCATACTGACTTGGAAGTACAGACCCTATGTATGGGGACGCTGCGTCCTGGATTCCACTAGAAGAGCAGTATCCCATGTTCATTTTATCTTCAGACTGTCTAGAGATTTCTAATTCTGAGTAGTTGTGAGACCACTTACTATTTTATCTGGGCCAGTAGAGTTAGGGAGCTCAGGGTACTGTTGCATTGGCAAACCCCAGAACTTTCAATTTACTGTTTCATAGAAATTATCAAGTAAAAGTATAAATGCTGGAAGAAACGTATTTGCCCTTACTGTGGTTGATCCCATGTAGACCTGGCTGGCAGGAATGCAATGTGTTTGGTCTCTTCCATATGACTTATCAATCCTCCTTTGGATTCAAACTTCTCCTGGCAGTTGTAACAACGACAGTGATGGATTTCTCTTCTGATGAAATTCACTAGCTTTACTTGCTGATAGAAGTTCAGACCTGGGAGAGATGGTAGCGAACAAGCACTTGGGCAACGTAAGTCTTAATTTAAAAATGCTTTCTTGGATTAAGCATAAGGCTTTATAAGAGTTTACTGAAGACCAGCACTGCCTGAATGCTGTATCTTAGCAAGTTAACTAAGTGCTTATTCCTAGCTGCTGGGAAACTAACCCTTCTTTTAGTGCAAAAACTGCAAACATTTTGCTTCCTCTCAGTCTAATGACAGAGCTTCAGGAGGAGGCAAGTAGGTTGAGGAATATTGGGGAATGAGAGAGAGACTGACTATTGGCATTATACACTGGCTTTCCTGGGACAGGCCCAGCAGGCAGACAGGATGCGGGGTTCGGAGGATTCCCTGCCCTCCCTCTGCCTGCCTGAGCACAGTGACTTAAGGGACAGGGTGACAAGTGGTGACAAGTCCCTGCCCGGCGCAGCAGACCTGTCTCCTCTGTGACTGCCCCACCTGCCCAGGTGTAACAGCTGTGAGCCCCTGCAACTGGAACCCAGCAGTGATGAGGACAATGGTTCATCCAGCACAGAGGTGCCACCCAGGTTAAATCAGCCTATGCCCTGCAAAGAAACTGCTCCCATAAAGGAAAAAAAGACAGGTCATTTTCACAGAAGACTCCCTGCTGGAGGGAAGGGAAGGCCCAAAATACCAACCAGACTCACTTCTAGGGGAAGTCTGCTGCCTCCTTGGGGCCCGGGTTAAACGTGTGATGAGAAACCTTCCTACCCTCATGGGTAATTATGTGTTAGTGATTTTTCAGGTGGGCAGTGATGAAGTTGCAACAAGAAGTCCAAGGGCAATCAAGAGAGGCTGCAGGGCCTTGGGATGACTGGTTAAGGGATCAGGAGCACAAGTAGTGTTTTCCTCTGTCCTTCCAGTTGCAAGGAATAATGAGGGAAGAAACAGGAAGAGCTGGCAGATCAATACGTGGTTCCAAGCCTGGTGTCACTGGAAGAACTCGGGGTTTTTGGATCATGGGTGTGTCAACATGATCCCAGGCCTGCTGGTGACAGATGGGGTACACCTGTCTCAGAGGGGGAAAAGGATCCTTGCACAGGAGTTAGCAGGGCTCATTGAGACAGCTTTAAACTAGGTTTGAAGGGGGTAAGGGATAAAACCAGGCCTGTTAGAGATGAGCCTGGGTCAGGATGCCAGTGTGTTATGTTTGACAAGGCGAAGTGCTGGGTCCTGCAGTTGGGTCACACAACCCCATGCAGTGTTACAGGCTGGAGGAAGCTGCGCGGTAGAAAAGGACCTGGGGGTGCTGGGTGACAGCAGCTGAACATGAGCCAGCTGTGCCCAGGTGGCCAAGAAGGCCAATGGCATCCTGGTCTGGATCAGACATAGGGTGGCCAGCAGGACCAGGGCAGTGATTGCCCCCCTGTTTAGCCTGGAGAAAAGGAGACTCAAGAGTGACTTAATCACTCTCTACAGCTACCTGAAAGGAGGCTGTGGCCAGGTAGGGGTCAGTCTCTTTTCCCAGGTAACAAGTGATAGGGGGAAGTTTAAGTTGGATATTAAGAAAAATTTCTTCACCAAAAGGCTTGTCAAGCCTTGGTACAGGCTGCTCAGAGAAGTAGTTCAGTCACCATGCCTGGAGGTATTTAAAAGACGTGTAGATGTGGCACTCAGGGACATGGTTTAGTGGTGGACTTGGCAGTGCTGAGTTAATGGTTGGCCTCAATGATCTTAAAGGTATTCCCCAACCTAAATGATTCTATTCTACAGTAGAAAGCAAACATTGGCCAAAAAAAGCTTGCAAGCAAGTATTAACAGGCATAATAATAACAACAACAACAACAATAATAAAAATAACAATACTTCCAAGTCTCCAGCAGCCAGACCTGGAACTCATAGAGCAGGTATTTGTAGAAGCTACTTTGCAGAAGAATCCAATGGGTCTAAAGAAAATAGCACACATCCTTGGCAGTAACAACAGTTCCATAAAAATAAAGCATTCTTGGCTTGCTTTTGTAAGCTGGCAGAAACAGTTTCCATAATGGAAAATTTAAATGTCTCTACAAAAATAAAACCGATAAACTTGTTTTCCACTATTCTTATGATGTGGTTTTCTCCACACTAGTGGCAAATGCTGACGATTACAGCACCTCTTACTCACCATGCTCTGACTTTATTTTAGGAAAGTGAAATCCATGTGATTTCTGCAGGAAAAAAAAAAAAAGGGAAGAAAAAAAGATCTTATTTCCACTACTTCTACTATTCCAAGTTAAAAACAGCTCAGCTTTTCATGGGCTGACACAGACATATGCATATAGACACACAAACATGAATACATGAAACAAACCCCAAAAGTTTTGGTTCATCAGAAACTTTCATATTGATATTTAATACTGCTAAATAGTTTATTAAAACTCTATAACCTGGATTAACCATAAAATATATTAAATCACTAAAACACTATGATATCAAAGATGCCATTTCTTTACTGT
This sequence comes from Gymnorhina tibicen, assembly GCA_013399875.1. Classification (NCBI taxonomy): domain Eukaryota; kingdom Metazoa; phylum Chordata; class Aves; order Passeriformes; family Artamidae; genus Gymnorhina; species Gymnorhina tibicen. Next base: position 764,772 of record VXAZ01008846.1, read on the forward strand.
CTGTAGCAGTCTGTACACTCACAAGGAATAGCCAGTCATACTCTTAAAGTAAAGCTTGACTTCTCTGCATGTTTTAAAGAACAGATGATGGAGGTGCATGCAATACTTTGGTTCCGTGCTGAAGAGGGCATTCTAATGCAGCAGCTGATCTCATCTTAATAGAAGATATTACAAACACAATTTTTAATTCCAAAGTGATGAAAAAACTGTTATTTAAAAGAAGTCTTACCTGCATGTGAAGATAGAGTTTTTCTGTGGTGTCTGCTTGTTGTTCACAAAACAGGCAAACTGCGCATACAGGATGCTCTTCCCAGTCAGACCAGTCTCTTATGAATAAAAGTCAAAAAGATTCATTTAATTGTGGAAAAGAGAAGAGATGTTTTGAGAAAGGGCAATTCAGATTCTGCTTTCACAACCCTAGAAATAAACCCAGAGAAACTGAATACTTTAAAGGTGTGGAAAAGATGGTGTGGATTTGTAACTGGATACGTGATTACAATCTGGTGTAGAGTCTAAAAAAATTACAAATTTGAGAATAACTGAGCAGTTAATCTTGAATAATTCCTGTGCAGATAGGCATTAAATCCTACTTGAAACCGTCTGCACTAACAAACCAATTTCTATGCAGTTTGGCAAGTCATCAAATATTGCTTTCAGTGTTTATTTTTCTATTTCTTTTAAAATTCTTTTATACCTTTCTAATCTTCTAATACACCAGTAAAGACATAATCATCAGGCAGAGCTAACTCTAAGTGTTATTTACTTATGAAATACTAATTACTCACTTATGCTACATTTAGACATGTACACAGAGAATACTTTACCAAAACACCCGTTTAAACCCTAGTACTGCTGAGAGACAGAACTATTACAGCAACCATGCAGAGTCAAGTAAAATTAACCTCAAGTCACAGAGACAACCAGGAAGATCAGGGACCCTGGTACCCATAAATTACTTCCTGCTTATTCAGTTTTCTATGGCCAAGGAAACCACCACTGCAGTGATCTGAGGGCCTGGACCACAGAAGAATGCAGAGGAGGTGGATGGTGCCCTCAATCAGCACTGCTGAGAAGCTTCCTTTGAAATCCTTCTTTAATGTCTAATTATTACCTTTTTATCAATTTTTTTCATACAAATTCTTCTTCATACTGACATTTTTGATGCTTACTTTTGATTTTTAAATTTGAGCAAAAGCCATTCAATGTTTTCTGGTACAGAAGGAAAAAATAATGCGTTTTGTCTACATCATTACAAACCCAGAAGGCCTCTCTTTGAGCTCTAGGGAAACAAAAAAACAGGCTTGTGATTGAAGTATGAAGTTTACAGCTATCATTGCTGAGAAGTGTTTTTAATGAGGACAATTTGGAGTTGATTTGATTGGCTCAAATGAATTTAAACTGTGTGCTAACTGTGCACAGCATTTTCCCTGCAACTACTTTAAAAATAATGGTCCTGCAAGTCTGTGTAATGGGCACATAAGTAACTCTTACTCTTCTAGGTTATCTAGTAATTCCCGGTCGTCCTCTGACTGCACTTCTTCCCAGGACTTTCCAAATTCCTGGGGGGGGGAAAAGAAAAGAAAATAAAAAAACATTTCCTGAATCTCATCACACATTGTCACTCAACTGAATGAACACCTCAGAAGTCACTATCAATATCTTATTTTGGATCACTTCAGTATTGCTGTGAGTAAAACACAGTCATACAACACTGCTATAGTAAGAATTTTTAATATAAGAATTATTTTCATCTTTTAACAGGGCATTCCCCACACTACAGCTGAGAGGAAGATGATCTGGCACAGAGTTCTCCAGAAAACCAGCGTTGCAACACTTCCAAGGTGTCCCTGAGGTGGGTGCGTTATCACTGTCTCAAGTTTGCACTCACACTTGCTCAATCCAATCTGCCTACCTTGCTTTTCATGCAGCACGTGCTGCTTCACGCAGTGTCACACCTGAGGCTTCAGCTGGCACAGCTACACCAGTCAGTGCCTGTACCTTGTCCAGGGTTGTGCCAGTAAGAACATGGTGTAAACTCAGCTACGGTGCGCTCCAGAAAGGCAGCGTGAGCCAGGGCACAGCCCTCTGAGCTAGACTCCAGTTTGTCTTCCCTCCTCTTCTCAGACATGAACGTAAGCACATCTATTCATGGTGTTCTGTTCTTCCTTTTACTTTTTGTGTTGTTTATTTATAACTTAAAGACCTTCAGCACGAAGTATATCACAATACATTTGTGCAGCATTCAGCACAATGGCAGGCACTCTCAGCATGACTGAGATATAAATAACAGGCAATAAAAAGCTGAAGGGCTCTACTCAAATACCAGCAGTGATCTTTAGCTAGTGCTTTTCTTTCCTTGGATTCTTCTTGTCTTTAAAAATAAACCCAAGCAAACTAACCAGTAATCAGAATAGTATTTTTGAACCCATACTTTTGATGGCTGTGGAGGATTCACAAAGATTATAGTTGACGATCTTGTCCCCATAAAAAAAAAGACAGCTAATAAACGGATAATCCTTTAATTGATTTTATTAAAATATTCCTAGTAATAAATATCTTTAATAACATTCTTAGTAGCAAGTATGATTATTGCCTTTCTGGTTGTTTGGAAAAAGAAGAAAAAGATACCCATCATTTAACAATTTAATGAGAATTTTTGAAGTTGTTAGTGTCTATCAGGAAAATGATAAACAATTGTCTCTAGACAGCTCTAAACATAATGTCTTCATATATTACAGAATGAAAATTCTGTAAGCAATTCAGTGATACTACACGGTAGCGTGTAAGCTCTCTGAGTGAGAAGGGAGACTCATTAATGTCACCATTACTGTGTGAGATAACGTGAAGCCATTAACACCTCTCACCACACGTTCTCCCAGCTGCACACTAGTTTCCTATGTCTGCTAATGTTAACACCTTAATGAGCAGATAGTGGCTCACAACCACTGCAAAATGAAGCCGAATGCTCACCATTTTTCCCTCTACCAGCTCAAAGTATATCAGCATAAGAGAGCATGTTCAAAACAGCAGCCAGTATTAAGCTTCACCTTTTAATTAAAGGTGAAAGGGAAAAAACATGCACGAGCTTTGTTATTGCTGCTGTTTCTTTATGGTTTTTCTGTGAAGAAGGCAGAGAGGGATCTTATAAGAGGTCTCTATTTCCCTTATCTATTTATATTCAGAGGAGAGAAAAAAAAGGAAAAAGCGAAAAGCTAACCAGGTCTTGTATCACTGGAAAATTGCATGGTGAATGGATAACTAGGAACACTGTGATGAAAGTGCCAAGAGACTGAATCTGAGCAATTGGGTGGAAAAGAGCTCTTTGAAACATTCCTAAAAATCTTTCAGTTTTTTTTTTTATTTTTCCTTTTTTTAACACTTTTTCAGTTCTCCAGCTTGATGGGCATCTGGGACCAAGGGTGCCTTTGTTAAGTATTCAACTTTCTTTGCTTTTTCATCCAAGATGCAAGAGCTCAGAGGAATGATCTCTAGAGATTCCCAAGAAATTCTCAACAAAACCAGAGAAAAAATGAGACTTGACATTGTTAATAGTTCAAACACTAGAAAATGCATAATTTAAAAAACCCTGAAGGCCTCTATATATTCTAGAAAAAACAACTTTTTCTTTTAAATACTTACTGTGTACCTCACAGACAGGATGATCCTATAGAAAAGTAAGGAGAGCATGCAAATGTGTGTGGTTTGATAATTTTCTCTTCCAAAATGTAGTCTAAATGCACAGAGATGAAATGCCTCACTGGCAATTTACCTTCTCAACTTGAGTGCAGTTCTACAGGCAGAAAGTCTGTGTGCCTCACTGAGGCAACACACCCCCGCTTGCAAAGAAGTGCTGAGATGGGAGAAACGAGAAACAGCAGCTGGTATCTCAAGCAGTATTCCCTAAAGAGCAGTTCCTGAACTACATGCAAACGGAGTTCCAGGCCTGTGGAGCTCAGAAACTCCAAACATATGTTGATTTCCCCTGCAAATTTTCTCTTGCCCTTCTTCTCACCTGTCTTGCTGTGATAATCTGAGTTATGTTATTTCTTTTATACTGCTGCAGAACTCGAGATGGCCTATCAGGAAGAAGAGATGTCCTTACCCCAACATTAGTTAATCCACATTGGATGGATTTCAATTTGAAGCATTCCCCCACTTGGGGGTTTTTATTAAGTCTTGAACCGTCACCAGCTGATGAAGGGTTTCCCTTTACTATTTTACAAAATACACACCGTGTAAATCAAAAGAGGCTAAATATAAGTAGTGACTCCCATAACAAAATGTTCTTCCCCTGTCCCCCAACAGATAACGATGATCTAGAGCTTGGCAATAAGGAGAAAACATCTTTTTATCTTTGGGGAGAATAAAGGCTCTATGAAACAAGTTTTCTAGTAAGTAGTAGGCACCATTTTTCAGCTGCCTAGCTTAGTTATAAGTGCATTAATTACAGTGATGTTACATACTGTAGACACATGCCATTAGTCAATTTGAAAACAGACATCTATGCTTCCTGCAAAGGATACTCTATATCTACAAGTGCTGCTGGTAACAACCGGGTGAATACAGGAGGGAAGGCCTTGTCAGTCTGGGTTTGCCTCAGATCCTCTGGGAATAAGAGAGTTTTAATACCACCTTCTATTCTTTTATGGCCTCCAGCAGGCACCACGGACTACAAAGTTCTTCCCTCTCCATTTTTACTTGCCTCTTTATGCAAGGTGAGTCAGGGGGCAACAGGATAGTACAGGCAGAGAAACAAGGAAATTAGGTTGGAAGGTTTTTTTTTTGAAGAAAAGAAAAATATGGTAATCTACATCTATATATCATGGATACAGTGTTGCTCAGTTCTTCACACTCTAGCACCAGTTCATCTCTCTGAGTTAACACCTCAAGCCTTTCTGAGTAGGATTGGTATAATCTTCCATACTTAAACAACAGAGACAAAAGACATCCAAATCCACCGAGGAAGTGACCCCACTGCCCTTCAAGTTATTTGATTAATTGCAAAACTCTCTCTGTAGTTCAATGTAACTACTTAATAACAAGATTTTGATACTTGCTTATGAAAGAAATTACCTGTGAGCAACAGAACATGTCATTGATGTGGAGGTAGACAAATAAATGATATGGAGATAGATCATGACAGAAGTCACAGAAAGTCACAGTATATCAAAATGTTTACAGAGGAACATACCCTTGCATTACTCATTGCTAGGCCAAATTGGAAAGTTAGGGTAGGAAATTGCCAACACACAGACAGAAAAGCAACTTATGTTATGAAAACAGATTCTCCCAACTGCACTATAAACACAAGAGAAGTCAAAAGCAGAATGGAGGGAAAGGAAGAAGGCAGGCAAGCCTACTGCTCTAAATGAAATCAGCAGGAGCTGCGCCATCAGCTTAAAAAGACAAGTAAGAACTGGCCAGAAAACCATGAGGCAATTCAGCATTCTCAGGCCATCTGAACAACAAGCCCTTAAAACTTCTCAGTACAAAAGCCACAAAATAAAGGAAACTGCCAGTTGCAGCTTAATAAGACTATTTTATGCAGTGCTTGGTGAAGATAACATGTAATGGAAAATTACAAAAGAAGGACAATAATGTCTCTAAGATGGCTGTAATAAGGAACTATCCATTTAAATAGCTTAAGATCCAGTTGCTGATGGAAAAGCTTTATGATGCACATCCTAAAGGTACAGTGGATAACACTGTGACAGTACTGATTTTTATCACTAGAGACCTACTTAGTTTTATAATCTCTTTCTCATAAAAAAGACTTGATCAAACTGGCATATAGAAAAATCAAAATTCAAACTTCTGTGAAAACATACAAAAACCAGATAAATTGTATGCCTACAGCTTTAGGTTAAGGTGAATTCAATAGCAAATTTTGAAACACTACATCTGTCATTTCAGATATGATATGTAAACCATGTCTGTGTCTTTGAAATTGCATAATCCCCCTGGATATTTAGAGCAATGTGAAGCACAGAGCTCTAACACTCATTGATAAAAATCAGTGAATCTTGAAAAAGACACATAAAATTAAAAAATTTCTGGTAAGCTGTGAGGTGTTAGGGGAGAGGAAGCAAAATCATTACATTAAGTCATTACAGAAAGCAGACCTTGTGTAACATCTAGAATTTACTGAATATAGACATAGCTTGAAAGAACCCATCCTATCACATTTAATATAATCTACTGTAGAACAATGTATGTGCAGTACAGAATATTTCCTTCTTACAATGTAAAGGCCAATCTACTGAACTCCTAGTGAACAAACTGAGGTTCTTCCTTTTAGTCTTTTTGTCTCTGTGCAAAAAAAAAGAGGGTTGTCAAATGCTGTTTGGAAAGCAAACACTTTCCGCTATGTAGGAACATTCATAAAAATTTCCTGTGTGCAAATATACATTTTATAGTGAACTATGTCATATGTATTTAAGACAGAGTTTTTAGTCTGTTTTCAATCTTTATTTTAAAAAATCCTTTCTTTAAAAGAAAAAATGTCAGATGTGGGTACAGTCTGAAGGATCAGAAAGACTGAGTAGAAGCAGTCCCCTGAGTAGACTGGAGTGTAGACAACTGAAAATGTGTGGAAAGACAACATGGCTGTAGCAGAGCATGTAGAATCAAAGAACTGTGATCATTCAAGCATGTCCCAGAAGATGTACTAGCACAGATCTTGCACACGCAGTGCCCACTGCCCAATTTTAAACATTTTGGTGGTTTGACATACCTTATTTGAGTTATATTTACTATTGTCTGTAACTTCAAGGACCTGAAAGAATACACCTCTGAGTGATGTTACTCGGTGACCAACACCCGAGCAGGTTCAGGCTGGCACGTGAAGGCACTCTGCAAAGTCCTGCCCAGAATCCCTGCTCCAGGCAAAGGGGACCAAGGCCCTGACTGTTAAACAGTTTGCATGTTCTGTGGCCACACAAGCAGCACTACTCAGACCACGCCTGGATGTGCAAATGAATGCAAATTAGACACAAAAGGTAATTTAAAAAAGATGCCAAGTCCTGAAAATACAGTATTATGTGCAGGACAAGCAGAGAAGAAAGAAACTATTAAAATCACTTAAAACAATTACATTAAATTAAAATCTGTTAACTTCCAAAGGAGAAGTAAATGTTCAGTTCTGTTCAAGATCCAAAAACATCTACCCTACAGAACGTCCCAACTTTTTCCTCACTATGCAGCAAATACAGGTCAGTTTTCAAAGCTGTGATACTTGAATATCGAGAAAAAAATCCCCAGGTTTCAGATCATTCATCTTTGGAAGAAAAATATAAAATATCACCAAGGGAACTTATTCTATCTTGGGTAGAAGAGACTTGGCAGAGCATTAAACACACAAATTTTTGTTCTCAGTATTAAAGTAACACCCATGGAGAGAAATTAAAGGGAAAGAGAGGTAAAATAGTCAAGAATGCCTATTTATAACCTGGATATTAGCACATGTAGAAGGCACAAAGACTGCTTCAGGTGAACTATAGTTATTTCTGGGACAGAACATAGCAGCTTTTGAAGCAGCTCCTATATTCATAAGTTGAGGGCAGCAAGTGAAAATCTGTTACATACACATGCGCACACTCTCAAAGGTCTGAGATAAAAAAATATTTAGCAACATACACCTACCTGGAAGCTAAAAACTAACTTTTTTTCTTTCATCTATCATCTTTCATTTTCCTCCTCTTTGCATTTAATTTATAATCCAAAGAGCACTTCCAGCTTAAGGTTTGTAGAAAGAGAGCTCAAAGCCAACTGCTTTAAGTTAGACCTCCATTTATTTCATTGCACTATCTCACTTTCCCTTCTGCTATTAAAGCAGAGACTGAGCACTAATGACATGATGATTAGTGTCTCTTCAAGCTACATTCTTGCATCTCTCAAAATCAAATCTCAACAAAAAATGTTTACTTGTGCTGAGTTTGACAATTATCCAGAACATCATACCATAAATGAGCATACTTCTTAAGAATCCTTCACTTGATTTTTGACCTTTATACTAATTGCTGGTTTGGATTTATTCACTTTTAACTAGATAATGTCTGTATCTCTTTAGTTAATTTGCTTATTATTCATAGAACTACTTACCAAGTAATTAATTATATAAAATTTGTCATATTCTTTGTTTTTGGCATTGATTCTGCGATGCTGCTTCTTTCTCATGTGATCTTTAAGTGTGTTTTTGTCTCTGAAGACTTTTTCACAGTATAAACACTGCAAACTAAGGGAAAAAGGTAAACAGGTCAACACGTTAAAATGAAAATAATATAAAATAATAAACTTAAGTAAGATGGAGATATATATAGTAAGATTAGCCTAAGCATGTCAGAGCAAACGAAAAGAAACAGAAGGCTTATTTGAAAAAAAAAACTACAAGATAATCTTAGATCACAGTAGAGTCAATCAAACATAGAAATAACAATGACAGAAAATGAAAAATATAGTTAACAAAAAAGTTTAGTGTTTGCCCCATATGCAAAGTGGGAGAAAAGTCTGATTACCCGAAACTGGCACAGAAAGGCTGCTGATTGCTCAGTGTGTGAGCTCTATAACTCAGCATAGACTTACACTGACATCCAATCCATCTGTAACTGCTTCTTTGTAATTCAGAGTGAAAAAAACCAAACTCTGAACATACTACTTATCTTTTGAAACAATTTAAATTAGCTAAACAGAAAGTTTTTATAGTTCTACCTCAACAGGGAGGGTAAATGAAAGTTTGCCAGGATGGTCAATCGGTTTTGAAATCCTAAGAAATAAAATTCAGTAAGTAAATTCATATCCACACACACAGAGAGTTCTATGTAATTCATAGGTAGACATACATACACATATGTACATGCATATATATATGTACATAGACATGAAGTACTATATAGGTGTATATACACATTACTCGAGAAGGTGAAAACATTCATTAACAAATGAGAATTTTACCACAGTATGTCTTCCAGAGCAATTCAAACCAAATAGAAGTATATGCACTGCCTTAGACTGGCATCAAAGAACTGTTTTGGTTCCAGATTCCCCTCAGCTCTTTTGTGTGGAGCAGGAATTCAGGATTCTCAGTATCATTTTGCCTTCAAGGACATTTAAGAAGTTTTGAGTTCTCCCTGTGCTTGCAGACTTCAAATCAATATTGCCTTGCTGGTGAATCATAGGTCTGATGGCAGAATACATCTATGAATTTTAGTATCTGCTTTGCTCCACCTGCTAACAGCAAAGTGTTTGCTCTGCTTGAGAAAGGCATTCCCAGGAAGAGTACGGAAGACTTTCTGGCAGCATACATAATGTAGTCTTATTTGCCTGAAACAAGATTTTTCTCCTCTAGTCACTTATTTTCAGGTACTATTCTACTAGCATAGCTAATAAGTCTATTCTTAGCGGTACAGGGAGTGGCCTTTCACTACTCTGGACACAATTTCAGCATGTGCATTAATTATAGAGAGGATCAGCTTTCAGAAAACTCTCTCTAATTGAAAGCCTCAAGTCCTACTGATTAAACAGCAGAGCTGCAAATTATCAGTAAGCATGGTAATTCAGTGCATTAGGCAACACCAAAGATAAAAGAAAAGGCATTCTTAATATGCCTTCATTTCTGGAAAAATTAACATGTATCTATTCCCTTCTGCTCTGGGTTTACTCTGTAAGCAGTACAAAAGGGAGAGACCAAACATCCCATAGTAATGGTATATGGAGGCAAATGCAGACTGGCACAAGGACTCTGTATTCAGTGATTAAAGAGATGTTTAGGAAAACTTTTATGATGAGAAAGAACACTAATGACAACAGTTATGAGAAAAAGGCATGTGCTATTACTGATGTCAGTAGAAACTGCAACGCGTAACTGCAACACTGCACTTGACTTCATACTATGAACTGTTATGAATTAGCTTTCAATAAGCCAAGAAAAAGACTTCTAAGAGGACTCACAATAAACTTACATGCTCTCTTTGCTTCTTTGTAACTGGCCACAAATGTGGAATTCATTTTTACCTACTATTTCCAAGTTAGAAGAAATACGACCCAAGTTTATGGAAAACAAACAAACAAAACTCTACTTACTTGTCAAGCTTCCCCTGCAATACAGCCAAAAACTCAGAGCAGTTCACAATGTTGTCTGGCAGCCCAATGTTAAAGGCATGCTCTCTTGCCATATGATTGAGAAGGATCGATCTACAAAAGACATTCAAATGGAATGTTACGTATTTTTGGATACATATGAGAATTATTCAATTAGTGATTTAAAATTCACCAATGGCTCTAAAATTGCATAAAAGCCAACATTAAATAAACAATAAGAGTCTTGCTGCCACTGCTAGGAAAAAAGAATGTAATTTTATTGAAAAAGGAAGTTTCTCATTTTCAGCTCTGCTGAATGTTCAGTAACATTTCAACTGCTCAATCCACATGCATGAAATATAATCCTTTAAATGAAAATTACAGTATAGTTTATTTTGACCCTCACTGTTAGCAAAGCTCATTCATTACCCTGTATAAGCAAATCACATTTCAAACAACCCTCTTGAGAAACATTCTAAAAAGCCATTTGTCAGACTTCTCTATGCTGGTTAGCAAAACAGAAATTCTTGGATGCAATGTGCTTTTACATCAATATTGCTTCACACAGCACTAGCATGAATGGCACTCAAAAGTGTACACAAATAAACATAATGGATGTTCAAATAAGATATTCTTCTAACAGAGATGTACTGGTTAATTCCTTAGGTGCCCAACCTCTCTATATGCCTCAGCTTCTGCTTTTGGGGACTAAAGAAACATCTGAATGTTGACACTTGCTTTTACCAGGCATGATTTTCAAACAGGCACTCTGCCTGTCAGACCCACGAGGAAGCAGAGGATGAAGTTCCTGAGAGCTGAACGATGTGAACTTCACTGCAGCAGACAGTAGAGAGGGACACTCACAGCACACTGGGATGACCTGCAGGAATATGACCCCAGGTGCTTCTACCCTTCCGGATTACCAGAACTACCCACGCAAACAGACTTAGCCTCTCCAGCTGAAACTGACTGACTCTGAATAAACAAAGTTTATTTGGAGCATGCACTTCAATGCAATTCTTGCTTGCAGTTGACTGATGCTGTAAAGCACTCAGTTCTCACTCTAATTTTCCTTTCCTCTTTTTCATTTGATATTTAAATTCACACTAGTTAGATGAGCTTTAAATAGGAAAATGTACAACTGGATAAAAATATTTTTTAACCATCACACTGGCTTACACAGCTCTCCTTGTCACTAAACAGCTGCCAAAAAAAAGTTTCTCTTTAAAATGGTTCATTCCCAACTCCAGTGTACTGTGTAGTAGAAATAATTGCACCGGAATAAATAAAAAGGTTTGAGAAGTAGGACAGGAACTATTTAAAACGGCACTTCAGTTGAAAGAAATACTTAAACTATACTTTAAAGTTAATTCTATCTTCTGAGTCCTACCATTATGCATTAACTGGTTCTATGACATTGAAAACATAAACAAAGATGCTGAGTAGATATCAAAAAATAAAACAAAAGCAAACAGGGCAATAAACAAACCTGTTTCCTGTGAATTCTTGATCACAGAACATACACATACTATGAAAACTTGTGTCATATCTCTCTTGTTGTTGCTGTTCTAGAATCTCTCTCTATGAAAAGAAACAGATACAGTTATTCAGACAAAACCATAATCATAAAATCATTCCATCACATAAGCTTATTATACCTTACTGGTAACAATGAACATACAAAATTCAAATGTTCTGCTGACACAAACCAAATGTTAATATGTTCTGAGTGTGGGTTCTCACAAAATTTCCAAGTTTTTCCAAAGGCAGTATGTGTCCCAGTTAAGTTCCAGTAAAATTCTATTAACTTTATACACATGGTGCATGGAAATAAATACGCTCCACAGTGAGATCTTACGCAACTACTTAAATAATTCTGTATAAAACCTGTCAGTTTATTGTTTCTACCTGTGATTCAGGTTTACCTCTGGTATCAGTGAGCAGGTTTATGGGTAACCACCTAATGCCCAGCGGAATGACAAACTCAATCCCACATGGCTAATTGCAGGCAACCTAGAGGGCTTTCTCCTAACACAGGACACAGCCCTGGCAGTTTCTGTAAGAAGCTGTGGCACATACCAAACCCAAGGAAAAGGAGAAGGTCATTGCCTTTACCCTGGTTCTGTTTAAAGTAGGGCAACAGGCTAGGTCAGACACTTTACAACACTTGGTCCAGTTTCCTAACAATAACAAAATCAAGCAGCAGGTGATTAGTCTCTGTTGCTGTAACAGCAGCAGTGCAGTTATACTGTGGAGTTACTATGCACTTTGGATGGAAAGGCCATAATCATCTGGGACATGGGAGAATCAATGTCTGGATTAAAACTTAGCATATTTTCAGCCTAGCAACATACTACTCTGTACTTATGTTTCAAGTACTGATAACTGAGAAAGGATTTAATTTCTGTGCAACACAGAGGTGCTACTGGCCTGCTTTCTGACATTCGGGATCCTGACTGAATTTCTTAGGGGATTTTCTCAATCTCTTTATCTCTTTAGAACCTGCAGTAAAACTTTGTGTTTCTCACCTGCCTCTTTAGTAACTCTTTTATGTGGATTAAAGCCCAGATTTGTTCATAGGGTACATCTGAATTATACTCAGCTACGCCTGTTGAATAAACTCCAGAGAAGGTAGAAAAGAAAGGAAAACAGAAAAGAAAGGAAAGACACACCCCCTGAACCCCAAAAGAAATGAGAGGAAGGCTTGAGCCACTGCCATGAAAGGCCCCAATGTGTCCTGCAGAGCAGACGGGCTGGTGTGGATGTACCACGCCACGTACTGCTGCCCACTGAGAGATGGCAGGAGGCTGACACTGGGAAAATGAATGTGCTGTCTGCTTCTCTTCCACAAAAGCAGCATGCTGCACCCAGTGAGGGGCAGTGGGGTGATAAGATGCCTGTCGAGAGTGCAGGAGAGTGCTGCACCTGAGGTGCACTTGGCCTGGGGTCTGTGGATGCCAGGGGACACGGGCACACTGTGCCACAGCCCCTTCCAGGGCCATATTCAACCACACCACTTGGGAACTGTAGCTGCTGCACATCAGTCTGTTACCCTGAATGCTGGGGCTTTTCTGTTTGTTTTTGTACTACAAGGTGTACATTTTATGTTGGAGTCATGCTCAGCAGCACCTACTCACATTTTAGGCTGTATCTGCTCACATCCTGCTGCGTTATGCAAAATGTCAGCTCACAGAAATGTAAATTCCTACTTTTCAGGGCTGACTCTGGAAAGAGATGAATGGAGCATACCTTGTCAGAGCCCTTCAGCAGAGATGCAATTAAGTAAGACTGCTCCACGCAGGCAGTGAACGTCCCATACCATGTCAGTAGAAACTGGGGCTTTCTCTGATATGTGGGGCTGCCCCCTCTCTCCACTCAGCAGCATGTTTGACCCTGTTTGGCTAACCTTGGATTTGAAACCATTATAAACATAGTTTATACACTTTGTAAAAAGCACTGGAAACAATCTAAATGGAAATCAAAAGCGATCATGTCCAGTTTGGATAGAAAGGGTTTAAACACCCCCACCCTCATTAACGATATTCCAATGTAGCTTCTTGATTTTAATTTACTAGGAGGGAAAAAAGTTTTCTGCAGTATTTGGCTGCCTAATTCCAGATTGCTTACTGAAGCCCTTCTTAGCAGCTGCTCTCAGTTATGTCTGAGGAGGAAGGAGAAGCATACTGTATTCTCCATACGGACAATGCTACTGCTACTCCACTCTCTCACCCTTCCCATTTCCCCCTACACTGGCATGCTTGGCAGCTGGGAAGCTTTGACTAATCCAGCATTGTTGCTTTACCAATTTACTCAACAGAGTTTAAAAAATATTTTCCAAGGTAGACCCTCCTTTTTATGAAATACTGGCATCTTTCATTGCTAGAGGGAACTTTCCAAACCAGAAAGCATATCTGACACTTGGAAAGGTGAGGAATTAAAAGCACCAGTCTACATCAAATACAGCAAAAGCAACAAGGCTGCTCTTCTTCTTCCCTACAGACATTTCCAACCCTCTATTTCACTGCTGGGACTCTGAAGGGAGAACAGCAATTACAATAACTTACATAAAATGGAGATTTTTCTGAGCAGAGACATTCTGGTAATGAAAGTCAAGCAGAAACTGAAGTTACGAGGCAGAAAATGAGCAATTTGCTTAAATACTTGCACCAGCTTCCAACCTCCTTGAATGTTTGGGGATGTCAGCATTAATTCATTTTGATACTAATACAAAAATATCCAAAACGTTTCATAAAATTGTGTTTGTATACTTTTTTTTTCCTTCTTTTTTTCCTGTACCTCACCCTTGATTCCAGCCGACTCCACAGAGACTGGGTTCAAAATGAACACTGGAATGACTAACTGGGACAGGTATAAGGGACTGTTCCTCTAGCTGTCTGTCCCATTTGCTCTTAGGTTCTTCCTTTCATCCCTACTGCTCCTCTTCTTGAGTTGACTCAGTTACTGAAGCGATACAGGCTAAAACCTAGACCTGAAAAGGCTGTAATCAATGACAGGTCAGATGACTTAGACTTCGAAGGGTACTGTGACACTGACGTAGAAGACACTCAGCTCATTCAGGAAGCTGAGTCAATTAAAACAAAAGGAGTTTCATGGTATGATGAAAACTAACTATGTAAAGATGTACGAAAAGGAAAAGAGGGCTGAAATGACATTAGACACATACCACAGGCTGCCAAGCTGAAGCAAGAGAAAGGTGAAGTTTGTTTGAACTAAGACAAGCGAAAGAAGATGGAGACAGGCTAACACAGTAAAAATGAAATAGCAAAAACTGACCTTCTCCCACACCCAAATACATTAGAAATAAACAGCAAAGAAGAGCAGAGATCCAATGCAGCAAGAGACCAAACATGGGCAAAGAGGAATGTTTGGAACATTGAGTCTAATTATGTCACAACTGTTAAAGAAATGCATTTAAAACAAAAGAAAAAAAGAACCAAGATCAGCAAAGGATAAGGAAGGGTTACAGGCTGGACATTATATGTATTCAGGTCTGACATAATTTACCCAACAGTCATTATGGAATCAGATAAAACTATTTCTGACCATTAGTACAGCAAGTCTTCATAAACCCATAGAGGATGGGCAGGATTCCAGAGCACTTGAGAAACGCAATTACAATACAGGCCAATACAGGCAAAGAAGGGCCTATAGAATTCAGAAGTAGGTATTAACATGCTGACATTGCTATCTGCTCTGTAAGCACTTCTGATGTTGCATTACACTAAACTGGGCTAACATCCCCATCCCTTCCAATGTATAGCTTCATCCTCCTGAACCTTGTCTCAGCTTAAGATTGTGACAAACTGGGGATCATACGAGCAGCTCTTCCTGGGAAGCTGGTACAGCTTGCAGTCTTGGTGAAGACTTCTCTTCAGGGTCTTTACTTACTGGGAGAAAGAGAAGCCTCTTCACCTAAAACTACCAGTCAGATGACAGGTGAATAATTTAATACATGAGCAAGACACAGTCAGTGCTGCTGTAGGAAGTATGTATTTTCAAAAAAATAGGTTTGAGGATGTTACATTTTTTTACATAAAGAAACACCAAAGTGGCTTATATTGACACTACCCCTCCATGTACCTCTAGTTTTGCTGCCAGGACTTCCTTGCCTGGTACTGCTGCACGACTATGAATTCTTTGTCGAGACTGTGTTTTTCCAGAAGACCGTATCTGTTTTGTATTTCACAGCCTTGTCAGCTATTTCGGCAAGCTGTGCTCTCTAACCTACTTCAGCCTCATTCCTTGGCCTCTCTCAATACATCACAGTCACCATTATGTCTCGGCGTGACATCCACCTTGGCTAGCTCCCTGCTGCAATACAGCCTGAAATATTCCTAAACTGGAGTTTCAAAACTGCAGAATGAAATGCTTCACGCAGCACATTTTAAAGACAGCATTTGTCCTTGTTTGGGCTTGCTGTTGGAAACAGCAGTTAGGATTAAAAGGATGCAGAAAAATCACCAAAAGTTGTATGGTTCTGGTCTTTATTCTACGCAACTCACATGAGCCCATTTGCCAGCTCACCCTTAATTGCTGGACTTGTCTGGAGGTAAAAGGCTTTACAAAGCAAAATAACTATTTAACTTGCAAGACAACGCTCAGATTGCAGCAAAAGGAAATGAAAAAATAAACAGACTTTATTGCTGTAACTAAAGCAGTGATTCCATTAGCCCCAACTACAGCTGTAGCTTGATTTCACAAAATCCTTCTGTAAAAACCGAGGATACAATTCTGATATTGAAAACAGTGATAACTGCAAACTATTTCGCACCATAATAAGAATACGTATCTCTTTCTTTTCTAATTTAATTACTCTGTAAACAAAACCAGCACTTGCTTTGGGCTAAATTCTCCACTCATTCCAGAGTTTGAGGAAATATCTACTTGCAGAGGAGATGAGATTTCTCACCGGCCAACAGACTCCACATGCCCTTGGCACTGCAGTGGAGAAAAGGCCTAGTTGGTATAGAACTGCATAGTACAAACCACCACAAAATCAGAAACAAATGCTCATTATAAAACAAACAAGTACAGTCCAATTTGTAGCAGCCAGGAGGTATTATTTGTAATAAGATGGTTCTATGAAAACATCAGCTGCATGCTCAATCACAACCCTTTTTCTTTCCTCAAAGCCACAAACATGATATATGCTTGGGAAACAAACATCATTATGACACTGCATGCCTACATACAATATTCAAGATGTCTTTCACAAACCCAAAGGGATTGTAGGAAACTGTAAAAGATACAGAGAAGTGCAGCAATGATGCTAAGTGAAAAACTACCAAATAGCATTCCTCAACCTCAAATCACCTAATTAATGAGGCTGTAAAGGATCTCTTGACAGCAACAAGTCCAACCCCTGTGCCCAAGCACAGGGTTACTTCTCTACCTGGTTACCCAGGAGTTGTTGAGTTTTTACTGTCTTCACAGATGAAGAGTTTACAACCTCTCTGGGCAACTTGTTCTAGTGTTTGACTACCTTCACAGTATAAAAAGTGCTCTTTTGTTTTCAGGAGGAACTTCCTGATTTTTAATTCATGCCCATTACCTCTTGTCCAGTTGCTGGGCACAACTGAGAAGAATCTGACTCCTTTTTCATTCCCATTAAGTATTTATACACATCACTAAGTTCCCCCATAAGCCTCGTCTTCCAGACTTAACAGTCCAAGCTGTCTCAGCCTCTCCTTGTATGCAGGATGTCACAGTCCCTTAAGCATCTTTGTGACCCTGCACCAGAGTTGCTCAAGGAAGTTCATATCCTTCTTGTACTGGGGAGCCCTGAGCTGGACCCAGCACTCCAGATGTGGTCTCAGCAGTGCTGAGTAGAGGGGAAGGATCATCTCCCTTGACTGCAGCACTCTTCCTAATACAGCCCAGGATGCTGTTGTCCTTCTTTGCCATGAGTGTGCACTCCAGCACAGGACTAATGACAGACATAACGTAAGGCAGATAAATCAGGAGACAAATCACGAATGGTGTGGATAATACTAAGGACAAATTCTTCACTACCCCTTCTAATACAAAAACCTGCCAGGTGTGACATGACAGGCTCAAAAGGACCAAATGAATGGTTCTCTCCCAGCATGTGGTTAAGCTGTGTAACTCACTCCTGCAGGTTGTGGGGATCCTGGAAGTTTCTGTGGGTTCAGAGCTGGAGGTTCATGTTGCTGAATTCAGAAATTTTTGAGCTGCCAATTGCAGGAGACTAAGTGAGTATTTTGGGAAAGAATCACCACTAGATCAGAAGACAACACATACCAGAGACACTTAGCTGCTGTCAAGGGTAAGACACTGATCTAGACAAACCTTTTTTACTGATCCCAGACAGCTTTGGAAAAGAAGCATGCTAGGCATGAGTGCATCAGCTGCTTTTTTCTGAGTCCATGCCAATCCAATGGACCTACATAGGAATGCAGGTTTCAGCTCAGTTAACTCCAACTCCATGGGAAATCCCCAGTGGAAGAACTACCCCATTTCTCCTTTGCAGGAGCTGGGATCCTATGGAAAGCTGTGAAAGACTTGCACATATTCCTCCAGTTCTGGGGATTCACTAGTTATGTACTTCAAGCTGAAGAATATTACTGTTGCCAGCAAACTGAAACAGCACTCACAGAGAAGCTGAACCAACTGGATTTTGCCTGCCAATCCCAGTCTCTCTAGGACTAGAATTTGGGTTTTGTCAGGTTCTCCTTCACTCTGAATGCTTATCACTTAATGTGTCTTTATTTGCATGCTGTGTATGTACAAACTTGTAATATAAACATACCAGAAGAAACAGCATAACAAAGGGTTAAAAGGCCTGTGTTGCCAATTCTCAGGACACAGCTGCCAGCACTACACTGAGGAATGTATTTATGTAAAGACCATAAGGCCTGCGCTCTAACACCTCACAGTAGAGATACAGGGCATTCTGCATCTCCAGCAGAATACCCTGCATCCTAACATGAGGAGATTGTCAACAAGGCTGCTAGGTACCATATAACATTCATTTCTAAATTAGCCCAACAGCAAAACCAGACTCCAGATGTGACTTCAAACAAGAAAACAGAAAAAAACAGATCAAAAACCTGGACTAAGACTACTGGAAGCTGGTCAGCATGAGTTTATCTGGAAAAACCATCCATTCAGAACTGACAATGCCTGAAAGTTCAGCAAGGTCTGTCCAAAGTTGCCATCACTGGGCAAAAAGAACCAAGTGGTTCATGTGTACTCGAGAGCTGGCATTTCTTGTCCTTTGCATCTCACAGAAACAAGAGTGGCCAGATTTCCTCACTCACACACCACGGTGCTTGTGAGTACGAGGCTGTGAATTAATGAAATCTGGGGAAGAGTGCGAATGCACAAAAACAGCTTGCTCAAAGCTTTTGTAGATAAGTATCACTTTCCCTGCTCACAGTATCGCACACTGAGTTTTATTTTGCTAACTGCCCTAGATGTATATTATTACATGAAAGACAGTGTGTCAACATTGCAGATCCTTGCAAGAAGAAAAATGTTCAGCACACTCAGCCTTTTTCAGTGTTTTGGGTGTATTTTCCACTTGTGTGGAATACTGACATACAACCTGTAAATTTATCCCAAGGAAAAATCTATAAACAGGGGATTTGTGTATGTTTGTGCATCAGCTAGGGAAATGAACTTAAAAAAAAATTCATAACTTTGCCATCTAGCTACAAATGCTTTCACTTTAAAATGCCTACTGAGTTACCATATATTACTCTATTGGAGCGTTTACCTTAAAAAATGAAACAACAGTAATTTCTTACCAGTCTCTTTTGCTGAAGCTGTTCTCTAAGTAATCTGTCTTCTGGTAAAACATCACATAAAAGAAAAAAATTGTCCTGTTCCTCTGTCAAGAGATTAGAAAGTGTGAGTAAGGAATGGGAAGTTGCAGCTGCTTTGAATATTTCTGGCACATAATTTGCTAAGTCTTTGGAATATGTTAACAGTGTAAGAATATGATTTTTAATCTATAAAAGTCAGTTTCTTTAATTTCATCATTTAATGAAAGATGTTTAAATATTTGTGCACATTCATATTGGAGTATGAAGGCAAAAGTCTTGCACAGCTTTTCTCCACTACCAGCTTTATTCATTTTTATGACGGTTCTTCTGGACACATAAAACAATTACCATTTATATTGGTTACTGATTAAAGTCAGCATGAAAGAAACATGAAATCACCTTTAATTTTATCTTATCAGTTATTTCCCGAAGTAATTGTCAGTTTTCAGTAGCTATCATAATTTGGTTTATCCTCCCCATGCTCTGACCTATCACATTGCCTTTTACCATCAGATATTTTTCCACCTGTGAATATACACAACAACTGTTTAGTACCATATATTGAGATTTGCCTAATTTACATTTCTACTTCTATGTTTTACACATATTTTATTTTTAGTAATCTTTTTACTATTTATGGTCATATCCAATTGAAGAAGGCAACAAATGCTATTCAAAGGAATTAAGATTACTCAGCAGGCAGGAAAATACAAAAGATAATGGGTTGAGATAAGAACAATTTTCTGGAGCAGGAGCAGTCGGAGGGAAGGAGGGAGGGAGGGAGAAGCGGGGAGAGAGAGAGATAGAGAGGGAGGAAGAGAGCTAGAGAAGGCTCATTGGTATTTTATGATTCTGGTATCCAGGTGCTTGATTTGCAGTTTTCAAACTCAGTGGTAAGTGTTAAAATTTCAGAGGCAAAACCATACATATGTAAGAGAAACAGAACTATGATTTTTGGAGTGATTTTCATGTTTTCCAGGGCTACTTTTCTTAAAATTATTATGAATAATTTAAAAAATTACTTTCATCCATTTTGTACTCAGTTCTCACCTTCTAACCATCTCTGACACCAGCTGTATGCATTGTTTCCTCTCTTTTAAGGTCTCCATTGAGAATTAAAGATGCAGAAAAGCCCTAAAGTTCCTATCTATTTTAGGTAAACTGTGTTTTTCTGTTAGAAAAGGAAAGCCAAAGTAATGCATCAGCTGCTTCTCAGAAAAACACTTCCTTCACACAGTCAACACTGTCCCTGTGATGGAATGTGCCACCGTACCAATGCAGCAGAACAGTGAACTATGGTTTCAGTCTTGTGCTGGAGCCCAGAAAATTGCAGAATTGTACTGCTTCTGTGAAGGTAATGTCTCCTGCCACCCTCGGGGCAGTGAGCACTGTGGCAGGGGAAAGGAAGGGGTGCTGTGGCCCTGATGCCCAAGAAGAATTAGCAGCATCAGTGCAGGCGGTGGGCAGGGTGAAGTCAGAACAGGCAGCTCACTGGGAATGTTTCTCATCATTTTGGAAGGACCATCACTATTTATGCGGTGGGTACCGACTCGTCCCCACCCAGGATGTGAGCAGCTCTGCTTCCAGGCCGGGATTTGCAATGGGCCCCAGCTCACAGCGCATTTAAGCACGGATTGAGCTCATCCTCACTCAGCACAGTGCTGAAGCACGTGTTGTAATCCTTGGAAAAGGTAAGTTTAAATATGTGCTTAAGAGTTAAACATTACTTCTGTGGTTTTCTGACCTAGTGTCAGACACACTTGGCTGATCAAAGCAGCAGTATATGCCAGAAATTATCACATGATCTACCCAGCAGAGAGTAAGCAAGCAGCATACTTACCTAATGGAGCTTTTGAATTTGTTCTTATCACACTACAAAAGTCTGTGACAGGCTGTTCTGCAAACCTCCTCTTCCAGTACAAGATGTAGCTTTAAAAATAAGGGGGAAATGATCAGTGAATAAGGAAACAGCAAAAAACTTTTATTAAACAACTGATCAGCTCTTGGTTTTTTCATGCTCTAAATTCTTCTGTACTTTTGTTTCCCTTTTTAACTCCTGTGTCCATTTTTGATTCCTTCATATTAGTTTTCAGTTTTATGAAATTAATTCAGTTTCACTTAAACTGGATTTAACCATGCTGTCAAAGTGAAGAACTCAATAAGCAGATTTGCACCAAGCTTTGCACAAACACTGTGACCTATTCACATCTTCAGACAGAAGTGCCACTCAGATGCATTTTTACTGAAAATATATGTTAGAGAGCATTCTCAAATTCCTGAAATATTGTGCTCTGTGTTCTGCAAGATGCAGTCAGGAAGCTGAAACTCAGTAAAAAAACCGACTTGACAAAAGCGAGGTTTTGGCAGGTCTCCTGTGGAGTTACAGTGAAAGCTGTAGCTTGGCAGACAACTGGAAAGACAGAAAAATGAAGTCCCTGAACACCTGGGGATAAGATAGCAGACAGAATAAGAAAAGCCTTAAACACATCTTGAAGGTTTAACCCATCAACTACAGTTGTTTAAAAACATTCTGTACTATTTTTGTTGGTATTACAGCTGCATCAACAGAACCCAACTGAGATTAGACTTCCACTGAACTAGGAAGCTGCTGTCTAACCAAGAAGAAACCATCACTTCATTTATATGATGAAGGGAACCAAGCAATTCTTGTGCTAATTATGCAGAATTTTACTATAAAAAATAATCTGAAAATGCTTGAGTGCTTGCTTATATTTATACTCATGTATGAAATAAGTCATGTGAGAGTTGGTAAGGTAAAGGCTATTAATGATTGCTTCTTATTATGTGCCATCAAATTAAGAAAATAATAATTAAAAAATCAGATACCATTATTACGAGGGCATTTTTAAATAGCTGCAGCTTTTAATACTTGTGCAATCTGTAAGTTTACTTGCCACAGCTATCACATCCCATAGTGGCTCCCATTGCCTCTACCATCTCACCTAATGTATTTGAGGGCTTCAACTGCAGCAGCCAAGGAATCAGCACATCTTTCTTTCTGCTGACTCTGACATGGAGAGGACTCACCTCTGGTGTGTCTGTCAGCAGACAGCTGAGCACAGTGAAGCCAGCACATGTGGCTGAGGCTCGTTCAGCAGCACCATCAGATGTCAGTGAGAGGTGAGTCTTTAGCTGTCCCCCTGCCTACTCCACTGTTTGTAATGCACACTGAAAGAGTTGCTACACAGAACTGCAATTCTTCCACACTAAGTCATCCTTGAGCTTTTAGGACATAAGTGTGCAAATGAAGAGATTTCAAGAGCTCATTTAATAAATGTCTGTCACTTGCACTGAGAGAAATGAACACTGGCACAAACTCACCTGCCCATAACTGTTTGTGCCATGGAAGTTACAGTTAAGGGATTTCATATCCTAAGACTTAACCCAAATAATCAACGACCAGATAAAACCAATGCCTTGTCATACTGCCAGGGAGACAGAATGAGTGATCATGTTGAGTCATGAAGCAGAAGCTTATTTCCCTTATCTCTTCCCTCTGCCCTTATGCCAACTTATCTTTATTCTTCAAAGTTTAAAAAAAAAAGAAAAGAAAAAAATTTTCCATTAGCACTGGTCTTTTCTGGATTTTCCACTTCTTGCAGTTCTGTCAAGAAATATATTTCTAAGACTGGCTGTAACTCATTGCTAAGTATAAAAATACTATCTTTTCAGAGTTGATCCCTGTATTTTCCACACCTCAGTTCAACACTTCAGAATATACTCTATTTTTTGTGCATAATATTAGACTATTTTACTAATACAGCAAATCAGAGAAAGCACACTTCAGAGTAACAACTCCATTATTTCACATCCTGGGGCCACTTTCTCTAAGATCTGGCTACCTTCCAATTGCATTAGTAGAAAAAGAATCCAAATGGGCACTTTTTGAAGGTGTTTTAAAATCCATTTCTATTAATGCAAAATAATTCCCCCAAGCACGCTTAAACTGGTGGTCCATGACTGAGCAGCTCCAATTCCTTTATTTACCTGAAGATGCTAGTACTATCTCCAAAGAACAGTACATTCTCCTTCTGCCTGCCTTCAGCAGAAAAGCAAACAAAAACTACCATCAGTTTTCAATTTTAAGCAATGTTAAGCTCATACATCTGATTAAGGATTTATATGGCTTACATTTCTCTTCCTAAATTATATTATATTATTTCTTTTTTTTTTTTGAGTCTTGATAGGCACAAGGTCTTGGCTGAGTAACTAGTAACAGAAGACCTATTAGAAAACTCATTTTAGTTGAGAAGTTGCCAGTCTAACACTTAAACACTACAGCAGAACTATCTACAGACTGGCAGGTACTGTCTAGCCTTCCTCCTGGCCCATACATTACTGTGGAAAGCAAAATGCCAAGCAAGTACCTCATCTATGAAGTTACAAGCCAGCTGGGGCTATGCCAGCTACTGGAGGAAGTTAAGAGAGAGAAAGCCAAATGTGACCCTGGTGAGATGATCAATGACACAGCTGTAGGAGTCTCAGTTGTATGCAGATCACAGTACTGTAAAGCACAGTTAAGGATTAAATCTGATTTCGATAGGGGAATACTGTCAGCCTTAAAACAGCACAAACAAATTTCATCCCAGAATGTGAGAGATTCTGTACTGAGCAGCTTCTGTGTAGAATACACGGCTTCAGGACATTGTACAGGGGTAGAAATAGTCTTACCCTACACAAATAAAACCCCAGATTAGGAGAGCTGATTGTCTGGAATGGGCTTTGCTAAAAACCAGCTTTCTAGTTTGCACACAACTTGTTGATTAGTGCCAGGACCTGAGAAGACCCTAGGATATATCAAAAAATGTCAAAGACAGGAATTGCCACGTATTCTAAAACTGGGCACCAGCAACATCTAGGGACTAGGGAGAGAAAAGGGAATGGGAAAACAACCTTACAGTCCAGCAGCAAATTGCTCATAAGAAAAGTTAACAGAAATCCTCCCACACTGTCTTTTAAAAAAGATGATCTCTACTTTTCCAAAGCTTTCCATAACATCTGCACACATACACACTTATTTTAAATGATATAACCCTTACCTTCTAAAATCTGCAACCAGTTTCACATCTGCTATGACGAGCTTGTGTTCAATAATCATGTGCTTCAGGAGCTGGTTTTGTTCTGCTAAGACATAGCATTCCTTGCAGAAAATACAAGGCACATAGGGAGAACCTTCTACTGCATGAACACCGCCTGGATTTTCTGGCAGAGACAGAGGCTCCAAAATACACTCGGTATCTACAATAAATAAAAATAATAATTAATTTTGACTTAGTAAATAAATGTACATCTCTTGGAGTACTTGTAGGTAGTACATGTAAAACCTGTTTGAGTCTCGGTTTCGTTGCACGGATCACTTCAGGAGCAAGATGCTTGGAAGTGGGTTGACTGCATTGTTTCCAAGAAGGACAGTGGGAGGTTAGCACAGGACAGTTCTCAGGTATCTGTCACAAATGAAACTCCCAGCTGACACCACGTCAGTCACACACAAGTGCTCTGCTTACTACTAAAGAAGTTTTATGATGAGAAACCTACTTTTCTTCCTCTCACTATCTAGTCTAGCAGTTGATATGAATGCAACTCTCTTTGTGGCTCCCTGAGCCACATTGCTCAGAGTATCAGGAAGGATTTAGACTGTATAGCACAAACTGTTTTGCATGTTAATTTTCTTAATTATACTTTTATTTATTGCAGAATATTTCTAAAATTTTCTGACTGACTCTTGAATATATGCATTTGTCTTGCCTTTTTTTTTCCCCCATTAGCATGCAATTTACTGTTCTATGACAAAAGACTAACCTTGATAAAGATTACTGCCACACAGAAGCTTATGCCCACTGAAACACCTTCTAGCTGTACAGATGTTGAGGAAGGGACAACCACGCTCCATGTGGAAAGGTCAGTGGCCCACGTTTGTACTACACCGTACCAGTCAGACACGGGTTGCTCAAGTGACAGCATACAGAGCAGAGTGACTGCTGCATATTGTCCTTGAGCTATCTGTGTGTCTCCCATTTAAACAACACTGGTCTAAATTCATAAGCCTTCCCTTGGCATAAGTTAGTGTAATTCATTAAGAAACACTGTTTGACCAAAAGAGTTCAACAGTTGGCCCCATTAACCTAACCAAATTCCAGCTGTCCAGAAATAAACTGTGGTGTTCATTTTCCAAATTAATCATACCTCTGTCTTGGGTTAGGGTTTATCTTGGAAGCAAATGCCAATTTCAACACGTATCTTCAATTTTAGCTACATCAATTTTGGATAGCAAAAAGTAAACAGAAAAAAGCTCCCCATGTTCCTGCCCTCTTGAGGTTGAACACTGAAAACATGGGTGTCCTGGACTCTTGTACTATGAAGTTAGTTTGTGCAGCAGAATAAACTCTGTGTCTCTGGATTCCTGCAGTGACATGAACACCTCCGTAGAAAAATGAAATTTCACAGAATCACAGAATGGATGAGATTGGAAGGGACCTCCAGAGATCATCTGGTCAAGGAGGACTCTCAAGCATGACCACCTAGAGCTGGTTGCTCAAGACTATATCCAAATGGCTTCTACTCCACAGCCTCCCCGGTGCCAGTGCTCAGACACCCTCACAGTGCAAAACCATTTCCTGATATTCAGAGGGAACCTCCTGGGCATCAGCTTCCAAAGATATCTGTTGAACGATGGCAGCACACAGAACGCGGTATTACCTGGAGCACTGCAGCTGCTGTGCACAATCTAACACTTTCCTTCTCATAATTTTACCTGCACTTCAGCCCATTCCCTTCCCCCAGAAATGTCTTTATTAAACAGACATTGCAGAAATGGTTCCATTTTGTCCTATTTTAAGAACGGCAGTGGCTACACTACATGCTAGAGCAATCCTCATGAAAGGGTCAAATCTCCCAAGCAAAGCTGACGGTACCTGCAGAGTCCAGCTTTGTCCATTCTTACAATCAGTTCTGTTGCCTGAAGAAGCATTAAACCATGTTTACTGAGAAAAGTAGAACTTAATTTCCTTTGCACTTGCTGATGCCAAGTGAACTAAGAAGATACTCTGTCAGCCAATTCAACTATACCCAGTAAGCAGCAATACTGCTTTTTGTTCATTTTTGGTATAGGTCTCTTGCAATGACCTATTTAAACATTTACAAACTCAAATAAATAACTGCCTGTCAGCCTTAAGAACTCAACTTTCAACAGATAGGTGCGTACAGCAGGAACTGGTACTCAACTTAGACAAGGAGCCGATACAGTTATTTAGTAGGAATACTATGAATAGCAACCACTTGGACTGGAAAAACAGAACTGCTAAGTCTTTAAACCGTAGTCACGAGCTGCTGAAAGGAATAAACTGGGGTGAAGATTTTTTTTGCTGCCCAAACAGAGTAGCTAATACTAAAAGAGAGTAACTTTAGGCTACTCAAGCAGTTTGGCAACTGCAGAAGCTTATGCAATTTCTTTCGAAGGCACTTAAAGAGGAGGCGAAGGAAAAAAGAATCCATGTAAATATCTTTTTATTTATCTGCTACAAAAAACACTGAACAAAAGAATAAATGCACAGAGCTGAACAAATGCACAGCCTTTAGCGTAGCACTTACTGGACTAATGTAGCACAAACCTCAAAACAGTACAAATAAATCTAAGCATAATATTGAAATCTCTCCAAAAGCAGCTAATTTTTTTTCTATATTTGGACCAGAGTGGCCACAGGTACTGAATAAAAGCTGTTAACTATAGCACAGCTCAGGGCTAACAGGGAAAAAAACCACTCAGGTGCATTCTCAGACTCCAAGACTCCCACATGCAGAGACACTTGAAAATAAGGGAAAAGCAGCAAGCTTTTCTCTTAGAATCTACGGCAACAAGAATGACTTCACAGGGACAGATTAAACGCTCCTCTAGTGCATGTGCCCTGGCTGACAAGGACAAGAAGCAATTATCCAGGAATGGTATAAAAACAGGGCAACAAACCACACAAATAGAGTAATCTTCCAGAAGTCTGAGTGTGGAAAGTTTAAGTCAAAGGCTACATGAGCCCCTCATATATGTGCCCCTCCTTTTGTTCTTTTCTCCATTGACTTATTTCTGCACTATTTGAAATTGTTGGTCTTGCAACACCTACAAAAACTTGCAGCAACTTTTCATGTTTTTGTAATGGTCCTTTATTCCTTGATGTCCTGGTTCAACTCTTGGGTAGTTGTACTTTACCCTTCACGTGCTGTGGTAAGAGGTAGGTTGAAAATGTCCAAGAGTGGAAGAAAATATGTTTCTAAATCAGCATGTTTTAATTCAATCTCTCCTCTATTTACTTTTTATTTCTGGTATTTCCCTTGCTTTTAGGATTGTTGAATTAACCATTGAATTCTCTGCAATGATTCAAAGGCTCCTATGTTGTGAATCGGGTGTTAATGGACAAGACAGTGGTCATATTCTTTGTGTGTTCACTCTTGTGTGTTACTCTGCATTTATTAACATTGAATTGCACTTTTTTTGGTCCTGTTTGCTCAAATAACATGAGATTTCCTGCAATGCTTCAGTTGGCCCTCCTGCTTATCACTTGGGAAAAAAACATGTGTATTAACAGCAAAATTTATCACCTTTCTTATTTGTGTCTGTGATGAACAGCACAGGACTCATGAGACTCCCTATAAAACCCATCCATTAAGTTTTGGATGAATCATGTTGTTGCCCCTGAGTTTTTCTTCTCTGCCTAACAGAAAAACAGCATGACTGTTACGCAAACAGATATCCCAAAGGCTTCACAGAAAGCCCTCTGAACTCAGGAACTAAGAAAATCCCTCTCTCAATAACAGAACTGGCAGCTGACACCATGTTGTTCAACCTTCAACAGGACAGATAAAACTATGGTCTTTAGCAGCTAATTCAGAGCTAAAAAATGTAGATTAGTAGAAAGAAGAGAACAGAGGAATATATTCTTTGAAAACTAAAACTAAGAAATATACCAAGTTCTTCAGGGAAAATTAAATAAATACTTTGAAGATATTTGACAATGAGACAGTATACAAAACAATTTACTTTCAAAACTAGAATAAGCACTGGTTTTTTATAAGCACCCACAGGACACCCAGTACAATGATTTCTGATCCCTGCACAGGGACTGTACACACCATCACAACAGTGGGGGAAAAAAAGTAAATAAAAAAAAGACTGCCTGTTATAGAAATTAGATAGCTTTATTTTATTTTAAGAATTGTTATAAGATAGACTAGTTAATCTTCACAACTAGGGAAGCAACAAGATGAAAATGGATTAATTTTCCTTACTGGAACATTTTTACTTTTGAATAGAATTATTCTCAGCCCCAAACCAATGTTCGTTTGCACAATTAAGTAAACGTTACACCCACACAGTTGTAACACAGACTACAGCAGAACAGGCAATGTACTCCACCTGAACAATCACACATGCAATTATCACAAAGCAATATGCCATACAATCTTACGGCCAACACAATAGATATTATTATCAGAAAGAAAAGGAAGGAAAGATTCAGCATTTAAGTGGGAGTTTTGAAAGGCAAGGTCCTCAAGAGATGGTTTAGCCAGTGTAACTGCTTGCTGCCACCAAGAAGCACAGGGATGTCTCATTATCCTGTCTTTCTCCACCTTATCCTACCACTCCTAACCATCTACCATTGCGCTGCTGCTTCTGCTGGCTCCCAGGCTTGCCAAATCTTATGATGAGTCAATCCAGCTCTTTACCAGAAAGAACCATTCATTCCTTTCTTTTTGCTCTATAATGTTGAAAATGCTCACACAAGAGTCCACCAAGGGCAAGAGCAAACTAAGGGAGTGCATGGTGAGAAGCAGTAAGGTGAAACAGAACCTTCCTCTCAGCTTCCTCCTCTCTTCTCAGCTGTACAGCCTCAGCTGTCTCATACAATTTCAGCATAAGCCTGCCACAGTGTGCAAGGTTTCTTCAAAGGCATTACACACAAAGGAGAAGAAACCACTGAGATTTTATCTGCTTCCTAACACTGCTTCCTAACACTGCTTCCTAACAAGGACACTCAGCACTGGCTTCAGTTTGCAGAATCCACAGCTTTCAGCTAACACACTAAATGCAGTGTGGAGCTCTTGTGCTCAATTCTGCTTGGTTTGCAGGTCTGAACTATCTGCTCTGACTAGCTCTGGGGACAAACTGAACACTGCTGCATACATTACATTCTCTAACTAGGAAGTGGAGGTATTTGGGTTCAGAGAAATGAAGTAACTTCACTGTTAGAACTCTTCATTCACATGGCTTGGCCCTGAGGTGCAACCTGCAGCCATGCCTTGAGTACCAGAGCTCAGGGAGCAGCAGACTCTTCCAGCAGGCAACCAGCAAGCTGAGGGAGGAACTCCTTAAACTAGTCTGCAGGGAATGCTGAGGACAGGGCCACTCACATCCTTCTTTTTGAAGCTTTGCCACTAGATAAAAAGGAATGAGAGTCATAAGAGGAAAAGGAGGTTAAGTCCAAAGACAAGGGTTTTTAACTAGGGAAGAAGAAATCTAACTAATTTAAAACATATTAATAAATTTATTATTAAATGAAGACACTTTGAAAATTCAAGACATTGCAAAGTCTGAGAACTGAAATGGTGAAAAGGGAATTCATATAAATTTGCTTAAGACATATTTACAGTTTTCCTGTCATTTTTGTAGTCTATGGCACAGCAACAAGGCCTTAGGCTGATGACTTTATGATGTAAATATAGACATGAAGAGTATATATTTATAAGCCCACTGTTGGTAACACAAGGATAATGAAACAAAATAAGAACATCTGCTGGAATGTTAAGTGTCTTTCTAATTAAATCCAATAGTTGAATGGATCAATTCATTACCAACAAATCTGGTTTATTATCTCATTAATACAGCTGGTTAATATTATGAGGAGATTAGCTCAAGAACTTGAAATTATCCTAAAACAAAAATGAACACAACAAAGACATACTGGTGAATACAGCAGTCCAAATAATGAGCAAAAGACAGGTTTTTAGACACGCAAAGAACAAAGGGGAGAAAGGATGACAGGAAAACAAAAGACACCTAGCAAAGCTGGCACTCCACACTATGAGCCCAACAGATGCCGAATGGAAAACAAAAAGGCTAAGCACCCTCCCCCAAGTTCTCATTGATTACATGGCAAAACCATTTAGTTATCAAAATGACCAAACCCCCACGGAGAGTACAACCTGTATTCCTATAGGTAATTCTGCACAGAACAGTCCTGCATTTAAAACTCTTTAGGAAATGAGCAGTTTTAAAGCTTTGTCTTGGAATCAATTGTTTCTGAGCTGACGAAAGAGTATTGAGAAGGATTGGCTTGACACTCGAAATACATCCGTGACAGCTTCCCCATTTTCCAGCTTTGGCACTGCAGCATCTATTTGTTGGCACAGCAGCATTCCCTAACTTGTGGTCATATTCTTGGAAGCAATTTTATACTGATTACAGGATTTTTCCTTTGTTTTCCAGAGTACAAAAGATGGATGACTAATGACTTGCCAAATAAACAGTATTCAAAGCCAAAACTCAGAATAATGAAAATAAAACAACCTGTCGTGGTCCTCACCAATACTACATGCAAATATGCTTCCTAGTGAAATAAGAATCAATGTACATAATCATCTCCTACCTCGACATATTAAAGCCCTCAAGTACTTATATTAAGTTGAATTAAGTCTGAGTTCATGATGAATTATTTAGCTATTACTTCTGCTTGTTAACACACTATGAATGATATTTAGTTAAAATGTCCATGTGCTCTAGGGGACAACACATCCTGTAGCTTCCCCCAAGATCAATCAGTCTCAACCCTGCCTGTTTTCTCATTGAATGCAAATGAGCACTTCAAAAGAATACTTAATCTTATGGCTAAAGCTTGTCAGTTTTACAGAAACTGTACATATTCTGCAGCATTTGCTGTCTAGGAATATGAGAATTTTATCCCAGTCAAATGACAGCTTTAAGAAAAGCTGTAAGTTACCGAATCCTAATAACTCAGGACAGAGTTTCCATAGAGCAGGTGTCTGCTGGGAGCTGGAACTAACAGAAATACAACTGTGCTTAATAGCCATATTTAACAGGGCTGCTCTGTCGGGGAGCTTAGGATGTTGCAGTTTCATTAGCATTAACAAGTGTTGCTATGGGTACCGCAGCACAGGCATCAGAACACAACTGAATAGGACTAGGAAAGTGATTAATAAAAATGTGAAGTGTCGGAATTTTAATAAAACAAAACCAATGTGCTTGCCAATAAGATCATGTTTAAATAATAGACTACATTACTGCCCAGTTCAGCAGCAGATACATACCACTGCTTGTTGTCTTTCTGCTTGAGCCCAGACAAACCCCCACATCTATAAAGACCAGAGCAAACCTAGTGTTCTAACACAGAGAGGGACACACATGCCCACACACACACTAATGAAAGTGACCCTAATAAGTATTCATAACAATATTTAAGTGCTGATGTTAATATGCAATTTATAAATATTTAACACACTACAGCAGGTTCTATGGCAAGCTCAGAGCAGTATAATGCCTCATTCCTGGGTAAATGACACAGACTTACATTAGTGTAACTAAATTCAAGGTTTGATATTTTGGTCACAAATATGAAACAATATTTATCTACTTCAGAATTATATACTGAACAATTTTATTATACTTTTTAGAGCTTCTCTGATTTCTTATGACGGTTGCTAAATAAAATTTCTGCTTCCCTTTCCTTGTTTAGTGTGATCACGTGACTTGGTAGACATGGAGAGCTGAGATCCATATTATGTACTAAAATAAGGGATTAGAAGCAATGATTAAACCCTGGACTATTATCTGGAAAGATTAACAAACTAATTATGTAGCCTGAAACTCAGAATGTTGAGTTACAAAGAAGAGGAAGAAAATATCCACCAGAAGAATTTGAAATGGAAGGACAAAAGTGACCATCCAGGTTCTTCTTTTGTGCTTATCACCCAAATCTATCTAATAAAAATTAGCAGCTTTTTTCTGTTTAACTTGCTATTTAGTACAAAGGCATACCAAAGACATCATAATAAAGCATAAACAATGCTGTTTAAATTTAAGGTGTAAAGATTGAATTTCTGCTATTTTCACATGAAAACTTCTGGGGGGGAAAAAAAACCGTACAATTTTGTGCCAAGGTGATCTTGACCATCATTTTAAAACATTAAAAACTGCTGGAAGGCATCACAAGTAAAAAAATGTATATGCAAATGTAGTATTTGTGTATGTCACCACTGCCACTGTTCTGCTTAACCCTCTGCGAAGAGCAGCAAGCTGGAAATAGGCAGACTTACTTTACATTTACTGTGTCTGTGACCTCAGCTCTCCCAGAAGAAGGGGTCTTAACAATGTGTTTAATATGGACAGTAATACTTCATTGCTACAGTTCATCTTTTCAGTGCCTTTAACAAATACTGTACTGAGCCTAGTCACTTTTATGCCAGCATTGCTATGTAAAGCAGGTTAATTACTTTACTCTCTACTTTTTATCATGATCATTTACTAGTGATCAACAATGCTTTATTACAAGGATTTTCCTTTTCTTTTGTCACATGTTCTTTTCCTCTAACAGGATTCAGTTTCCAAGCACGTTTATCCATTTGATGTTAAAAGAACTGCCTCGTGGTCTTTTTAAACAATTGCTTTACACTCTGTAACTAAAGGAAAGGCTGTGCAATTTGCCTTAAAAACATAAAGCCTGCTTTAGCAGTTCCTGTAAGACACCCCCATGTAATTATGATGGGAATTTCTACCATGCTCCTCACTAAAATGTTTGCATCACAGGGTTTACAACTTTCCTACTAGTAGACTTTCCTTGGGAAAGGCAACTATTTGAGAAAAACAACTACAAATAGTGCGAAACTTTTATTTAAATGTCACTTTAATTTTTTCAGACTCATATAAATTAGAACTAACCTCGAACTGCATCCTGAGAGGTCTCGTTTCTGGCATCCTTGCGTGTGTGGGTTTCATACTGACAGAACAGGCTGAAATCTCTTTCAGATAATCTGATTGAGCTTCCTGGCACACAGAGAGCCTTCACGGCTGAATTGTTTAAGTGAGTTTTGTACTTAATGAAGAATCAGTACGAGGAAGAAGTCCTGTGATGTTAGAATCTCTGTAGTCTGTTGCTGCTTTCTCAGTGAACTGGAGCTTTTCCAGATGGAGTGTAGCAAAATAAGTTGTTTCTACTTTTGGAATCAAACCTCCATAAACTGGTATTCAAACTGGAAAAAACAGTGGCTCAAAAGGAAAGTTCATTATAGTGTGCAGTGATGTGAATCAACATAGTTCAGCCTAACTGATATGATGATTCAGGAAAACAAAGCTTTGATTGTATTTCAAATAATCCACTATTTATACTCTTTACACATAAATTTTTGAAAATTATTTTGAGAGGAAAGTATTTTTAAGTCAGAGCTCAAATACTTATGTCTTACAGAACTCAGGGACATCTCACAGCAGGCTATAGAAAATTTCTATGAGCGCATTCCGACTTTGTACCAGAGTTGGAAATAAATATTTTTGTGATACTGGACTTATTTCTTGTCCTCCATGCATTCATTAAACATATGACACAGATCTTGACTTCTTAAGTATGATATATGCTTACTAACTGATGCTGCTAATGTAGCTCGTGGACATGGATGATATAATAATTGAAATTAATTTCCTCAAGAATTAGAATATTAGAATTAGTGATACAAGTTTATGTTTTTCAGGCAGCATTTTGCTAACTGTATAAATACGTGCAGGCTCCTGAACATTAAATTAGTACCGTAACAACACAGACTACATGTTTTCATCCCATATAAGACAAAAATCAAATTAAAACCTCCAGCAGGATGTTTTCTATTACATACCAGTCTTTAGAGAAAAAGCTCTACCTCATTTATTCATGCATTACAGCGTCATAATAAAATTCAGTGCTGGCACACTGGTCAAGACAAATGCTAGCAAAATGCTCCTCTGACAGCAGTATCACTTAGAACTGCACACATTGTTTCATAACCATTCCTGTTTTTATATTGTGAGCCTTGTGCACTTCCACCATGGGACTGGCAGGCCTGACCCGGGGTACATGCCACGAACTTTGGCAGAGGTTCTGGATGGCAGGCTGTGGTGCCAAGCTTCCCTATGCTGCCCACCAACCCTGTCCCTCCTCTTGTATCTCAGCACAGCTCTGACCCACACAGGAGTCTTGCAGCCCCTGATCACTCTCCAGGTGCTTTGTGCATTGGCTGGGTTTAGAGATCAGTTTTGGAGCATGCGAACAGGATTTGTCTGGAGTCCAGATATACACAAAACACATCCCAACCCTTAACAGAAATGCCTGGGTCTAAACCAAGGGGCTGTTTGGTGTGGGAACACTCACTTCATGTAACCCAAAGCAGAAATGCCAAACAGTCCAGTACAGTTGCAGGGACTGCGGCCCCTTTATCTACTGACTGTGCCTTATTGTTTGTTCAGGTGAACAGAGCCACAACACACCACAAAAAATCTGGCTGAAACAGATGGCAAGTCAAGTTATAGAGCTTCTATACCAGAGGGATCAAGAGAAGGCATTTAACCTGCTACAACTACACAGGGCAAGTAGTTACTCCTCAGGTACAGAGTCACTGAAGACAAATGGGAGGATGACATCTCAATGAGCAAAAATCAAACAGAAACAGCTGGGCCATTTCATACTGGTCACTGCCTGTGAGTCATAAAAATCAGGGAAAAATACACAAAATTTTTTTAAAAAGACCATTTGGAAGACGGGGTCCAGTGAAAACATGAGGCAAAAAAATCAAAAGGGAAGTTCCAAGAAACACAGCTGAAATGTATTACAAAGAACAGACACGTGTCTGTGGACCACCGAAGCCACTGACAAAACACCTACTACAATTTCTAACTTAAAGATCTACTATAGCAAAATATTAGGACAGAATGGCAAACAAGCAGTGATCATGGAAATACTTGCTGGAAAACCAGGTCTTGAGATCAGTGATCAGACTATTGCAGCTATAACAGGTACTGCTGTATACTGATGGTCTAAAATTCTTTATGATCATAGAAAAAACTCAAGTCAAATGCAATGTCCTTTTTATTTACTTCATATTTTGTTGGCAGTCTTTTGACTGTCGTAACACGTAACATTCTGTGAAAAATCAATAAAGACTCCAGTTGAGCACTCCTGACTCCATAATGAAGGTATCAAACATGGGCACTCTTTAAGTACGAAGTAACCCGAGTGTTCCACATCTGTACAGCAAAGTAAGTGCTATTGTTTATCCTATGGGGCGTATATCTACCACCCTACCAAGTGGGGCAGAAAACCTCCCTAACATGAAACGGTATTGCATAAATAGCCACACACACTACATTTGTACTCTTTATCACCTGGCATATTCTTACTGAGGAAAACTGCTTGCATGCCCCCAATTACCTAGCCCTACTGTGGAGCAGGTTGGCATTTTTCAAAAATGTGCACATTATATTGCAAGCTAAGCAGAATCATAGAGTCATAAAATGGTTTGGGTTGGAAGGGACCTAAAAGACCACCCAGTTCCAACCCACCCCCAGCCATAGGCAGGGATGCCACAGAACAATTTCAGTCTGGTAATGTGGTTTTAGTGGTACTGACTAATACATTATTTAATACAACAATTATTAGGTCATTGAACACTAGTCTTTTTCCATTCAAATGACTGTAATTAAGTACTGATTGAGTGTAGACAACAGCTCTGCAAAGAACCCACATTTTCACAAACACATTTTCCTGACTTCAGTGAGATACTGGTCAGGATGATGTGCCCAGCTCTTCAGAGGCACAGAAGCACACAACCTGCTTTAAAGTTGTACAAGACTTACCACATTTTTTTCCTCCTGCTTCTTGAATGTCATGTTCTTTCCTGCATTGTGTGAGGCTTTTATTGATGCAATATTTAAAGCTACTTTAAAAAGCCCACAGAAAGACATTCAAATGCTTTCAGTCTTTTCTCCCAGTTTCAGCCTGCTGGGAGTTTGTGGATGAGAATGTGAAGCAAAAACATCAGAGAGAGGCTGGGAACAACTGCAGTTTTAGGATACAGATGGAGTCCTAGCAGAGGCTTCAAGACAGGACATGGTGGAAGGAAGCACATGGGGCTGGGAAGGGTTATGAAGGCTGTTTGGACAGACAAATTTAACCTATACTGAAGTTAAAATACTCAACGCTTGTAATTTCATAATATTTAAGTTTCTTTCTTCCTTTCCTACTGTTTGTATACACAACCATATGCTGGTTTAAACCCTACAATCCCTTCATCATGAAAGCTGGCTAAAGTCTCAAAGGGTGAACTCTATCGCCTGTTCATACGACAGGCACACCCTGTGGCAGTCATCACTGCTGACAAGAATCAGCAACTTCGGTGCTCTTCCAGAAAACCAGTACTCCCCAGTAAAAACAAAGCAGTGAATAACGTGTTTCAACAGGCATAACAAATTATCCTGGCATCTGTGTTAACCCTTGGAACATTCAAAACACTTGAAGTCCGTCCCTAGCCTATACCTCTATATCTAAATAAAGCATGTCCACATCTATTATTTGTTCAAGGGACGAGAAAGCTTTTTCGAGTAAGAATCAGGTATTTGCCAATACAGAAACAGTTTAAAGGTCTTCATCAACACCACTCTTCAAACACCTTAAAGGTCTTCAAACACCACTCACTCTTGCTCCACTGTAGGTACCAGACTGAGCAGAGGTTTCAAAGAACTTGAAGGCTTTAACACGCAAACAAGTTACCATGTTTAAGCTGTGTACCTGCTCTCCAGGCAGCGTGAAGCAGCTCACTTCTAAATGAGCTTTGGTTAGAGAATGGAGGAGCTGATACTAGGTAGTTTGTTCACGTAGCAAAGCCTTTACTTGGTACTGAGCAGGCAAGAATTGGCTTAGACTACTAAAATGAAATACAAACATAAAGGCCATCCATCTTTGCTCTTAAGCTATGAAAGTTTTCTGAATTCAGAGAAAACCAAATAGCAAGTCTTTATTGGGTATTTTTGGGGAATACAACATATCCAATGCCTTGTACTAACAGAAATTATGCATTCATGCTAAGGTGTGGGGATGCCCCCTTGTCTTCAGATAAAATACACTGCATATTTGCAACACAATTATTTGTAAAATTATGGCAGGAATTACAAGCACTTCAGATCTCTATTACCAACCAAAACCATCCATCACTTATTTTATTAAGCCATTATGGCCTGTTTAATGAAATATTTAGTTTCACTTGTATATTTTCCCATCGTCAGTTATTTAAGAAATGTGCTGTGAAGGCTAAAAACACTAAAATATTATTGCAACAGTTACATGAAAGGATTTCGCCTTTCTAGTTTTCAAACAGAGAAGCACATAAAAGGTGATTTTACAACAATAATTTAGTAATTTCCAGTCCTCCAAAAGATCCACTTGCTTATCAGGTAAATGTTTAAAATTACTTTGAGATTGGATTTTTAATTAAAAATCACAAAAGAGGTTCTTAAAACATTTTTAAATAATATACTGCTTTAGGAGATCCATTCTGGTAATCATATTAAAATAGTGTTGCACTTCCAGAATTAATTAGTGAACCTGTCCTCCAGGTGTAATTGCTAATTGTTCAGTTCACAATGATTAATCTGCATCAAACCAAGATCCTTCAGAGAGCTTATAATGCCTACTAGTAAAAGGAATCTCTTTTCTCTCTCTCTCCAAAATCTGTAGCATGGTGGAAGCCTCAGGTCTTGAAATCCTCTACTGCACACAAAGATTTAACCCGAGAAACAGATTACCAGTGGTACTCTGGATGCTTGAAAGTGCCCTGTGGGAAAACAACTGAGCATGCAACCACATGTGTGATCATTTGGAACTGGTGGGGGTTTTTAAGGAAGGGTACCAAGCAGGATATCAACCTCCAAACCCATGAAACAGAAATGGGCAGATACATGCGGGCAGCTCATCTGGCTAAGGTCCAAGGATCTCTTGTGAATGCAGAGACGAGAAGAGGCAGCCGTGTGCTCGTGGCAATGGCTGCTCCGTCACCTTGCTGGAGTTTTCACCCATGGACATGAGCAGCCAGCAACTCCCCATTCACAACCATGCATGCTTGTGGGTATTTTGGAGAGGAAGGAGGTAAAGCACTCAGTCTGATCTGAATAGGAGTGGTAGTATAAGGAAGCAGGGGCTGAGAAGGCATCTAGTTCACTACTTATTTGGTTAAGGACTATTCAGTATAAAAGAAACAACAAATAACAAGGAAAGTGGTAGATTACACACGAATATTAATGAGCAGGTGAAAACAGAGACAGTAAGCTGTCTGTCAATACGGGAACTAATGCCATTAACGGAACTACTTACACACATACTTGGACAGGGTCAACATGAACTCTTGTCACTGATATGAAAGGGGAAACGTATGATGATCATATGTACTATGCTATTTTTGAGGGTGTTTGTGGATGGGATCAGAAGGCGTTTGTGGGATTTTGTGTATTTTATGAGGAATTTACCGGAGGGGACAGGCAAAGGGAAGGGGCAGGGGGAGGCAAACACCAGGCAATGGAGTTGGGACGTGGAGGAAAGAATAAAAAAGGCAAGTTGCATTTAAACAGTGGGTAAGCTTGTCTGATCAAGCCCTGCACCTGATCACCTCTTTTCCTTCTTCTTACTAAATTCTTAACTACTTTTTGTGTCATTCACCCTCTATTCTATGTGTGATACTTCTGCAAAGTCTAAGTGCCAGCAACTGCAGAAGATGCTGCAGCTCTCAAAGTCTGCAGGTCCAGGAACCAGCAACTGGAGGGACCACAGTGTATCTATGTGTAATTTAGTAGCAATGTACAAACTGCAGCAGCCAGTGAGTAGAAGACCTGTGTCTGGGAAGATGCAAGGTCTCAGTCAGTGGATAGGCAAGGAGCCCAGGGTCTAGCTGTGGGCACAGTGGGTGCCTGGAGAAGAAGTCCAGCCAACAAACTAGGACATTCTTCTAATATTTCAGGGATTCATGACTGTGGGGTGCATGTGAGACAAGGGCCAATGTGTGTATCTGTTTTGATAGCCAACACCAAGTTGCTAGCAAAAAGGAGGAAACCTCCATGGAGGGGAAGGAGGCCCAAGCGCAGACTTCAGACAGGTTTACAGGATGTGGCAATGTTCAAGCGATCCACAAATGCATCTGTCCTTCTGAATCAGACAGTGAGGGTGCCTACAGTGTTTTCACTAGGGCACTTCAGTCCTGATCAGTCTTCGCCGTCCCAAATGGGACTCAAAAGTACCATCCTCCTTTACCCTCCATATCTTGAGAACTGGCTTTAAGGCAGGGCACAGCCACATATATTGCTGCTGTTGCCATCTCCCTCACTGCCTGGCTTTACCAGGGAAAAGAAATCAAAAAGGGACTAAGAGGTTTCTCTTTCTTACCCAGGGGTCACTGCTGGGGAATTCCTTTAATCAGTCCTTCAGAAGGACTACCCTGACGCATGCATGAGTTTTGCCTAAGGTGTCCCACAGCACTGCACCCTCTCATGTAGCTTGACGTGGCAAATGTGAAGGACTATGTCACTACAATGCAGTTGTCAGGAGTTACTGATAACCTGGCGATGTAATTTAAGAAACACTTGTCCATTCCCCACCCTTATTGTCTGAGCCAGTGGCTGGGTAAGCGGCTCATGGTCCAGAAATGGACATTAAACAGATTTAAGAATCCACACTGATACACAAGCGGCCTGTGAACAAGGGAGTACTTGTGAATCTGAAGAGGAATGCAACCACTAACCCGGAAGGAGAAATCTTTTGGGTCTGAGAGTACATGGGACTGCCTTTCAGCGACCAGGAAAGAGGAAGCCCTGAGTTCCAGAGTCCCCTGTGTTAAGCAGCTCTAATAGCATCCTTAACAGAACGTAAGAGTTGAGCAAAAGAAGTAATGCCTGCACTATCAGGAACAAAACAGCTTTCACTGGAGTATCCTCTAGGTAGAACAAAAAAAAGTAAGACATATGAAGACTAGTCAAACTTTAGTTTTCCACAGTAAACCAAATATTCTTAAAAATGGAGTACAAGAGAGAGATGTGGAAGGAATCAGAATACCATGCTGTGCTCTGACATGGCACACCCCAGCAGCATGTATTCAAAAGCACAAGCACCTTGAGTAGGAAACCATAACTGTCAGACTGCTGATGAAACAATGAAAGACACACTTCCAGAAAAAATACTCATTTTAAAATCCATTGACAGATGCTGTAAGAAGTGTTGATACGTAGCATAATTAAGACTGAACAAACTGTACTGTGGACAATGATATATTTATTATTAAAAGCCACTTGGTGAAGGCTGCTGGAAGGAATGAACTAGAAAGCAACACTGTCCTGGATTAGAATATAAAAGCACAGGCTTTCCTGTAAATAGGAATCAGCAAACCAGGAAATTGTATGTTATTTAATTTTCCTATAGGCTGCCTCCAAGTAAGTGACACACCTCAGGTACACATGCAAGTACAAGATGTTGCTAGAGAGAACAGTTTTGTAGAAATGAATCCTCTGAACAAATAAGGACTTTGTTTAGAGGCAGAGAAATAATAAATATTAGAGCAGGATATTTCTTTGCCCACAGACAGTGTGATTTATACTCTTAAGATCTCTCAACCCTAAGTGACTGTGTTCTAAACAAGTAATTTTGAAAAGGCTGTTTGAGCTATTGGCCACTCTTGTCTTTGTACAACAGTAGACTGTTCTTGCTGAAGTCAGTCATGGTTAACATGAGAGACAGCAGTTACAAGGCTGGAGCAGAATTTTATGACTCCCAGCCAGCATGCTGGCAGACCTAACCTAGGGAGAGATGAAGTGCCTGGACATACATGGAAGTCTATAGGCTAACATAAAAGTTAATTTAGCCTGACACCTATTATTTTGATTTTCAACAGTGATTTTTACATCTTTCATTACCTAGAGACTTCAAATGATCTGCCACAGGATGCAAAGTGAGTTTGGGAGCAAAGACAGAGAAAGTCCACTAGTCCTTTCAATGAGTGTTTGTGCTCAGTAAAAGGAAAACAGCATAGGCCTCAGAATTTCCATGGAATAAACCCTTTTTTCTTTGAACTGGTGCCAATGCCTTCACAAGAGTTACCTGAAAAAACCTCAGGGTAACCTCATCATCTCTAGTAGTCCACAGACCTATGTATACACAGAAGAGTTGCACAGACTCAGGCACATGTTCTTTCCAATAGTTAAAACAGCACAGCTTTGCGTCTGGGTGCAATTACTCCAGTGTGAAAATGCTCTAAAAGGGTCTGGCTTTTCATGTATGAGGTTCATGCCAATGTACTGCAACACAGAAATAAAGCAAGAGTACTGCTTTAACCACTAGCAGAAATTGATATTACTTTTATGAATAGAATAAGGGCACATACTAGAGAAACAACAAATGTCACTTCAAAGGCCCAAACCCAGAAAAAATGTGCTCTAATTCTAGGTTTGAAACTCCCTGCTTGCACATTGTTTCCTTTCATTGTGTCCTTCACACTATTAATGACTTGACAGCAGAAGTTAAAAGCCAACCTGAACTGAAAGCTACTTTCTTCTCTTAAGTGTGAAAACATTAAACTATTTTTTTCATTCAGATTAAACCAAATAAACCCATAAAATCTCTAGATACCACTTCAGAATAATGATTTGATTGGAGAACACTTTTCTAAAACCAGACACAGTCATCTTAGAGACAACTTGTACCTGGTAAGGCCTGCAAAGTAGCATCATTACCTCCTTTTCTTCTGTCTCTGCCTTTCCACAGGACCAGAAGATATAACCCAGGCTCTTGCTCCTGCCTCACAATACCCGAGGTTCTCTTAAAAGGACCAGAGTAGTCTGACGATTTCTTGCAGTTTACCTACGGTAAGCTCCTTTCAGAAGGCTGCAGACATACAGACTTCTCGACAAGGACACAAACCCTGCTGTTCTTGCTGCTTATGATACCTGGTTTATCCCTGCAGTAATTCCCCACGGTCCATTTGTGCTCGTCGCTGTGCACCGCCTGCTTTGCATTATCTCTGTATGTGTGTGTTGACAAACGGATTTATGTGAGAAGTCAAAATGCCCCCTGGACCATCAGCTCCACGTCGCACCGCTCTGGCGCGCTGCCGCCATCAACTCCCTCTCCACCTCGACACGCTGTTGAAAACTCTCCCTTGTCCCCACAGTTCTGTGTGCCAAACGTGGAAGAACTGGCATCAGTAGGACCAGAACGACTCACGTCCCTGTAACCAGCGGGAGGGGGGTACGGGGCTGTCCGCGGAACCCCGCTCCGACGGGCGACAAGCGAGCCCCACTGCGCCGGGCCCTGGCGCTGCCGGCTGTCCCACACGTGTCCGCCGCTCCCCATCCCAGGGATGCTGCGCCAGCCCCGTCCCACCAGTCCGAGCCGGGATCGCGGAGCGGAGGGGAGCGGGGGAGCACAGTGCGAGACCCCCACGCCTCCCGCAGCGCACTCACCTCCCCGCGCCGGCGGTCCCGCAGCCCCGCGGGACGCGGCCATTCCGCCGCCGCCGCTCCGCCCTCCCCGGCGCGGGGCGGCCCCGGGAGCCGCGCTCCGCCCCGCTCCGCCCCGGCGGAGAACGCGGGGCCAGACGGGGCTCGT
>VXAZ01008846.1:807909-851563 GCA_013399875.1 Gymnorhina tibicen
CCCGGGCAGCGGACGCGCTTGCCGGCCACCGCCGCTCCCGGCGGAGGGGCTGGCGGGGGAACGGGCGCTCGCACGCCGCGAGCATGTGGATACCCACGGAGCACGAGAAGTACGGCGTGGGTGAGTGAAAGAGAAGGCGAGCGGGGCAGCGTGGGGACGAGGAGCGACGCTGCCGGCGGGGAGCGCATCCCGGGTAGAGCGGGCTCGCCCCGCGGGGCGCTGCTGCCGTTCCCCGCGGGAGCGAAGGCAGCGCCCTGCGCGTGTGAGTGCAGCGATGGGGGCCGAGGTCCCGGCAGGGCGCGGGGGAGCGGTCCCTTCCCCGGGGGCACAACAAAGGGCGGCTGATGCCCAAGCCGCGGCTCCGGCGTCTCCCGCTGCTGCCAGGGCATGGGGCAGGGGCCGGTCCCCCGTCTCCCTTGCGGACGCTTGGTTCTCCCCGCCGGCGCTGGGTGAAAAGGCTGGCGTTTCACGGGGAACAAAGCAGCCTAAAAACATATCGCTGGGAGCGGCGACCCGGTGGGAAACGGTGTCCGGCGGCGGCCCGGCAAGGAGCGGCAGCGGGGCCGCGGGCATTGTTCGCGCGTCGGGGGTTTTGTCGCTGCTTCACTGGAAACCAGACAAAGTGTCGCTTGTGGGAGCCGCGCTGCCTCGCCTGTTTGTTCCCGTCTGCCCGGTGCAGGGCTCTGAAGCCCGCGGGTTTGACTTGCGGAGTGATCGGAGAGACTCGCAGTGATTTTATTTTTCTTGGCACCGCCTACGCCAACACCCGGTGATCCCCGGCCGATCGTCCCGGACAATAGCCCCCTCTGACACGGGTGTAGCTGAACTGTTGTACAGACCTGCCGGCGTAGTAGGCAGCTCTCCGTGTGTTTACGTCGCGTTTGAACGCGGAGTTGTTCATATTGGAGAAAAGCGGGAGGAGCGCGGAGCCCTCCTTTGTGTGTGTGTGTGTGTGTGTGTGTGTGTGTGTGTGTGTGTGTAGCAGCGCTGCGCCGATCCGAGAGCGCGGGGCCGCTCCGTCCCATCTGGAGTTGAGCCCAGATGTTGCTGTCTTCCGAATGCTAAATTACACAGATCATCGACGGGATTTTTTTTTCTTGACTTCTTTATTTGTCAGGTCACAGCTGGGTTGCAAGATATTGATTAGTCCTGCCACCCGCCTTTCTTTACGAGGATGGGCAAGAGGCTTAAAAGCCACTCTGGGACTCCCTGGAATGGCATGCTGGATATTAGCAGTCAAGTATTTCAAGCTGCAGCCCTCCCCTCCGTCTATTTGTTGTTTATTTTTATTTTTGAGCCTAGTATGCTATTTCACAACTGAAGCATTCCACTCCCCCCGCCCCCCGATATATGAGCTAAAAATCACTATCTTTCTTATACTGAAAATAAGCAGATAAATACTGTTCCCCCTATTTGAATACCATCGTTGCTAAACAATTAAGGGATATCCCTTGAGTAAGCTTTTCTGCGTTTAGTAACCCTTTTCAGGTACGTAAAGGTGAATTGCTCTTCAGCTCTGCCTTGCTTGCCAGGGCTGGTGTCACTGAAATCTTATTCCTGCTAAAGAGATACAGTTGCAATTTCTCAATAGAGAGCTTCCTTTGGATCCACCAGAAGATGTAGTCCACTACAAAGATTGTCTTTATTTGTGTAAATATAATATAGCGACAAAAAAAGAT
Organism: Gymnorhina tibicen; assembly: GCA_013399875.1. Taxonomy (NCBI): domain Eukaryota; kingdom Metazoa; phylum Chordata; class Aves; order Passeriformes; family Artamidae; genus Gymnorhina; species Gymnorhina tibicen. The sequence goes on from VXAZ01008846.1 coordinate 809,589, forward strand.
GCTTATTCTTATTTAAATTCATTTCCTGGTTTTCTGTGATTTGGCTTTCAAAGGCTATTCAAGATAGTAACAAAAAGCCACTGTTCAAATTGGTTTCTCTGTACCCCTAGGATGGGGCTGATATTATAGTTCAATACGACTATTGCAAAATGTTGAAATACTAACCTAAAGTAATTTAATTTTTCTCTTGGACTACTTTTATGCTGTGTGCTCACTCACCTGCATGATGAGTGCTGTCTGCAAAATCTTCACACCCAATTACCCTGTAAGCTATCGTACTATATAGCCATGGGAGGAGAGGCAGGAGAAAGGATTGTATCTTGCTGTATAATTATTTAAACTTTATATTAAGTGAACCTCATGAATCAAACTTGCATTTTGCACCACGGACCAGCTTATGTGTTTTCTTTTTTACTGATGGGATTATTACATTTCCAAACAGCTATTTTAATGTTTGTGTGTTTATCTGCTCTGGTAAAATGGGTGCATTAGGAAACCCCTTTGAGAATCCCGATTAGTTGTACCAAGCATATGCATCCTTTATACAAAGAGCTCGGGACTTGCATCAACATCAGACCTCATCTGCATTTTCCGCCTGAATTTTGCAGCACATGCTGTGTGCTGCACATTTCTACTGTGATGCCAAAATGGATGAATAACCAGACAACAGTCACCTGGTTGCACTGAAGGGTTGCTGGTAACCAGGTGGCTGTTGCTCACTTGCACAGCCTGACTGATCCCACTCTGAGGGGTAGGTAATACGAGTTACAGTCTTCTCTTCTACAAATTTTTAAACTTCTGCCTGCTAGCTATTGATAATATCTGGTTGATTTTTTTACTGAGCACGTTGCTTAACTCCGAGTTCATTTACTAGTAGGCAGACATACTGCTAGTTCATTTGATGGTAGACATTCATGCTGATATGAGGAGAACATTACTACACTTTTATGTGCCACCTTTTGTACTACAGTTGTGTGTTTTTATTTCCAAGGCTATAGATTTTGTCAGCTATGTTGTATTATCCCTCAGGATGCTAGAAGTGAAATAAACACTGGAATATTTCTGGTATTGAGAACTTGCTTTGTCTGAGTTTTGATACCTGTATTTTCAGAACAGAAGGTTAAACTTGAGTATTTCACTTTGAAATTACACGTTTTGAATCACACCTTCAGCTGTGGTGTCAAACCAGCGATGGCATTGTACAAAGGACCCTGTGGTCAGTTATGTGAAGTATTTAGCACAAAGTATGCTGATGAAAGGGTAGGAGTGGTAAGATTATTTTTTGCTGTTAATAGTGTTTAAATTTGGTAGATGTCAAATGGAGCTGACTTACATAAATGCTCTATGCTGATCCATGTGAATTCAGAACCCAAGAGAATCACAGATTCATTTAGGTTGGAAAAGACCTCCAAGCATAGAGTCCAACCACTGACCAATATTGTTTAGAACAATAACCAAACCCTTTCTTAAACTGAGTCATTTAAGAGTGCATAGCTTTGGATGCTCTGCAGGCAGCAAACCAGTAAGTGTAGCTTTCAAAAGTGACTCTTACTGGTTGGTGCATACTGGAAACTTTTAGCTGTAATAAATAAATCATGGGACTACATAATTACCTTGTAGATGCTCTTTGGAGTAAAGACACAAGTTCTGTTTCATCCTCTGAATTCAGGATATCTCTTTCTTTTTGTCTCACCAGATCTGCGCATTGCCGTATCATCTGATTTCTTTTATTTACCTGAATCTGTAAGGGTGCAGTTATGTTCTCTGCAAAGTAGGCAATTTACCCTTTTTAACTGAGCACAAAGCTTCTCAGCATTTCTTTGGAAGGCATTTTTTGGATTAGGGTGGAAAGATTAATTAAGGAGAATAATTAAAAACAGTTGCTGAATGTGTCATCTAATTTATAAGCAGAATGATATTCCAGATACTGAAGTCATTCTGTGCAGCAAAATATACCAGTTTAATTCTGCCAAGTTGAAATAGTGATTGATATTTTTAGTGTGGTTAAGCCATAAATGTGCCTTTCTGGGGGGAGAGGAGGCATGAAGTTTGGGCATTTCCTAGTTTATAGATGGAGAAGAGTAAGGTTCAAATGACTTTGTACTGTAAGCTGAGGTTCATAGGAGGAAAAAGACAGGGGCGTACTAGTTGATCTCACGAGCAGTATTGACTTGCACATAGACAAAAGCCAAATCAATTGGCTTGTGCCCTGTTCTGAGTTGCAGCCAAACTCGTCTTGCTAGCAGTCCTGTTGAAAGATAGCAAAGATATCCTTATCTCCGTGCTGCAATCCCTTTTTTGACTGCCAGCTAACTTTACTGTAAATTAACTTGGTTTGTTTAGCTCAACAGTATCTCTGTCAATAACACACTATAATGTGTTTTGTGAAACATAAACACTTCATTAGCCTTTCTTGTGTGCCTCTTCAAACAGTACAAAGAAAGCCTTCAATCAAGCCTTATTTCCTCCATTCCTCCCCATTAATTGTGCTTCACATTTCTTTGTGGAATTCACTTTGTATTTTTGTCTTAGACTAATATTGTCACTAATAATGAGCTATATCCAAAACTTCTATCAAGCTGTCTATTTAGAGTTGAGGCAGGGCAAAACATAATGTATTTGTGGGTTCATTTAACTAAGAGGCAGTTGAAGGGTGATTTTTGCTTTCTAGTTACAGCTTTTAGCTGTTTGTGGGGCTGGTCACCTGCAAGCAAGTGAAGGTGAGGTACCATGGGGCTCCAAGAATGAGGCTGACAGGATACCAGTGCTCCCTTTGGCTCACTGGGACAGTGGGAGTCCATTATGAAATCCTCCCTGAATTCTAGCTGAGATAGCAAAGACCCACACATTTTCTATAGGAACATTTTTGACACATGACACATTTGTCATGGAAGCTTTTATATCGATTTAGTATGTCAGTCAAATAAAGGTGATATTTTTTCTACTCTTTTATATAAGCTGCAACTTTCAATGTCTTTAAAAAATGGAATTATCTCAGCTTGCAGGTTTTGGACAAAAAGAATTGCTGACTATATTCTGTTGGAGAGCAGAATATGAAAGCTGAGATTCTTAAGTAATTTTTGGTCATAGGACTAGTCTTAAGTTAAATAAAGTGGTGAGATTTTCTTGAAATAAAGCTAAATCAAGATTTTAAAATGGTTTTTAAACAGCTGCCTCCAAAAATCTGTAGTCTTCTGTATGGATGTGTGCTGTTTTGAATGTCTTCACTATCTCCTAAGGACAGCTCAGAGCTGGCTGGCTCATTAGCAACTTACATAGTGCCCCTCAGAGATCTAATTTTTCCTATTCACTACATATTTGGAGCTACTGGGGAAAATTTCTGAAGGCGGAGGTTATTTCATGGTTAGCTGTATACTGATGACACTGTTTTTCTTCCTCTTTTGCTGTATTGAGGGTTTTTTCCCACCATTCTCAGTGCTGGATTTGGGAGGCTACTAGCTGGACTGGATTTATCCAAAAGGTGATGGAACAATGGTGAATTAAATTACATAAGCCATGAAGGTGAGAATGTGTTCTCCCTGTGGAAAGGGAGAATGATTTGTTTTGTTTTGTTGTTTGTTTTTTTTTTATCTAACATAGGCTAATGTAATCTGTGATTGCTTCTGTACACTCAGGCAGCACGCGATGGAGTCACTAACTTCTCTGTCAAGGAAGCTATAATTGGTTACTGGACTCCTACCATGCTGATCTCAGCAGCTTTTTGCACTGCTTGCAAGAGTGTCTGCCATTGACTCATCTCCTTGCTTCCCTAACCTGCACCCCAGAAAGGAAACTTCAGAATAAAATAAGGTTTCATGTTTGCAGCCTGGTACAATGTTTTCTATGATGTTCCGTAGTTCCCAGCTCATTTCAGAGTGTAATTCACTGTGTAGGTTTTGGTCTATAAAGTTCTCTGTAATTTGAGTCTTTGGATTGGGGAAAATCCTGAGGAGAGCATTTGACTGCTTAGATCATTTGTGACACTTGAATGTATTCAGCAACTGAGACAAGGCACTTTGAGCAGACAGGTTGCACCCCTGGGAGATGTGTTACTTCATTTCTTTAGTTTTGAGAGACTTTGTGTTGTGGGTTGTTTTTTTTTGTTTTTTTTTTTTTTTAACTGGATTTGTTGGTTCTGTGATGGTAGAGAGGAACAAACTTGATAACCCCTCAAAGCCTGGTTCTTTGCAGAAGGGTTGAAATGCAAAGGTTTTGCTTAATTTTCAGTCTGAAATTTCTTTTGTTACTGTGGGATTTTTATTTGCATGTAACTGTACATCATTGAGTAACCTTTTGTTTTGCTTTTCTTCATTTTCTTGCTATCTGTTTGTGAGGAGCTGGGCAGAATGCCTTTGAGGTGATCATTGACCACTTCACAGTGATTTGGAAGCCAGGTGACTAACTTGGAGGGAAATGTCCCTTTTTATTTATTACTTACATGCATTTAATTTGTCTTAAATATCTCTAGCATTATGTAATAAAAATAATTGATTTTTTAAATTTTTTTTTTTCTTGAAGGTCATCAATAGAAATATAGAAAAATGTTTAGGAAGAGTTTTGAGAGATTTAATTTGACCTGCTTTCTCAAGGCCAGGTCAACTGTAGCTGTCACTTCTGAAGGATATTTGCCAATATATGTTTTTAAATGCTGATAGCAGAGCATCTACAACTTCTGTAGTCAGTGCTTAGCAATCTCACTACTAGTAAGTGTTTAGCACTGGACCAGTTTTCCTCTTGAATGTATCATTATGTATATATGAAGACTTGCCAAGACTTCTCCTTGTATGAAATAGCTCCAGTTATTTCATTCTTTCCTTGTAAATGATATGTTCTTATCTTTGACCAATTGATCCACGTTCAAAACTGGGCAGGAAAGCTTTATCAGGTAAAGCAGGAGAATCTTAGTGTGTGCTTTAGGCGATGTGTCTTGTCTGCTTGTCATTCCTGGTGTGACATTTGTTCCTTTTGCAGTAGCATTGCACTGACTCATGTTCAGTCGGGAACTGCTAATCAATCCTTCAGATCCTTTTCCGGAATACGCTTGTCTAGACGCTCGTTCCTCCATCCTCTATTTGTCAGCTGATGATTTCTGCTTATGTGTCTTTACTGAATGACACTTCTCTTCGATGCTATTTATTCCATTTGTCAGCCACACTGACTGCCAAATTTCCTTTCTCTCACACGCCTGTTGGAAGCACCTTGTCTGACAGGTTTGAGAGATGCAATTTAGGAATTGTACTCGCTAGCAGAAGCGGATCTTGTTAAGAGAAGCAGTGCATGATAAGCAACCAAAGATGCTTGGATGCCACAATGATTTGCCATTAGATTGCGTTTGTATATTTAAAGGAATCTGTTTTTCAGATCTTTACAATGACAAGAGACCACAGTGATAGCTTCTTGCAGTTTCTCTTCATAATGCATTTTTCTAGTTACTCAGAATTTATGTTCCTGGTTATATAGTTTAAAGATGGTATGATAACTTGTCAACTTTGCATTTTTGGGCACCTGAAATGTTTTGTTTAAAAATAATGCTGATCTGAGTTCCAGATGCTCAAGGGTGAATAGGAGACAGATTGCAAACAGTGCAGCTCTGAAAGTCACCTGTGCTATAGGGACAAAGAAACAAGCTTGGATTTTGCAATCTGTCATGCATTGTTCTTGCCGTTTTAAGGTGTTTTGAGTAAGAAACTAGGATAAAATCTAATTAGATTTGCAGTATTAGGAAAACAAAAGTCTTGCTGTAGGAAAAAACCCCTTGCTGATACTGATTGCACCTTTCATCTTTCTCCAGTTAAGGAACCAAGTGAACTTACTTTTTCAGATTCACATGCATTTATTTACCTACTTTAATAGTAACTACTGAAGTTATTACAACTAAAAGTGAGTAAGGTGTGTTTACTCAGGTCTCTAGTACAAAGAGTTTTGTTTTTTTGATAGTTTGTGTGTAGAAAACCACACTAGTAGATGAGATAATAAACCTGAAAATGGGGTTGTTAATTAGCAAGACTCACAATAAGGTGTTTGAGGAAAAACTTAAATTTGTTTCAGTTTTGCTTTTTGTGTTACTGTATTTCAAGTGTGTGCTTTTGTGCTTTCAGGGCTCTGAAAGTAGGTGGTGGCTGGTCTAATGCAGTCAGTAGCTAAATCATGTGCTTGTTCAGTTCTTTTCTGCAGCAGAGAAGAAATGTGGTGCTCTTTGAAATCCGTTGCTTGGGATTTCTTGATTTGATCTTAATTGTTGTTTGTACTGAACTTATGATTTCTGAGTTTTATTTAGAAATGCAAAATGAGTCCTTAACTATAAAGGTGTATACTGACACATTTTCATGAATACTTTTCATGGAGTAAGTAGGAATCTACATACACTGTGGATAAGAGATGATAACTGCATAACAGGGGCTCTTTCCTAATAGAAATGATAGAATTCTGTTCAGTTGTTTTTTAGTGCAAGGCATTTTCTTTCACTATCATAAGTAATTTACTACATAATAGGATAATGTTTTAATTTCTTTGCAACTCTTTGAAATTACAGGTTACAGTGCAGAAACTAAATGATTACTCCATAAAGTATTATTTTAACTTTTCTCCAGAGTAGTGTAGTTAGTTGAGTATGTACAAGATGTTGGGCAGGTTGGAACAGGACACACCAGTACTTCTGATGCTTTGTTTTGTTCCATGGGCTTGGATGCAAGGTAACTCAAAAATTTGTATTATTTCATTATTTTTATTAGAAACACTAATGGGTAACAGCTTGATCCTTGATTAAGCAGGAGTTGTGTTATAGACTGTGTAAGTGTGCAGTAGCTGTATTTTCATGAAGTAGCATTCATGCTTTTGTAGGTGATATTACCCATAAAATAAAGACTATTAATTTTTTTTTCTGAGAAGAGCCCTGTATAAAGATAGCTATTGGGTTTGAAGTGTACTATCTTATCTTTTGGAGAAAAATATAGCATGGAGTAACTTAAATGTCATCAAAGGTAACACTATGAACCATTGAATCCATAGGTACAACTGTGAGGAACACTCTCAGTCTTGAAGTACTGTTACGAGGTACACTGCTTGAAACTAAGCAGGATAGAGATGGGCCACAGGTTGTAAATGCTAGGGGTTTTTTTGTAAGTGATAGTGGTAGTTTTGATAAGAAATAAAGTTGGATAATATTTTGTATCTTCAAGGAATATGCCTCTTTTCCTAGGCTGCATGGTTCCTTTCTTCACATCTGTACTAGGCCTGTTTGTACAGAGAGAATACAGAACTTGACACGCATTTTTGTGTCTTTGCATGGGATTCAGAAATGCTGCTTCTGGTGTTGTTTCCTCTCTTATTCTGATAAAGAAGAAATATGAGTATGTATTTTGAAACAATTCTATGGACAACAGTTGGCAGAGGTGCTCTGTTATTCATGGTTAATAGTGGAAACTTCTTAAACATTCTTTACTTATCTGTTTCTTCCCTATTCCTCTTCATTCTCCCCCTGCCCCCAGCTTCCTTCCTTTTTTAGGTCTGTAAAACTTAGGACAAAAAAAAGAGGAAATCCTAAGGTGGAAAACAGAAGATCCCTGTTCTTCTGTTTCAGTGTAAGAAGCACATGCCGGTTCTGTACAGGGTTCATTACCTTTCTTCTTCCACCCACCCCTATCAGAAAAAAAATTTACTAGCTGATTATAAGTCAAGCCAAAATGATATTGATATCCTCTTTTCCATTTGGAGTAACAAGACCTGAATGCTTTTTCTCACTGGGCCAGATGTAGTTCTGAGTTCTCAGCTGTGTTGAACAAATGGACTTATTCCTTGCCAGGTTAAATAGGTAAAATAAGGGTGGAGGTATCTGCCTACGCATATTTTGCCATTTTGTTTGTCTTGGTGAAATATGTCAGTGATAATAGTAAGCATTTCAAGTTACAGATTCTCTGGTTGTTTTCATTACTGGAAAGCTCAATTCAATCACTTAAATTTTTTTTTTTTTCTCAAATTAGATTGGAAGACAAAGGACTTCCATGTGAAAAAGACAACAGACAAGTTAGGCTTTTCATAATGATTTAATTATCCAACAACAATTTCTTTCCACCAATTAATTAAAAAAAGCATAGTAAGAGATGCTGAAAATAGGTAACATATGAGAATACTATGTATTTTTCCAGGCAAATGTGTGGTGTTCTTGCATGTGAGACAGCTGTTGGTTTTAATCTTCTTTGGAGATGGTGTTTGGAAATGTAAGCAGTATTCAGAGGAATCTGAGGTAATGGGCTCTCCAGCCTCAGACATGGTGACATGGAAATCACTTATTCCATAGTTGCCTGCAGTGTTACTTCTTTGAAGCTACGTCAGTGGTTGCTTCTAGAAAACACTATTGTTTTATTGGTTTATTTTTTAAAAAATATGAATAGTAGTTTTATCTCAACCTGAGCAATTATAATGTGCTTTAAGAAGTAATATGTAAAACTTGTTCTCTTGATGAAAAGCCTTGGCTTCCTGGTGGCACGAAGGATAAGTGGTGTCAGTCTTGCTGTTGCTGTCTCTCTGTTCAGTGTTGGACTGAATCCATTTCTTTTGTGTCTTCAAGCCTAACTGTACTCTCGCTTGTTTACATTCAGAAAATTTCTGAGGAAGCCTTTAAGACTGAAAATTGTTGAGCTTTAATGTATTTGCATGCAAAGGAAAGTATTTCTTTGTTTCACTGCTGCAAAGACTCAGTTCTGCCAAATCGGCGGGGGCTTGAACAGCAGTGCCTCTAAAAATGTGTATTTAATAGGTATATTATATAGCACCAGTTTTAAAGATGGCTGAGATAAAGTATCTATTAAGCAGAAACAAATTATGTTGGTCCCTGTTTTCCCAATCTAATGTGAAAAATGTAACCTAGTAAATAGGAAAAGTGCAGCTGCAACATTAGAGAAATTGCATTGGTTTTCATTATGATTCTTACAAAGATATGTTTGGATTTATATTGATAAATATTGCCTCTAGCTCTCTTTTTGAGCAGCCAGTTAACAGCATCATAATTGACATGCAAATGTGGTGGTACAGCTGATAGAGATCTGTGGTCTTTATCAGTGTGCTTTGCCTCTTTTTGAGTCCCCCAGTGAAATAGTGACCAAGTAGAAAGGGACTGGACTTATGAGGAGGTGCCTCCTTTTAGAGAGGCAAAGGTCCAGAATAAACCTTTTTAGCTGATACGTACTGAATGGACTCTTAAACTAGCAAGTTGGGATCTTTTGGTTAGTCTATGGAGTGGATTTATTGTTTGCAGAATCATCATAAGTTTGGCTTGTTAATGACCTCTGTAAAATACCATTTTGTTTTTACATACCTTATGCAAAAACCTTAAAAGCACTCTGCGGACTACAAATAGCAGGTTTTGTGTAGGATATGAATATGCACAGCTACAGTACCAAATGTTAAAATAATGCAGGAAACTCAGAATAGCATATTGTCTTGGGTATACGTGTGAGGTAAAACTTTGTTGAGCAGAATGTAAATGTCTGGGGACCAGCGTGACCATGGCCATGCCAGCTCTGGGGCTCACACAGCTCTGGCCGTGTGCTTCCCCCTATGCCTTTGTAACAGCTTCTGTGATGAACAATTGAGAGAGCTGATCTGGCTGGAAACTAATCACATTTTTGGCAGGGAGGTATTTATACTGCATCAGCACCTCTAGCTGCATTTGGATTGTCTGCCAAAATGTGTGCCAGTGTGGGGGGAAGTGAGGGAGGGTGCAACTGGGAGTACAGAAGATGGCAGGACCCCAGTGCTCTGCATGTGCCTGCAGGCATATCATATTGGGTGCAACAGAAAGCTACAGCCTAATGAAAATTTAGTTGGCCTATCAAGAATATATGACACTTTTCATGGGGCAGGAACAAATAACAAACTGATAGATAAATTGTATGTCTTCTTGTGCAGCTGTTTGGTCTGGATTCATGTGTGTTTTGTTTACTGAACCCACTGTTAGTTATAAAACTCTTACACATTTTAAGTCACTGTCAAGCATAGTAAGTGTTTTCTTATTCTGGAGGATACTTCATAAGCAATTACCTGTTTTTGCAATCTCAAACTTTGTCTTCTATGCAACAAGCAGAACTGTCCAAGCACGTGTTTTAGACCTGAAGTTGGGATTGATTTTTGTGAACCCTTAGCAGGCTGCTAAAATAGTTTGAGTGTCACAAGATCAGAAACTAAAAACTCTAAAGGTGTAATTTCAATTTTGTGGATGTAAAATTAGTCAAAATAAGCCATGGAGCAAAACTTATGGAAAAAGGTAGAAAGTGACAGAACTAAGAACTGGTAAATGTACATCAGGAGTTCTATGAGATATAAATAACAAAGTAAAATAAAATAAGCACAGGTGTCATACTTACTTCTGACATTGTTATGAGAGGTCTGTGTCCTACTGCTGCATTCAGAACTTATACAGGTAAACTCTAAGTACTTTCAAAATCAAAACACGCAAAAGAAAAAATGAACAGTTCTGCTTGATGTAATAAAAATATTTGATATACGAATATAGATACAAATATTTTATAATAAAATATTTTCTGACGATGACATGTAATAATGTGGTTGTTATGAGAACTTGAATACCCTCAGAATAATGAAAACTGCTGCTTCACCAAAATTATGGCTCTTAAGCATTGCCATTGCCTCTTCAGTCATCACAGAGCTGCAAATAAATTTGAGGAAAAGGCCTTGGCAGTTTTTCCTTCCAACTACCTCTACTAGTCTTGTCCTATTTCTTCTTTGCTGTGGCTGTCTCTGTGTTAGGTCTCCCGGACACCATCAGTGGAGTGCCTGGGCATTCTGCACTGCCACAGTCATGTTCCCCTCTGGCTCTCATCCCCCGTCGCCAAGCTCATTTGTCTCACTTCTGTCTGTCAGTTTCTTAGGTCTGAAATCTGCGACTCAAGCTTAGAGAAAATACTCCTCGGTTAATTCTGCATTGTTTGTTTTGTCCCAAAATAAGTTTTGGATACACAACAAGAACCTTCAGCACAGGAGGAATTGTTGGATTTGGCTGTGATCTATGGGGTACCAGACTTCTCAGTGTCTGTTAAATATGAAGCAGCATCCTTACTTTTCTGGTATGGTAGCTATAAAGCTGGGGCATCACATATGTAATATCATACTGGAGGCATTTTCTTGGGTGTCTTCTCCCCTTCTAAATTAGTGTAGTTATGAACTGACTTTTACTGTGTTCAAAGAGTTTTTAAAATCTAAAACATCCTCTGGGAGTGGGTGTGTGTAATATACAGAAATGTATGAGAATAGGAACTGGAATGCAATACATAAACTGTGTATGTATTTTTTTTTCTCAATTTCCTCAAATTGTCAGTAACCTTGCTTGTGATACTTGAATTACTAAGTGTGTTTTTGTCCAGCTGTCACACAAGGTTTTGAGTTGGTGTGTCCCTGCTGTTCAGCCCTATCACAATGAACTGGGAGGTGAAGAGGAGAAAAAAGGAGCTATCATGTCTGATAATTGCTGTTTGGCTCATATCCAGGGTTCTGTTTATAAAGAGTTCTATAGCATGATCTTAAAATATGTAGCTTGTCTTAAAATGAATATTTACTTTTCTCATGAAGTCTTGGTTTGTTGAAGTACCTTTAAAATTGAAGGGGCAAATAGTTGTTAACAGGCATCAGTATTCCTATTGCTTTTTGCAAAGATAGTTTAGATAACCCTTTACCTTTACATCTGTATATGTGCTACTTTTTTTTTTTAAACAAATCTGCACCATCAGTTTGCAAAAGGAAGTGTTTAATGGGTGATATCTTTATGGAGGGTTAAATACAAAGACAACTTAATGATCAAATATGGAAGTCGTTTTGAAAAGAATAGCTTGGTCTCCTCTGATCTATATTTAATAGGAAATCTGTTTGGGCAGGTCTGGCTTTGCTTCTTTTTAGTTACAAAGGTTGGATACTGGGTAATTCCATCATGCAGTCATTTTTCTTTCTCTCTAGAGGACTTCAGCTCCAGAAATTCGTCAGTGTAGTAGTTCAGCCATAAAATACTTCGACTTTTTCCTAGTATTAGTTATTTTGTACTAGCTACAAAGAAATTTGTGTTCTGTGTGGATGTTGACTTAATGAACGTGTGAGGCGTTCCTGCAGCCTGTGGTATGTCGTGGGGGCCCTGGGGAGGTGAGAGGAATGCTGCGGCTTCAGATACCGCACTGAAATGCCGACACTGCTAGTGTAAAATGTTGCAGCACACAAACAGTGTAGCATACCTGATTTAAATACCTCAAATTCCCCGAGCTTGGAGATGGAGCAGAATTTCATGGAATTTGCTTTGTAATCTCATGTCAAGCTCTCTTCAAGGCAGCGTTATACACTTGTGCGTGAGTGGGTGAATAGCACTTGGCAGGCTTTTCTGGCACTTGGCTCTTCTAACATCTCCTACAATAATGACTTAGAAGCAGAACTTCTACCCTTCCCCCTACTTAATTTACCCATGTGCTTGTCCCAAATATGATGTTTTCTTACTTTCTGTCCAATGTCCATTTCAGGCAAAATTAGCTTAAGTTTCTCAAAATATGAAAAAGAAATTTATCTGCACAGCTGTGTGAAGATATAGACAAAGACCTAATGCTAATTGTTTTGTGGTTACTTGCAAATTGTTTTTTACCTAGAAACTTTTTGCATGTTAATCTTGCAAAGGTGAACTGCTATAACTCATGAAGTATGTGGCATGAAAACACTTATGTTAAGTGTGTACTTGTATTTTTTGGAGGGGCTTTTTTGGAAATTATGGAAGCAGGTTATTGTAGCAGCATCAATTGGAAATGAAGGGAGACCTGGACACATGTGCCTACAAAGTTAGGCTGGGCAGACCCAGTAGCAAATTGAAGGTACTGGGTTTCAGAAGAGACTGGATGAGGGATTATGGAGTGCAAGTGAAATGACAGGCAGGGGCAGAGAGGTCAGAACTTGCCATGTGGTTTTATCAGGGTTTACTAATGAACTTACAGAGGAAAAAGCTGGTAGTCAGGCACAGAGAGTGAGGAGGAGTTATGACTGTGGTGAAAGGCAGAGAAATATATGAAAGTGTGGGAAACTTTGTAAGGAACTTTTTTTATGCTCAACTGATGGCCTCTTTTGTGGCATCTGCTGCCTGCCTTTCCAGTAGGGAAGTTGTAATTAAGGTTTGCTGCAAAACTTGCAGAACAAAGACAGTGGGGGAAGCAGATCTGGGAAGTGTTTCTGGATGATGTGCTGTCAAGGATTATGGTTTGGAAACTGTATACATAACATTACTTCTAGTGCTAACTGGATCTTACTAAAGTACACTTCAGAAATAAGACCATGTCAAGATTGTGCAGTGCTTGATTCAGCTTGAATTTTCATGGAATCATGTTTAGCTGTGTGGTTTTAGGTAAGAACCTCAGATGTGAGCTTTCTGTAATCAGTTGTATTTATTTTAGTTTGTAGGTCATGCAGGTTTTAGTTTGCTAGATAACGACCCTGAGAGATTCCTCAATGTTGCTAATGAGCTTTGGGCTACTCAGAAGTCCTTGTCCTCTGGCTCAGGGCTCACTGCTATCTGAACGAACTGTTTCTGAAAAGATACAGTTTCTCACTTCCAGAAGGCTGCTTGGAAACTTTTGGCTCAATACTTAATTGTGATCAAAGAAGTGATTGAATTGAGAGCTCATGGGGTAATCCTGTTTCCTGTATTATGTGCCCTAGGCACTGAGGTGCTAGTGAATTTGCTAGGAATAGGCAGCATTCAGCTGCAACTTGAGGATTCAGTCACTGTGTGACCTACAAATGACAGAGACAGTGGTAGATGTTGAAAGAATTAGACACTGCAGATCTTATCTGTAAGATGTTAATGCTTTTTCACCAAGGTAGTGGATTCTGTCAGTGTCCTGTGTCTGCTGGGAATCAAGTTTGAATTCATTTGTAAGTATGGCTTTACGACTTGAAAGTTATCTTGATTAAATGACATGTTCACTTGGCTTTAAAAGAAATGCTTTGTTTGTTGTACAATACGTGAGCATTCCCTGTATTGTGTGTTACCTCATTTCACCTCAGTAAAATACAGACTAGTAGAATTTGTGTACTAAAAAATACTATTTATGAAGTGAAATGAAGAGTATGTATTTGTTAAGCAGTGTAGGAAGTGCTGAATGACTGTGATTTCTTTTTCTGTTAAACTAAGGTTGACTGCAGGACTTTTTTTTTTCTTTCAGGCTTTTTTTTTTTTTTTNGTTTCTATGTAGAGCGAGCCTTCAGCCTGCTGGCAGGCATTCTTAGACAACAGGGCAAGCGTGTGTGAGTACATGTATACCAGTACTGCTCAAAACACCATCACAAAGGGCTGTGGCAGAGAGTGATAGGAGTTGACTCTGTATCCTCATGAACTGTGCAGTAGAAGTGTGATAAATGCATACAATGTTTGTGTGATGGCCTTTTTATTGAAAATAATAAATGTTTCGTAATAAATTAATAATTATAGTTGAATGTTTTAAATGTCTGTTGTTACATAGGTTGCTTCTGAAATCTTAAATACGTGTTTGAAAGTGCTTTCTGTTTTCTTATCACAAATATGATGTAAGTTTTCAAGTAATGCAGCTGTGTGTGTTGTGGAAGACACTGGTGACCTTACTAAAGACCGAATTCAGGCCATTCGGCTACCATCCAAATGCTCTGCCAGCTTAGCTACTTGACCACCTGCTTCTGTTTTTCCATTCCCTTTGCAAATGTAGGTTTTGTTCAGTTTCTGGCTTCTCATCATTGCCTTTCATAAAAAGAAATTAAATTGTGTGGATAAGGTCTGTACTGCAGACCACTTGGGTGTCTTTGTGACTCTTGTAGTCATTTGAATTTTCATCAGCCATTCAGGCATGGGCTTGTTGGAAAAGAGCAGAGCATGATGCCTTCTGCACCTCCATGCTTGCTTTCCCCAACCAGGCTCCTACGCTTTGGATTGCAAGGCACAATGGGAGCTGTGCAGTTCTGCTCAGTCTCACTGTAGCTTTCCTGCTCTGCCTGAGCTTGGTGGTTATCCTCTGGGAGACATCCAGGTAGTGCTGATGTGCAGTTGGAGTGTGTCGATATTCCTTTAACTGTCAAAACATGCAGCTTAAATTCTTTGTTCATACCTTTTCAATATGCAAAATTGAAGAAGAAGGAAACACAGGTCATAAATATGACTTTAAAACAAACAGTAAATGCTTTTGAGTACAAATCCCTTAAAAGCCCAGTGTAACTGGAGTGCTGAATGGGGAGTCCTCAGTAATGAGTTACATTCCCACATCTACTACTGGTCTGCTCATTGACTACGTCCAAATAACATGACCTCAGTGCCTGGTTTGTAAAGCAGCACACTGAAAAGCAGGCTATCACTGCTGACTGAAAGCTTGTGTACTTGTTTCATCTGACATAGCTGAGATAGTTCAGGAGTTACGTCTGTGGTTGGTTGATGAAAACTAAAGGAAAAATGGGTGGCTGTTCTGTGGCTTTCCACTGCGTTAAATGCTGCTGTTGGTTTCTAAAGTTTTTGTCCCATTTTTGTCAACAGACAGAACCATGATGCAGTGATTTGGGTGCACTAAATTTTAAACTAGAAAAATCATAAATTATTTCTGGTTTCAATATAAATGCCAATGGACTGTTTGTATCTTTCACTTTAAAAAATGCATCAGTCATGGAAAAAAGTTGTCTCCTTTTTTCTGTTGCATCTGAAGACTGCATTTGTTGTTCCCACAGGCTTGGTCTAGTTTTGTGGATAGGATGAAATAAGAAGGTACTGCAGAAGCTGTTCAAATGCTTGAAGAACTCTCTCTTTTATTTTGGTGTTTGTTTCCATTGCATCCTGTAATACCTACAATAAATGTCATTTTCCCAAAGGTGGCTTGACTTATCTGGACTGTCTTTTGCTGGTGGTTTAAGCAGGAGAAAAAAGTGGACTGATCAGGCACTGGCTGCAAATCTAATCTAAATATAGTCAGCTATGCACATACTTGGAGCATTGTCTGGGTGAGTGTGATTTTTGTAATCTGGCTGGATTACTTGTTAGATTAGTAACTTGGCAATGCTGAAGTGGGAACTTTGGTCTGGGAGGCACAGAGCCTGGGTTTGAAAGCCTACATGTTCTACCATTTGAGAAGGTGTGTTAAGATCAGGGGATCTGGCATCAGCATGTTATTGTGCAGACTCCACTGTGAGATGCTGGGGGCCTGCACGAGCTCTGTGTAGGTGTGGGGTTCAGAAGTTTGCTGGATTGCCATTGTAGTGTCTGCAGGTCCCTCTGACATCCTAGAGGATTGTCATGAGGCTCCCGGTTAAAGGAGAGTCAGTGTTGTCAAGAAACTTAACTTCCTCTAAGCTGTCATGCTATAGAGGCTTCAACAGAATTGTTAAGAGTGCTTTGAGCATAGCTTACTGGTTTTGATAATTTATTTAACAGAAATGGAATAATTGAGCTGCCACTCTTAAGCTTTCTACAGTAAGTATTTATGTTCTCCTTTGGTTTTTATCTCTTGGGTACCAAAGATGAACTTCAGAGATAGTTAATTCATTTCTCTGTTTTCCTGCCGTGCTTTGTAAAAGAATCTACCACGGAACAAGCCCACAAAGCAACATGATAAAACTTTAAAAAAAAAAAAACCCAAACCAAAACCCCACAAAAGATTCTTACAGCAAAATACAAACTAGTTCAACATCTACCAATTAGTATCTAGTATTCCGCTTTCAGCATATTAGAAATTAATATAGTTAGAAATTAATAATTAACAGTGCAATTAAACAATACACATGGGAACAATTTTCTTTAGTTACTTGTGAGCATTCGGAGCTAAGTGTGGGGATAAATGTCTGGCTTGGTGTCACTTGATATAGGGGAGCATTTCTGTGTGTCCTCCTTATAGAGCTTTTGCTTACCAAGTGGTAAAACACTGTATATTATAAAGATGGGTTAAGGAAAACATTACCTCTTTGAACCACTTGCTATTATTGTCTTGTGCAAATCACATGCTGTCAGCTGGTATTTTTTTTGTGTCAAATGGAGATTATTTTTTTGTTCGCAATGGTTTACCGACAAGTAGTGGATTGCTATGTGCTAGCAATGTGCCACTGCAAGTCTGAAGTAGTAGTGTCTAGATTAAGATAACAAATAACAGCTTTTCTCGACATATCCTAAAGAGAGTGTTGGTAGAGCATCTAGGCTCTCCAGAGATGTACTTCTTTTTTAACTGGCTGCGTGTTCACCATACTTGGGCTTTAGCCTGGATAGATTTCAACACATATCTGCTAGGAAGAGTTTAAAAAGGTAATGAGGAAAAACTAACATTTTGTTTTCAATTTGTAGTTTTAAGTGATCAACATAAAGCCAAGTTATGATTTTGTGGCTAATTTTAAGGCCTTATTTCTCAAAATAAATGCACGGAACTGGAAATTCTGTGATGCAATGGCAGTTTTGTCTTATTTTCTTTTAACCATTTCAGTCTTAGGTATTTGGATAAGAGGTGCTATCAACGTCAAAAGCAATTAGGTGTGGTAACAGTTGGTTTGAGATCTGACAATTTTTATGCCCTACCTTGTTAGGTTATTGACAGAAGAAACAGGGTCAGTATTCTCTTTGCTATTCTCCAGACAGTGCCACTGGAAAAAGAGACTGAGACTTATCCTGGCTTAAAGATTTGACAGCTGACTTTGATATGCCACATTAACTATGATGTGAATGTGCTATACATGAGCTAGTGATAATTTTTGTGTAGTCTGGAGAAAGAGTGGTCTCGATTCTCAAGCTGTTGTCCCCAGAAGAGTCTTCAGTGCATGAATAAACCATCAGTGATTTAGTTTTGCTGTGACAGATTGTCTTCAGTGTGAATGGCCAACATTTTGTTGCAGGGGGAGGTGGTGGATTAGATTTGCATGGTCAGGTTTTCCTAGGGGTACAGGATCATTGATATGCTGCCAGAAGCTCCCCCAAGCCTGACAGAGCCAATGCCAGTGGGTCCAAGACAGACCCACTGCTGGCCAAGGCTGAGCCCACCAGCGATGGTGGTAGTGCTGCTGGGATAATGGATTTAACACGGGGAAAAGTTGCTACGTGACAGCAGCTGTAGCCAGAGAGATGAGAGAGATTACATGAGAGGAACAGCTCTGCAGACATCAGGCTTAGTGAAGGAGGCCTGCCCCAGGTGCCAGCGCAGAGATTGCCATGCAGCCCATGGTGCAGACCCTGGTGAGTCAGGCTGTACCCCCTGCAGCCCATGGAGGTCCATGGTGAAGCAGAGATCCACCTGCAGCCCGTGGAGGAACACACACCAGGGCAGGGGGATGCCCAAATGTGGCTGTGAGCCTGTGGAAAGCCTATGCTGGAGCATGGCTCCACAAGGCTCCTGGCAGGACTTGTAACCGCATGGAGAGAGGAGCTCATGCTGGAGCAGGTTTGCTGGTGGGACTTGTGACCCCCTGGGGGACCCATGCTGAAGCAGTGTGTTCCTGAAGGACTGCACCCCATGGAAGAGACCCACATGAGAGCAGTTTGTGGAGAATTGCAGCCTCTGGAGAAGTTTGTGAAGGACTGTCTCCTATGGGAGGAGTCCCCATGCTGGAACAGGGGAAGTGTATGAGGGTCTTCCCCCTGAGGAGGAAGGAACAGCAGAGACAAGGTGTAATGAACTGACTGCAGCCTCCTTTCCCAATCCCCCTGAGCTGCTGGGGGAATGGATAGAGAAAATTGAGAGTGGAATTGAGCCTGGGAAGAGTGAGGGGGAAGGAGTTTATGATTTAGTTTTGTTTTTCGTTATCCTACTCTGATTTGATTGGTAAAAAATTGAATTTTTCTCCTAGTCAAGTCTGTTTTGCCCATGACTGTAATTGGTGAGTGATCTCTCCCTGTCCTTATCCTGACCTACAAGCCTTTTGTTCTATTTTCTCTGCACTGTCCAGCTGAGAAGGGGAATGATAGAGTGGCTTAGGTGGGCACTTGGCTTCCAGCCAGGGTCAACCCATCACAGAGGGAATAGGGGCTGCTAAGATGTGTTTGAAAATACTCATTGCAAAAAAAGGAAATTGTGCTGTCACGTCATTTATTTTGGGTCAGTGTTTAAGCTTCTGTAAAGTGTGGACCTACAAAGGCCTTGTTAACAGAAGCAGACTTCATGACGTATCTGTAGTTCCTAAAAGGAACCAAACTTTGATTACCCATTTCTATCAAACAGACTAGAACCGTGTCAGCTGCTGGGAGGGGAGCAAGCAGATGGTAAGGAAAAATGGACAAGGTAAAATTGGTATATCTTCAAAAATGTCCACTTATCCTAAGGTATTTAAAAATGCATTTATTTCCTGATGATATTTCTGCTTGATATGAAGATTCTGATGGTATCAAGAATGCAGGATTGATATTAACATTTTCAGCAAGACCAGAATATTTTTCCTGACAACAGTACTTCCATATATTTCTGTATTTACTACAGTAATCCTAGAAAGTTCCTTTATAGGCTCAATCAGGTA
Organism: Gymnorhina tibicen; assembly: GCA_013399875.1. Taxonomy (NCBI): domain Eukaryota; kingdom Metazoa; phylum Chordata; class Aves; order Passeriformes; family Artamidae; genus Gymnorhina; species Gymnorhina tibicen. The sequence continues at coordinate 829,059 of VXAZ01008846.1, forward strand.
TATATCCCCTGCAGAAGCACCTGCTTTTGTAAGAGTAATAGTTTGCTTTAAATACTTTTTTTAAAAATTGCTTATTTTCCTCATTTTTTTTAAGGTGCCAACACTATCCTGTGTTCCAGATAGCACTGAGATTGTGTCCTTAACAGTTTATATGAAAAACCTGTTCGTTCTCCCATTTGACTTGAAAATTAGAGATTTTTTCCCTGTGGTTATAGGAACACAAAAGGTCTGTTGGTTTTTAGCAACACTCAGCAGTTCTTTCTAACATGAAAGTTATTTCTGAAAGTCATATATCAGATAAAAGGAGGCCTTGAAGTCCACCACTGCTGAAGTTCAGGTGTTTCACCTCCCTTGAAACTTCTTTATTACTTACATCCATGATTTTGTTGTACTCTGCACATAGTTTGGAGATACAAAGCAGCAACAGACAGAAGATGAAAAATGGTGGGAAAAAACCTGCATTTGGTAGGATGAAGCCAGAGTGCAGACATGTAGGAATGAGAGCTTGAAACTGTCAGGGCAAGTATTGAGAGAGAAGACTTGGGGGCAACAGAAGTAGGATTTGTGAGGAAGGACTGACTATAGGGAGCTTTCTGCCTTTGGCCATTTTCTAACTCTGCTTAAGCCCATGGATGTGGGAAGATAATTGAATTAGGAATGTCACCTGTTGGCTGTGGTTTATCAGAAGGCTCATTATTAGCTATTATAAAGTACAGGACAGTAGGGATGAGATTATGTGCAGCTGGCACTGCCAGGCCGTGAAAGCAGCTGCTCAGGTTTGTGCTCTGTGCAGGCATGTTGTGTTCTGCTGATGTCCTGGACTGCTACTGCCTCTTGCAGCCTGGGCTAAGCAGGTGTGCTCAGCCCTTTTGTAACATCTTCCTCAGTTAATCCTCAATTTATGTCCTTGTTTCCAACTCTCCTCTTCAAGTTCTTGCATGCCTTGCAGTAGGTCGCTGTGGAGAGAGTTGGTGACAAGAAGACAATGAGACTGATTTGAGGAAGTCAAAGCTTGGAATTAGGAAAGCAGAACCATCTCGGGCCGGAGCTTCAGGAGGGGAAGTGAGAGCAGACTGATGATGAACAGACAGATGCCTGTCCGGGACTCCTTGTTCTAACCTGTTTGGTAATTTTTCATCCACATACTCTCATCCCTCTGGTGCATGTACAAGAGCCCAGGTCTGGTGTAGACTCTTGTTGCTTCTCTTGAGTTTCTGATTGCCTGGTGAGTGCTGAGACACACATGTAACTGTCATCCCTCAGGCCCCCTCGGTACCAGCTCAGAAGGTGGTGGAAAGGAGCTGCAAAGACAGTTTTTCCCAGTACCTGCTTGTACTAAGAAAAGTGTTTGCAATATCCTTTGATGCAAAAAAGCGGAAGGTTTCAAATGTTAAGTCAAGTAGAACATATTATCTTCATGTAATAGTTTTTAGAGTTCCTAGAGGACATCAGTAGTGGTGGCTTAAAAGCTATCATGAAATATATTTAGTACCTAGCATGCTTGAGTCCCAAGGACTTCAGGCTCTATTGTGATAGAAATAATGGGCTTTATTGCGGTCTTGAGGTCTCCACCCTCATCCTTATGCAATTTGCATTCCTTAAAATTACCACACCTGTCTTCAGTACGAGTTCCTTGTACCTGCAGTCACAAACCACGAGTAGATTGGTGTAAAGTGTACTTTGAGAGCTACCAGCAGTGGATAACCTGGCCTGAGGCTGCACCAGGTAATTGGTGAGAATTAGTTCAGAAATATAAACCTTCCAAATCATGATGTGAGAACTCTAGACTTAAATTTGAGAATGCTTTGAATATGTCATCAAAGCACTTGTATAAACTCCATATAATTACTTCTAAATTAACATTCACTGCATATTAGACAATCTAATACACATGTATATGGGCTGAGGTTTGTGTGTGTCATGCAATGTAAGTGATGGAAGACTGCTATACTGGGCTAGGGGGGAGTTTAGTAGGTTAGTGCCTTGGTCAAGCCTCAAGGCTGTGTGGCACGTGAAAAAAAAAAAAAAAGATTTTCAAGAGGCCATCTCACTCTTGTGAGAAGTGGTCATCTTTTCATGATTCACATAATGCAAAAGACTGTGACAATTTTCAGCTAGTCTCAATGCATTTGGGTGTGGATGTAGTGGAGTGAATATTGTTCTTTACTGTCAGCCTGAAGTGATACTAGTGGAGATACCTGACCTTACCTAAACCAGAGAAAAAGAGGGAAGAACTTGTCTTTTTACCATAGACACAAACCCAAGTAATTTTATTTTCATAAACAGTTGATTATTTTTAATAATTCATAGATATAAATGCATGGTAAAAATTGGATCTTTGGAAAAAATTTATTGGCGTTACTTCAAGTAGATGTATTATTTTAACAAGTCATTTTGATGAAGTGTTATAATTTAATTGGCAGCTTCACTGGTAATTAGCAGACAATTTCTTTCCTGCCTAAATAGATTTTTTTTTAATATTGATGAATATAATGTTAATCAAAAACACTTTAACTCATGAAAGTAAGCTAGTGAAAAGAAATAATTACTGAGAGCTACAAAGACTCAGGCTCAGTTAATTTTTTACAAGACTCAGTTAATTTTAATGATTGCTTCTAAAACTCCTGGAAGAAGAGCTTTGAGATCTGTTTTTAACATTAAACTGTATCTCCATTTCTCTCCATACAGAGAATAAACTTCTATGTGATAGTTTTCAAAACCAGTTGCAGTGAATTTTTTTCCAATGTGTCTGTCATTTCTTGCTGTGTCAATGTACGTATAGTACAGTCATTTTTTTTTGTACTGGACTTTTTTGTGCCTATGATGATTCAAATGATTGACAAAATGAAGTAGGGTCTTTGTATTTTAGAAAGAGGAATTGTGATAGAGATGAGCCTTGTTAGAGATCTTTCCTGTCTGGGTTTATTAATCTGTGCCAATATTTCTGTGAGATATGAGAGTGCCTTTATCTTATGGAGGAATAAATGCCAGTCTCTTTTTCTACAAATTCTTTGCAGGGAAAAATCGTTCTGTTACAGTAGACAGTGCTCAGTGTAATAATCTAAAACTCTTCTTATAAAGCATGGAAGCATACTTAAAGTTTTGATCTACTCTAGAAGCGAAGTGGTGTGTGCTCTCTTTTTTCCAGGATCGTAGTATCCATTTACCCCAGCAAATATATAGGATATAATTTAAGAAAAACTACTACCTTGTGCAGATTGAGAGAAGACGTTCAGAGCAGCCCAACAGAGAAGTGCTTGGGATTCTCATGGCTAAAGATCTGGAGATGAGCCAGCAGTGTCGCTCACAGCCCAGAAGGCCAAATGCATCCTGGGCTGCATCAAAAGCATCATGGGCAGCAGGTCAAGGGAGGGGATTCAGATACTCTTCTCTGCTCTGCTGAGACCCCACCTGAAATGCTGCAGCCAGCTCTGGGGTCTTCAGCATCAGACAGACCTGTTAGAGTGGGTCCAGAGGAGGGCCATGAACATGGAGCTGGAGCACCTCTCCTATGAAGATGGGCAGAGAGAGCTGGGGTTGTTCAGCCTGGAGAAGGAAAGGCTTTGGGGTTACTTTAGGGCAGCCTTCCACTACCTAAAAAGGGTTTATAAAAAAGAGAGGGAGTGACTTTTTACACAGGCACATAATGATAAGGGCAAGGGAGAGTGGCTAAAAGTGGTGAGAGATTCAGATTAGATATTTAAAATAAATCTTTTACTCAGAGGGTAGTGAGGCACTGGAACAGGTTTTCCAGTGAAGTTGTGGATTCCCTGTCCCTGGAAGCGTTCAAGTGTTGGATGGGGCTTTGAGCAACCTGGTCTAGTGGGTGGCATCCCTGCCCATGCTCTTGGGGTTGGAAAAATACGATCTTTAAGGTCCCTTCTAACCCAAGGAAGTTGATGATTCTGCTTCTATTCTCTTTTTTTTTCCCCCTGCCACTTTCTGCAAAGAAGTGCCAGCTTAAGTTAGACTTCAACAGACTTCCTCTTTTCTTTACTTTACTATGTGTCATATAAAGTTTTATGCTCAATGAATATTGACAAGCATGTAATTATGCAAAGCTGTTAAAACCAGCAGTTAATACACCTTGCTTACCAGCATTTTTGCAGCAAGTTTTCTTCAACTGTTCATTGCAGTCCCTTCATCGTCTTTGTGACCTTTTGTTAGATGCTTTCCAACATGTTCATGTCTGTTGCCCTGTGGAGCCCAGAAATGGGTACAGTTGCATGTGTTTCATGTGCAGCCTCCCCCAGTGCTGAATGGAGGGGAAGGATCGCCACTCTTGCTGGCAGTACTTTGCAGCTCAGGGTACCATTGTGCCCACAAGGGCACATTGCTGGCTCATGTTCAATTTGGTGTCCACTGAGACTTGCAGATACTTCTCTGCCAAGCTGCTTTCCAGATAGTTGCCCCCACTCCTTGCATATACTGGTGCCTGGGTTTGTTGTTTCCCAGGTGCAGGACTTTGCAATTCCCATGGTTGAGTTTCAAGAGGTTCCCATCAGCCCATTTCTCTAGCCTGTTGAGGCCTCCCCAGATGACAGCAAGACCCTCTGGCATATCAGCCACTCCCTTCAGTTTTGTGTCATCAGCCAACTTGCTGAGAGCACGCTCTGCCCGCTGAACAGGGTTGTATGTAGTGTTGACTCCTGGGGTACGTGTCTAGTTAGCAGCCTCCAGCCTGACTTTGTGCCACTGGTCACCACTCTCTGACCACAACCCTTGGGCCTGGCCATCCAGACAGCTTTCATCCACCTTGCTATTGGCTCATCCTGACTGCCCCTTATCGGCTTCTCCAGGACAGTCTTACAAGGCATAGTGTCAAAGGCCTTAGTGAGTCCAGGTAGACACTACCCACTGCTCTCCCCTTGTCTACCAGGCTGGTCACTGTATTGCAGTAGGATATTGTGTAGGTATGTGCCTGTACACGTGTATTTGTTTAACTTGTAACTCTTGAAGTGTTGCTTTTACTAGGTGTGTTTCAGAATCTGTGCTATTTAGACCATAAATCTCTTCCTAGGCTTCTGCCCTTGAAGCTATTAACTCTACTAGGTAAGATAAATGACTAATGCTATGCTAAATGGGAATAAATATATTTTATTAAATGTGGAATGCCTTAATGGTAAATTTCAAGTTTTGGACCATCTTCAACTATTTAAAATTATTTTTATCAAAAAATCATGAAAAGTACCTCAGGAGTGATCTGCCGTAGCTATTCCTGCTTAGTCTCATCATACATGATTAAGCTGATTTTAACAAGCCTTGCACTGTTCAATTTAAATATAAAATTATAAAAAGTCCTACCACAGATTTCTGCCTTATGGTTTAATATAAGCAAATCTGAAATGAAACTTAATCTTGAGAACAGCATTATATTTTTTCCCATCTGTTAAAAACAAATAACCTCCCCCCAAAGCATCCCACAATTGCTGTGTTGCCATGGAAACTAACTTCCTACTGTAGGGTTTCAGAGATGGGTGTGTTTTATGTACATACTTGAACTGATTCAACTGCAGCAAAAGTAATGGTAAATGTACTGTGTGAAGGTTACCTTAAACCTTTTGCTTAAGTACTTCTTGTGTAAGTCTTTACCATGAGAGAGTTTGTGCAACGATATTTTACATTGCATTTCTGTTGTACTTGTCATATAGAACAAGGGTTTCTGCTCTGGTGACTGCCTACCTGCTTTTTCTAAAGTTATAGAAATGAATGACAAGAAAAAGTCCTTTTAGGTGAGATTGCCCTTCTGTTTCTTCTGTGGCCCTTGACAGTATTTGAGGCAATTAAGTCTCTCAAAATCTCCTTTGCTGTCATTTCACTCAGTTTTGGCTTTTTTATTCAGCAGTGCTTTCAATGAATTTTCCTGAGTCATTTCTTGTTAGGGGCTTTATTTGAGGGTGTTTGTGTGTCTCTTAACTGAATTTGTAGGAGTAAAACTAAGCAGAACTTGGTAAAGTAGGTACTTTCAGTTTAAAGTGTTTCAGGTCAGGTATCTTCACTTTGCCACAATAGTGAGCTACTGAATTTATAAATAAGTTGAAGGACGTAAGGCATGACTGAAAGATAAGGTAATCTGGAATGTTTGCATTACATGTAGAATTGAATGCCCTTTACAATTGTGGGGGAGCTTGCCAAACTGCAGCTAATGGTCTGTGGCACATGGTTACATCTTCCACAGCAGAGATACAGAACCTCTCTGCAGTCCTGCTTGTCTGATCTTGGACCTTAGAGGTGGCCATCAGGCACATGGGGATATCAGGTGGGGATACCTCTTCCCACAGTCTTGTCCCCAGTCTTTGAGTGTGTCCGTGGAAGGTGATGCATGCATCACTGAACATCTACTATTCCTGATTGCACACAAGGAAATGACCAGATTTTTACCTCAGTCACTGACAAATTTTAATGCCTTGTTATCTGTTGGCACATTCAGCAAATAATACAGTCTTAGTAAAGTAAAGAAGCAGTCCTTTGTAGCATCAGATGCAGAAGGGACCAAAAATTTTTTGTATTTATAAACAGTGATTTAAAGTTTACTTTCATGTTAAAGTGGGGGAGACATCTCTTTTAATCTTTGACATAAGGTCTTCAGTAAATGCTGCAGCCCAGCAATCACGGTGCAGAAGATGCAAAGGGACAGATGCTTTCTTCAGTTCTGCTTCAGCTGACATTAGTTGGCTTTCAGGAGTGCCCTGCACAGCTTGCTCCTTCCGTACTCCTTACATCTGTGCTGGGTGATGGGTTAAGAGCATGAATTCATTATATATGCATTCCCAGCGCTCCTAAAGGACGGGTCTGAGGAAAAGACTTTGGGCAGGATCCTGTCAGATGTTATTGTAGCTGAAACAAGGGTCCAGGAATGATGGGGGTTGGTGTGCCTGTGTGTAAGTATTTGTACAATATTTAACGTGCAGGTTTTGCAGGGATTTGAAGTATTTCCCCTCTACAAACAAAATGTTTGTACAGAATTGATTTGCGGGAGATTCTTAGAGTTGCTTTGGGACACCTGATAACTGTAGACCAAGTACAGAATCAGATTATTTATGATTAGTATTTAAACTTTAAAGTCTTTCTTATTTCAGTATTTAATGGAGACAGAACCTCTAGTTGCCCTTTTCAATTTTGACAAAACCCAAATAAATTTCTTTAGGGATTAAAAAAGGTATTTTAGGGACTTCAACTGTGGGATTTGCATTGTTCATTTATGTCCTTTAATTACTGTCTGGCTGCTGGCAGCCACAAATTGCTTGCAGTATAGTTTTAGCCATAGTAATTATGCCATAATGTTCAGGGCCTGGGCTGAGAATAAGGAAACTGTGTTCTATTTCTATCTGTTCCTCTGTTTTGTTTTATGGCATACAGCAAATCACCAGATCTCTTTGTATGCTCATTTGTAAGCCTAGGAAAAAAATTCTATCCTTACATTTGTGAAATATTAGAAGTTACTTCAGACATTATTGACATAGGCGTATTCTTTTACTCCTTCAAAATATCTTTGTTTAAAGTTCAGAGGAAAGTAATAAATTCCTAATTTTTATATTTTTGTATGAAAGGGGGTTTCTGGATGTCATGGTTGAGGTAAAATGTAAATAATAGGTAGAATGGAGTTTTGAAATGCAGTTGTGTGTAAGTATCCGCTTGCTAAATAATCAAAACAATAAACAATGTTTGGTACATTTTAGTTGTGTTCTTCTCTTCCCTTTTTACAATGTATAAGTAGAAAAAGTTTATCCTGGTACTAAGTTTGTGTAACTGTATGCGCTCACATCCATGTTTTTGGAATGTCTGGAAACAACATGCCTCTAAAAACAAAGACATGTGATAGCTTGTTAACATATTAATTAAAAATATATATATTTGACAAAATATGTTGTATTTCCAGAATCAGTTGTAATTACTTGGAGACAAAACTGCTAAATCTAGGGCCTTCTCTATTTTTTTATTAATTTTAGAGTATAAGATACTTGGGCAAAATGGAAGGAGAAAAAAAGGTGATTCTTTGTTATTCAGTCCTACTTTAAGTGTACTTAGTCACTTCAGTGCAAGGCTTTAATTTGACTTTTGCTCAGAAGGAAGTGAATTATTTTGGTCAGAACAACAGGAGAAGATTTGTGATGCCAGGGAACCTGACTCCCAGGGAGGAGCTCCCTTCTGTCAGAAGTACTTGATCACCGTGTAAGATACACCATATTAATGTTTGCCCAGGGAGTCTATAATTTTGAAATGATTGCCATGAACAGACCCCAGCTGTACGTTGATAGCAAGGAGCCATTGTATTTACATGGCAACTGTTTTTTCTAAAGGCATATTTTGAAGTAGCAGAGTTAATTGAGGTCAACTGCTTGGTTGCTGTATACAGGCACAGTTCCATTAAATTGAGCTTCTCCTGTGGTAAACTTACCCTTGTATGATAAAAATTTATGGCCCTAAGGCTTTCTGTTTTTTAAAAGGATTGAGCATGGACATTGACATATGCTCCTTTGCACAGAACTGGGCATTTTCTTTCTTATTTGAAGCTGTTTGGTCGATGTTTGATGAATGGAGTGGTGGGGAGAATTCTTGATGTGGTCACTTACGTCACAGGTAAAACCCATTTAAATTTATTAGCTGAATACATTCTGCCTGACCTAGTCAGTCTTCACTGCCAGCCTCCATTTTTCTGTGGTGTACCCTTAAATGCGAGGAAGAATTAGACCATTTTCTCACTGCTCAATAGCTTTTTTGTCTTTCCAGAGTCCTCCACAAGAAGTAGAGTTGAGGGGAACATGCATCTCTGAATTTGAACTACTAGTGTCTGTGCCTTGACTGAGTGGCAGATCTGTACCTCCTCACATGGTGGGCTGAGGCTGGGCAATGCTTTCCTTGGCTCCACAAAGGCAAAACAGCTATTTCAGCTGGGTGTTGATGGCTGAGTCCTGAACAGTGACTGAATGTTTATTCACGTTAAAACAAATACATTTTATGTGGACTATGAAATCAGATGATTGTACTATAAGGAAGAATGGAGGGAGAAGAGAATAAATCTTTCATTTTTGTTGAATGGTATGCTATCAAATGTTTTAAAATTTCACTAGATCTGCTGAGTCAGCATGTAAATTTATAAATGTACTGTTTAAAGGTGTATTTCTACTCTCTATACTTGCTTCTGCTGGGAAAGGAGAATGAAGTAAAGGACTGAATGGCAGATTCTTTAAAAAACTATGTAACTTCAGGTGATAATATTTAAGCAAACTTACCCATTCTATTTTTATTGTGCCTGGGTTTATTCTTTGAACAAAGCAATTTTTGAATCATTTCATAATACTTTCCAGGAAAAAAGGTCAAGGATTTTGACTAAACTTGAATACTTGGGCTAGTCCTGTCTGAGAAGAACAATAGCAGTAATTGTCAAGTGATAAGACTATTACAGGAAATATCGCAAATAAGCTTACCCTTATTTATCTGTGTTGGGAGCTTTTTCTTATTTCTGTAATGAATTTGTGATATTCAGCAGAATTTTAGTTTTCCAAGTGAGTTTCAGTAGGTCAGGATGTCCATAGATTGATTTCAGTTGAATTCCTAATACAGCTTCTGTATCTAAATTTTTTATTAATTTAGAAAGAAGCATATTGCATTATTTTCCTGTGCTCTATACACTAAAGATTTTTATGTGCTACTTGGGTACAACTAAACAGTGCCTTACCTAGCCATTTAGATTTCATTTTGTCCTTTGAAAATGAGAAATGTCTTTTTCCTAAGAAGGATTTAGTTTCAAATATGGAATTTGGCATTTAGATAAATTTACTTGGGTTTATAACATATACTGAATTGCTGTAGAACATTAAAACTTCCTTTGAATTGTAGAAATTGTGTGTGTGTGTGTGTGTTTTATGGTGTGGTCTTAAAGATCTGTTGTCCTCTTTATAACATCAAATGTCTGGTGGTGATAATGAGTTGAGCATGTATATGGAAGGAAGTATTACTCCTTGGTTTTTCTTTTGTTGTTTTTCTCTTTAAGAATTGCTGTGGAAGGTGTTCTTGGAAGGAAGATATTTTCAGGTTTTGTTGCTGAGCAATTTCTAGGATATTGAGTAAGAGGAGAAGAAAACATTCAATCTTTTGACATGTTACAATGCAAAGAAAAACAATACCAGAGTAGAGGAAAATACTAAAAGGAGACTTAACTTTGCGTGAAATCATGTGTTTATGTGAACTAGGATGTGCTTTTTCAAAAGCTTCCAAACTTAATTAAAAGGAGTAACTTGGTAGCCTAAGGCTCTTTGGAAATAACACATCATCTTATCCACGGCTTTTTTTGTGTGACTGTTCTGGGTGAAACGTCACTCTTTCATTCCCATTATACTTATGTATCCATGATTAACAATCATTTTGCATGCAGCTCCTTTAATGTAGGTTTGCTCTTGCATTCACAAACTCTGCACACAAGGAAAACAAATATCAAAGACTATAAACGGTAGCAGTAAGTTGAGATGTATTACTTAAATTTTGTTGCCATCCAGAATAGTGGCTCTCAAATTAAGTTTTAGAGGCTTTACTGTTCTACTTCTTATCAATTGCAGAGTTGCCATGTCAAACTGAGCAAACTCAAACTCTGAATTCCTCAATAACGAGATATTCTCAATGACACTTCTCAAGATGGCAAGTTCTCTGACTCATTAGGTGACCTGGGAATTCTGGGGTTATTTTTACTATTTATGTAGTAGAAGCTACGGAGTTGGTGTCCATGAGGATGAAACTTTTGAGTAAAGGCAGAATTTTTGTTTTACTTCCTCCACAGTTTTTCTTGAGTGTCTGTGAATGTAGCTCTTCTAGTATTCATTATTTCTGCTGACAATTGGGTGTGTTTAATGTATAAAAACCAACGTTAAAAAAAACAGTTTGCAAGATCAGAAAGACCAAGTCAGGCAATAAAAATGTAAGAAATGAAATCTATGGAATAGATAGCTGGTATTATTCATGGTGTGTTGGGATATAGGCAGTGAAAAATTCATGTTATGAATTCTGATGGAACTGATAACCATGACAACAGTGGCTAATACAGACTGGACTGCAGTAATGTGTGGTTAAATGTATTGAGGAGGTAGTTTTCTGGGGGGTTACTTCAAATGTTGCCACTGAACAGTTTGAGTTGTGTCACTTGAGATATGTAATTCTTCATTTTATGAAAATGTTAGCTTAGTGTAATGCATAATAAATGAATCTCAGCACATAACTTTCCCAAAGTAATTTCTTATTCTAACATTTCTGCTGCTCAGTTGAATATCTTTAAACTGTTGTTCAGTTTTTCTGTTTGATACAAGGAGCTTAACCTGACTATATGAAACAATCCCTTCCCCTTATTTTCCTGCAGGTAAGTGTTGTGTCTGACCACTTTGAACTGTTCCCCATAACTCCTTTGTGTGCTGTTCGTGGGCTAGAGATTTGGCTGTTGGAACAGCAGTAAATTAATTTAAATGAACCAAAATCAGGAATGTTCAAGTAGGGTGTAATAGAAGTTCAGGAAAATAATTATCCATCAGTTTTACAGATAAGCTGCTTCACTTCTAACATTTAGAAAACTCTAAATGCTTCAATTGGTGATCTAAATATCAAGAGTAGAAGACTGAAAACTTAGAAGGATTGACTTGTTCAGCTGTGTTTATTCTGTTTCTCAGTCTTCCTGAAAGTTTGTAAGGCTAATAATGAAACCACATTGCAAGTTAAATTAATAAAACACATAGTTATGGCAATATTAATTTTTTATTAAACGAAGATAAATGGACTAGCTGGCAACTTTTTTTTTTGTTGTGACCCCCAGCACTCCACCACCAATTTAATCATCTGTAATTAGAAAAAAAAATCAAATAAGTATCTTTCTTGGTAGCTACAAAAAATAAAACAAAGTTCTCAACCTATGTGCTGACAAGAAATGGAAATTGAAAAATTGAGGTAGAATGTGTATATGACAAAATTCTTTATTGTTGATAATACTATTATTGACTGTAAATAAAATTGGGCTTGAACAAAACTACCTCTATTTCAGACATGCTAAAAAACAAATGAGTTTTTTTTCTTTTTTGTGCACAAGAAAATTTTAAAATGGGAAATTATTTCTTACAGATGGATCATGTAGACTTTCTTGTAGGTATATAGAAATTGCATTTTTAATTGGAGGAGTGATTAATTTCTAAGAAGCCAGGGTCTGTTTCAGTGGGAGGTGTGAAGAGAGCTCCTTGGGAGACACAGAACCTGCCAGTAGGGAAAGGCTCCTTACTTGTTACAGGGTAGTGGTTACCACCTAGAGCCTGGGGGATTGTGTTCTTTCAAAATACTTCTAATTTTAAATATTATATCTTATGCTGTTGAGGACCCTTGTAAATGTCCATTTTTTTCGGGCAGTTTTACTAAGCACTTGCCTTCTGTTTCTTGTAATTAGACTAATTATTGTATAAACAAGTATTTCTATATAAAAAGGTTTTTTTTTCTATTACCAGTTTTAATTTAGTTGCATTGTCTACTTCTAATTTAATGAAAAATGTTGAATAGATGTTCCTGACCTACTTTTTCTGTGCTGTTCACTATACTGTATATCTCTACCATGTTGCCTCTTTAGGGACTTTATTTTTCAAGGGGAGCAACTCCTTCTCTATTCCTTCATTGGAACACATTTCCACTGCTCTAATCTAAAATGTGCTTTGGCTAAACTAAGAAGCTGTGGTCTCCATCCTGTCAGTCCTCAGAGAACATTATTTTCCCTTTTTGGCTATTGGTAAGAAAGCTTTTGCAAGGAGATGTTTTCCCCAGGGAAATATTCTCTTCTGCTTTTTTCATATTTCACTGACAAAACATGCTGCTGTTATGAGAGGGGATACCTTGCTGTAGGTGGATTCTCTTACTTCTAGAGCCTTTACCACTATTTCTCTCACCCTCTGGCAAGATAAAGATTTTTTCCGGGACAGAGGGATGAGCTTTGCTGTGTTTAGATACTAAATTACATGCGTGCAATTGTCCTTCCGCCCTCAAGGTAAGATCAGTTATAGCTAAAAATCACAGCACGCTCTGACTTGGACTATTTTCCTTATTTCATGAGTTTACTTCTGTAGAAAACTTATGGAAGTGTGAACTTTTTTCTGCCTGTTCAGAGAGTTTGCTCACAGCTAGGAAAGCTGGCACTCGTATTGGTCCTAAACAATGGCTAGTGTTGAATTTGGGGGTTCATCTGAAGCAACTATTTGCTATGCTATTTCAGGTACTACTTCAGTTCTCTAGACTAAGTATTTTCTGATAATGGCTTTCTCTTTCCTGCCGATGTGTTAGAATGTATGGATCTTACTCATTCACTGACTCACTCTAATCCAAGGTGCAGTTTCAGTGGATGTTAGGTATCTCAAATTCACATTGCTTAGTTGTCTACTGTTACTTCTTTGTGGTGGACAGTAGCTACTCTTTGCCACACATGGCTTAGTGGGGGCTGGTAGGGGGAATAACACTTTCCTGGCAGAGAAAAGCTTTGCCGAGTGTGGGATTTCTTTTGGCTTTTGTGTAAATTCACTGTTCAGGACAAAACTTACTTATGTTCACAGGAATAGGCATGGATATAATTAGGAAAAGGGACTTCTCTGTCCCTTTTCCCTTACATTGGGAAAGTGTAAGCTAATCATGTGGGTAATCATTGCCTGATAATGGATTGGACCTGCTATTCTCATCTCTCAAAATCTCAATATATGAGAGATTATGGATCTTAAATTAGGTTAAAAATTCAAGAATGAAATTTACATATGAAAGCAAGCTACTTGCTTTTCAAGAGACAGTCCATAACAGGGAAAAAAATGGGTTTAACTTCCTATTCAGAAAATGTTTAAAGAAGAGTGGGTGGAAGATATGCAGTATACTTTAGTTTAACTCCTAATTATTTTCTGGCTGGCTGCATGTGTGAAATAAAATTAAAAGAGATGCTCAAGAAAATAGACAAAGAAATACTTCAAAAATACCATCTTTCTAGAGTTCCTTCCAGGAAACCATGGAGAAATGTCTTCTAGTCAGTCATCAGGTAGTTTTATTTTTCCAAAACCAAAGTCTGGGATCAAGAAGAATATTATGCTATTCAAAATTGCTGCCTGGAAGAGGTATTCTGAGATGGCAACGCGTGTGTAAGTAGAGTGCAGCAGCTGCTGTGTTACTTGGAAGTCAGCAGAGCCTGAGACAATCAAGCACAGTAAGGGCAGGGGACCAGCAGTGCCCACTGCATGTCTGTCTGTGTGAATGTGGGCTGCCTGGCTTGGATAGTCACAGCCATAGCTGTGAAGAGAGGCAGAGGGACCACAGGTCCCTTGTAACCTTTCCTGCCGGGTGGTGCTGCACTTGAGTGACTGTATGGAAAAATTGACCCGGAAGCAGCTGTTTGGACTTAGTTTTTCCAGAACTTGCAATTACTGTGTTGCTATCTTGCAAATAGAAATTACTGACAGCCTCTGAGTAGCAGTTGTGTTCCTTGTACCAGTTCACATGTGGGTCTGTATATAAATAGGTTCAGTGAGAAGTCTTGGGCCTATGCTGAATGGTAGTGGTGAGCAGCTCGCCGTAGGAGGAGAGAGGTAGACCTAACAGAAACCTATCATGGTATGAGAGTTTGCAAGGCAGTATAAGTTATTTGCCCAGTAATCATGATGGGATGCTCAGGAATTGGATGTCATATTGCAGATATCTAGTTTGAAATCAGGTGAAATGTGAATTTCACGCTGTAGAGAATGCAGCTATAGGGCTGTCATTCCAATGTAGTTCCATGGGAGAGCAGGGAAGTTGGGGATGCAGCTCAACCCCCAGCTGTAATGAGCTTCTATAACGATTATGAAATACTTCTTCTGTCTTCCTACTCCCTCACAGGGAGTGATACAGTGCTGGTTCCTTTTTTTCCATCATGGCACATTTTGAAACCAAAGTATTTTTAGAAACCATTTTTTCTCTTGTGTTCTTTGTAAATGTAGCCTATCCCTTTTGGAATATGTAACCATGTTCATATGAACTGGAGTCCTTTGTTTTTTTGAAAGGGCTGTGGAAAGTAAACTTTTAAGGGATGAAAGTAGAAAAAAAGTGGATCACTTTAATTTTTGTAAACATTTTTTTACTGTCTTCATTTTGTTTCCTGCAGAAGACAGGCTCTGAAATCTGAAAAAGCTGAAGCTGTTGGGACAGAACTCATTCTCCCACTACCAGGGTTGCTTTTTATAATAACATTTCCATGAATATGCAAATTCAGAATAATTGTGCATATGAAGAAGAAACAACACAAAATGTAAAGAATGTGTAGATAAGCACTAAATCAGTCCACAGCTTGAGTCAGTGGCTACAGTCTGAAGAAAACCTCAGAAAAATGCTATTGTTTATTCCTTCCATACAGTTAACCTGGAAGCACAGGAAGTAACAAGATTGTTCAAGTTCATTATGCCTATGATACCTCCTCTCTGTGCCCCTTACTGTTAATTTTCTCACTAACTATGGAGTTACTGTTACCAAAGTGGTAATAGTGTTCACCAAACAAATGCTAGTGAGGCTTAAAATACGGAATGTGTGTGTGTGTACTTACTCTCTTGTCTGTCTAGAATCTACCAGTCTCATTCATGAAACAAATCTTTTCCGTATTTTCTGAGATATGTTGGTGATGAGCTGTGTGTGTGAGCGTCAGTGGCCTTGTTGATTTGCCAGTTGCTGAGCAGTCAACAATGTGTGCAGCTCAGAGCAGCTCTGAACATTGTGCAAGGGGCAACATTGACATAATTGAGAAATCTGGTTGAGTGTTCTCTGACATACTTGGTTTCAGTCTCTGAGTTTTGTATTTTTTCCGTTTGGGTAGTAATTCCATTTCAAGTATTTCAGAACTTAGTCCTTTCTGACCAAACAGTTTCTGCTTATTCAGAAATGGGGAAAAGGCCAAACTAATTATTGACAAATGCAAATGGAGTTAAAATCTCTAATGAGGCTAACTGGAGACATAAGACTTGGAGATGAACATATTAATAAAAATTGCTCTTGAGAAGAATTAAAGAAATTGATTCAAAGAATTGGTGAGATATAGACAGAACTCTGGCTTGAAGTCAAGTGTTTCTTGTTACACTTGAGCTAAGTAAAAATGCAAAGGAAGGATACTTCATCTGATGTGGGAAGATAATTGAATAAAGGTTTTGGAAAGAAAAAGCCCCATAAACTACTGGAATTCTTAGTTATTTGCAAATATCAAAGTGCTGAATGAGATGTGTGAGAAACATCTACTGTTTTTACAAAGAAATGTCGAAGTTATCAGTTATGCTCCAGAAATAAAAAGACAACTTTATAAGGTTTCCGTGGCTTAAAGTTTCATTTGAAAATTAGGATGTGTGTTCCACACTACTGCACACTTGATGACATAAGTGTCAAGTGGAAGATAACCTAAACAGAAACTGCTCTGGTAGAAAAGGAGGAACAAACAAAAAGACCAACTATGAAACACCACTTCCTATGATGCATGCTAACTGCAATTCGCTGTTTTTCAGTTTTTCCCAATGTTTCTAGAATCTTGCTTTGAAATAGATTGCAGGACCTCATGCTGATCTTTCTTTGCCTGCTTGGGGCAGACTATGTGTGTGCATCAGGAACAATCATAAATGCATAGCTACTTCTAAATGGTTATTAAGGAATTGCCTCAATATATTATTGTTTTGAATAAATTTCTTCAGCAAGTAGTGATTTTGATCCTCACTGGAAGCTCTTTTAAACCTAAAATAGTTGTTTTGGAAATGCAAGCAGCCGAGCCATTGGTAGAAAATGTCTACCTGGTTGTAAATGTGAACTGAGTGTTGTTCCACTTGATATATGGCTGTCCAAAAGCACCTCCTCCATTTTCTGTCACAGTATTAAATTATGAAAGAACTAAATACCTCTTAATACATTAATTGTAAACAAATTTCTTTTATTGACGTTTGAAAAGACCTTCTTCCTGCTGTTCAGCTAGATTGAGGAATAAAGTATTAGGAATGCACTGTAAGGAAGCTTGGCTTCAAAGCAGAAATTCCATAAATAAAGGAAACACTGAGTCACACACTTTTTCTTCTGCAAATTCTACGTATTATATAGTGTTCTTCTGCCTTCTGCAGTTTGCCTTTCTAAATGAAACAATCTTCCACACAAGTATTTTCTGTTGCTTGATGTGTGTGTGAATGCACATGTACCCGAAATCCCTGTGTCCCTGTCTCTCCTGCCTTTGTCTGGCAATATGGTTGTTTTGTGTGTCCACAAGCACAAGGGATGCTCAGAGGAAGATGCTGGCCAAATTACAGCAGAGTAAAGGCCAAAAAACTGCTTGGTCTAAATGATTACTGAGACACTGAAAACGGTAATTACAGAGATGAAATGAGTCTCTAACTATACTGTGTGTGTGTATAAGAAAAGATTTGGTCCTTATGATAAAGTTCTGTACCAGTTTGAACTAAAAGGATTTAAATGAATGTTTAGTCACAGCTAACTTGTCTAAACTGACTGCTCAACATAATTTTCATAATGGAGAAAGAATTCAAGAAAAGATAATTTAAAGTAAGTCACTTCTCCAAGTATATTAGGCGTACATTAAGTTCTATAAAAAAGTTAAATGATGGGTGCTTTGAGACATTTACATGAAGTAAAAATTTAGCCTGTAACCCTGAATAATGCTTTCTATCACATTATTTAAGTCACATGTCCATTACAATTCGGTATTGTTATTCTCTGAAATAGGAAAATATTAACAAAATCTTAGTTGTTCTATATATATAGTAGATGAAAGCAGCTAAAAACTGGCTCAGGTAGGTCTTAGAGAGGAATTAGTATTTCAAGACAACTGGTAGTAATGATATATTGGTGTGGTGGGTTGACCATGAATGGGTGCTGGATGCCCACTCAGCTTCTCTCTCACTCCTTCTCTCGATCAGGCCTTGGGAAATGTAAGATACAAAAGCTTTTGGGATGAAGACAAAGACAGGTCACTTCAGAATTACTGTCACAGGCATAACAGGGTTGACTTGGAGAAAGCTACTTTATTGCTAATTCAAAATACAGTATGATAGTGAGAAACAAAGGCAAAAGCTGAACCACCTCTTGCTAGTCATCCCTCTTTTCTTCCCAGGCTCAACTCCATTCCTTCATTCCCAACTCCTGTACCTGCCCAAGCAGTGCAGGGCAGTTGCAACTGAGGGTCTAAATAATTCCATAACAGCTCCTTCCACTTTTTCTCTACTCCTTTGTGGGTTCCCCCCAGGGTACAGTCCTTCAAGAACTGCTCCAGTGTAGACCCTTACGCCAGACTACAGAAATCTGCTCCTGTGTGGTTTTTGCATGGGTAGAAGCTTCATTCAGGACATGTCTGCCTGCTCCAGTGTGGGAATTCTCCATGGGCTGCAGAGGTACAGCCTCCCTCACCATGGTCTTCTGCAGAGTCTGCAGGGCAATATCTGCTCTGGTGTCTGGAGCACCTCCTCCCATTCCTTCACTGACTGGGGTGCTTCTTTTGTTCTCTTTTGTTCCCCTCTCTTCTCTCCCTCAGGCATTTAGCCCTTTCTTGGATGTGTTTCCCTGAGGCACCCACCCCCATTGTGCCCAAGGAGCTTAGCCACACCCTGCACCACGGGTGTGTTGGAACTGTCCCTGTCTGTGCAGCCCAGGCCTTTCCTCACAGAGGCTGCCCACAGCCAGACCTCACCTTGGACACCCTGGGTGTGCTGGATGTCTCAAAAGCTACTGTCAAATTACTTGGAAAAAACCCAAAATAAGCAACTATCTTTGGTGTGTTAAACCACCGTGTGGCAAATCCTACAGATTTCCTGCTGGGGCTTTTTAGGACACCTTGCTGGGCAGATGGGGCAGTTCTGGATTAAGGGGTAGTGAAATCTGGGTATGGAACCTGTCAGTGCATATATATGGATTTAAAGCTCTGAGTGCTTAGTGTTCCTCATCTAGCTTTTTCAATTTTTATGAACAAACTTGCTTAATGTGATTTAATAAGCAATAATTTTAGAGAGATCTTGCCTTGAAGAAGTGTGAAACATTTACGACCATATACTCGGTTTTGTGTGAATATAAACATCTCCAAGCTTTTAACCCAGCCCTTCCCAAGCAGACTGCAGTTGTGTGTCTCTTCCTACTGAAATGTAAGGAAGACTTTGAACACCAAGAGGAGTGGAATTCATCACCCTCTGTCACCAACTTAAAACCCTGTCAAATTCTTATCTTCACCCAAAACAGGATTTGGACTTCGGAGTCTGTCTAGAGAGTCATTAACTTTGGCTACTTTTGGGCATTAATTCAGGGTCAGATTTTCTGTAGAAAAAGGCCTGTGAGCAGCCCACACAACACACTTGTGACTGAGTGCTTGGGCTTGAGTGGCTCTGCTGTGTCTTTTGCAAAGACAGATGAGGAAAGTCCTGGATTTTGATATCAATGTCAAGATTTTATGCTTTTTGTGTTAGTCATATTTGGAAATAGAACTGGAATATCCTGTATTGAGTAGATCCAGAAAGTTGTACATGCTCCGCATGCACACTTCTGTTCAGTTTCATTAGTGAAACTGTAAATTGTTAAAGCATGCTTGCTTAGAGCAAGCACGTGGGAGGGGAGGAGAGACCTTCTCTTCTCCCTGGTACTTGAATGACCGTCAGGTTTAAGTCTAGAAATGTGCAGAGTTTCCAGCAGTTTGGTCAACGCAGAGCTATTAATTGTAGGAACCTGGAGACTGTTAAGGGCTTTTGTAGGTTTCATCTGTGTATTTAGAAACTTGGTTGAATGCAAGGTGTGCAGTTAAAATGATATCTGAGTGAGACACCTTAAAATATATACTGTAATACTAAGTGGCTAATCAAAAATAGAATGAATTTTTGAAACAGCCTGCGTAGGATAAATGTAATGTGTTTCCATTAAAACCAGCAGGCTTTAGCAGAAGCTTTGGTGTAAGATGATGAGTGTGTAAGTTTACTTGATGGACTGTGAGGAGTAATATTTTTTAATTTTAAGGTAGATTTCTGGATGCAGATGGGGAATTGTGTGCCTCATATTCACTACATGCATTCAGTGCCTGAATTCTTATGCAGAGCTCTCTCTAGTTTGAGGAAACTGAAGAAACTGAGCTAGCATGCAAAAAAAATGAGTTTTTTTTTTCTTTTTAGAGTAAAATATAAATTTGTGGTAGGTGCTTTAAAATGCAGGGCCCTGAAAGAAAGACCATGCAACTGCAACTAATTAAATTTCAGTCTGAATCAGCTTTGCAGCAGTGTAGGTACATGATGTCCCTTCCCGTTCTTTGAAATATTAATGTAGGACTTGGTGGATCTGTTAACTTCAAATATTGTAGAGTGCTCTGTCTACATTGGGAGCTATCTCAAAACTTATTACTATTTATCGTTCCTCATGTAAATATTTGGAATTATTTATTGTGGAAATTTATTGTGGAAAACCCACCTTTTTTTCCTCAAAGCTGATCCTCTCTATGCTTTTAGGAATCCAGACTGTTGGTCCTGTGTGGTTAACTGTTGAGCTGCTTAAATACATACTGTGTTACAATGAATACTTTAGTTTGTGGCTTTGTTGTTACGTGGTAGTGTTTTTCTGAAGTGGGCTGTTTTAATGGAAGAGCAGAAGTTATTGGAGAAATATTTCCCTGAATGTGTGTGTATTACTTCTCATTATTTGCATAATCATCTTCTTTGCTGATGTGTAAATCTGGAGCAGATGTTGCAGTGTGCTTATATAGATATAGGCTAATGGAGCCTAATTCTGCCTAGGCCCTTTGGACACTAATTCCTTTACGTGTTCTTGTCTACAGCTGATAGGAAAAGCTTGTAAAGGAAAGCTTTTCTTAGACTTCTAATATATTGGATATGAAAACTCAAATTGTATTAACTTTCTCTTTCTAGCTGAAACTTCTAAAATGAATGTCAGACATGTCTTGATGAAGACACACATTCTCTCAATGTCAGAAGAAGTTACTGACAGCGTATTGTAAATGACAATTAAAAAAACCTCGAACCCAATTTGTTAATATGTTAAAGTCTGTTCTTTT
Organism: Gymnorhina tibicen; assembly: GCA_013399875.1. Lineage (NCBI taxonomy): Eukaryota > Metazoa > Chordata > Aves > Passeriformes > Artamidae > Gymnorhina > Gymnorhina tibicen. The sequence goes on from VXAZ01008846.1 coordinate 850,090, forward strand.
AGCTTCTTCCTTCACTTGATCTTTTAGGCGGGTGGTGTGTTGTAGCCCGTGGCCGTGGAAACAAGGAGGCTGCTGAACAGCAGTAATTGTTACACCTCGAGGGCAGGCTGTGAAATAACTTGGGCTAATTAGTTGTGACTTCAGCCGAAAGATGCCACCTTCAGGAGACTAACCCTGGATCTTGCACTGAAATACTATTTGTTCCCCCTTAAGTGAAGTCTCCAGACTGAAAAAGTGTTCCTCTAACTGGACTGAGTAAAATGGGCATACCCCAAAGAAGGTAAGAATCTAGGGAATGCTAGGAACATAGTACAGGACCACTTAAGTGACTCTGCAATATTTGCCTTGTGTTTAACAGGATTTATTCACCACCATTAACCACGCAGGACTTGAAATGACTTTCAAATCAAACAAGTATTGTTGCATTGCTCAGGTTCTGCATGGGTGCAGCAAGTGTACAGGGACAGCAGGGACCTGTCACAGTGCCCTGGAGAATAAAGCTGTATTGAAACTTGTGTGCCTTGGAGTTCCCGTGCCTTGGCTACGCTTGGATAGACCATGAGAACTTGGGGATTCTGTAGCCTGTAGTCCACAGCAGTTGCAATTCAAGGATTATGTTCTTAATACGCCTGAGCTGGTTCTGCATAAAACTAGCTCAGCTTTATAGTCAAAATGGGAAGTAAATTTTCCAGATCCATGCTGGTACTGGGAGTGATACAGCTGTTAATCCAGGCCTGTGGTCCTTCTTCTCTCTGCCTCCCTTGCCGTTACTACTTTGTCGCAAGGAAACTTACTAAGATGTTTGAAAGCTGACTGTGCCTTTGAAAATGTTCTCTAGCTCTTTTATCAGCTTTCTTCTAAAATGTAAGAAGAAAATGTTGAAATCATAAATGTCTCATCTTACTATTTAGTTCTACGTAGTGAATCCTACATAATTCAGCCTTATTTTTTCTGGCTTGCTTACTGATGTTTTTTCTTTAAAAGAATTGTTCACACTTGTCTTAAAATCTGAGAGAATTAGAATGGCTTTCTCTAAATTCTGTAAATGGCTGTTCTGCCACAAGAGCCTGTTAGAGCTTCCCACTATGTCCATGGAATTTAAACTTGAATTCAAAAGAGGAAGCTTCTTCTTTGCTTAGATTAAGAGCAAAATACAAATTAAAACTTGAAACTAACACTTGGGTCCTGTCATTCTCCATGTATTGAAACCTCAAGGATTAAATAGGGGTCCTAACAAACAGCTATGGCAATCAGTTTAAATCAGGTATTTCAAAAAAAAACCATTTTTTGATGCTTAGTGTTTAAAATAAAAACCAAGAGAACCCAACCAAAACTAAGAGAAGACCTGTAAGAAATAGTCACTGGCTGTACCTCTTTTCTTTCACCCCCACTGCTTCCCAGTTGCTGCCATTGTAAGATAATTCTCTTCAGGATTTTCACCTACTCCAGCAATTCATTATTCACTGCCTTTTTT
>VXAZ01008846.1:851578-1067213 GCA_013399875.1 Gymnorhina tibicen
CTTGCCTCTTCTCTCTATGCTTTCCCATCCCACTCCTTATTTGGTTCACAAAGGATTTAATTTTGTAGACTATCATAAGCACTCATATTTTAGACCGAATTCTTCTTCCCTACAGGCTTAATCATATTTCATCAAATCTCAACATCTAAGGATGTCTGGTTTTTATGGTTAGTTATGCAAGTTGTGTGGATTGTACCCCTGACCTTTCATCCTTAATTGCAGCTTTTAGAGACATGATTTGGCACAACACTTAAATAGTACTGGTACTCTTAAGGGCTTTGCTGAATTTTGACATGGAACAGAAACCACAAATGCAAGTGAATGAGGCAGAAAAGCAGCAATTCCAACCTTTGAAACGTAGGTAGATAACATGGAAAACTCTAGTCTGGGTCTATTTCATGTTCCCTGCAAAAGACCTTTTTTGGCGAGAGATGGCTTTGCAAGGATTTAAGTACTTATGATACAGCTGTACTGTGGTCTTTTTTTCCCCACTTACCAGCTGCTTCTGTTTATTTTGAAGGTACACTTTTGACACTAAAAGATTTTCTTTTTAAACATGTAAGAAGCTCCATGAGAGCAATCAGCCTCTCTAAAGCCACTTCTTCCATTATGGTAATCTTTTCAAAAGCTGTCTAGTTTTCAGCTACAGGTCTAAGTAAACAAGCTTTTCAGCTTCTTCTAAGACAAATTGCAGTCTCATCAATATGTATTTGCATGTTTTCCCTTTCTCAATTATGTGAGAGCTGTAGGACTAGCCTCTACCATTGTCAATTCTTTGTTAGAAATGAAGAAGCAGTTGATGTAGTATATTGGGTATAATTCCAGCTTTTCTATGATAACACTTATGCTGCTGTCTCGGCAGTAAAACATGTGGCTGTATTGCCATGATTTATATTTTGAGGAAAGGAATAAAGAAATACCATGTGAAGTGTGTTCATTCTTTTAAGAATTGGCCTTGTTTTCTGTGATTGCAGCTGTAGCTGCATCCCTGCGAGTGATGATGCACATAAAAACAAATCTTGGGGCATATTATAAACCACTGTGAAACATTTTGAGACAGTCATCTGGATCTCATTTGCTTGTTGAACTGTTGTTCCAACCTGTGGTTCCTACTGTCAACTTAACTACTGTGGAGATGGATAAGAAGCAAAACAAAACAGTAATGTGTATGTCATCTAAAGGAACACTAAAAACATCAGATAGCTAAAGCGTGCAATCTTTCACCTGTTGCTGGTGTAAAAATCTCGCTGAATTAGCTCTTGGTTACAGTTGGGAGTCTGGATGTAGCAATTTGTTGTATTTCTGTGAAGACATACAGTATTATCTGCATTAGCTGATGTACTTAGTGTGTGTTTCATGTTCAGAAAACTCGTGGTAAATTATTTTACTGCTTTCTTCAGTAAATAGGAACCTACAACTTAATTAATCTTTTTTTATGGCATTTTGTTGTATCTGAACTTTTACTTGATGCAGCTTGGAAGTGTTTGAAGATTGAAGGATTTCAGTAAAACCACTAGATATTAAAATATCCAAATTCTTTAATAGTGCATTCAGGTTTTGTTTTTTTAGTATATGAGAAGTTCTAGCAAGGCTGACAGCATAAAACTGGATTGAAAGGGTCAAGGTTAAATTGGATGTAAAAGGAAGAAATATTTCATTCTATTTTGCATCCATGTCTAGGTGACTTGTATAATTAGTGTTAAGAAATACAGACATTTGATCAAATGAAATATGAAAAATGAAGATATCAAATCAGGACAAAATACCTGATTTGATATCTTATGCTTTCCTAGAATTGTATGTGTTTTATTAAAAAGCTTTACTGCTTTAATTCAGTCTGGAGTATCTTAAGTAACATTAACAAAATTATTTAAATTAAATACAGTTTCAAAAGCTAATGCTGTTAAGCAGTAGTTTTTTTCTGGTCGTGCTTTTTATGTGCTGAAGACTTTTGAGCCACCATCTCAGTCTCTTATTTTGAGATCTGGACAGGATGGTTTAAAACGTGTCAAATCTGCTTTTAGCTGTCTCTTGAAAGCATCTGAGCTTAATTTTCCAAGTCTGAACTCTTGCAAGAGTTCTTAGGAAACTGAATTATTGGGATACCTGTTAATACTGCTGTCAGTGTCTTAATGTCACATTATCAGGTGAATGGTGATTAAATGGCAGGGCTGGGACCAGTATGTGTTATATAATAAATATCATATGTTGGTATAACTTCTTTGATGTTAAAACAATCATTATTGTTTATAGGATGTTGAGCTAGCAGAAGAAGATAGGTTTCTGAGTTAATAAAAGAAAGATTTCAGAGGAATTATAACCCATTTATTACTGCAGCATTTTGAAGTTTATCATAGAATGCTTTTAATACCTGCCCACACCTTTGCTTGAAATTATCATTAGAATTGCAATTAGCAGTTTCCAACATTGCTCTCTGTAGCTCTTGAGCTGTTCAAAGCCTGCTAATGAGAATTGAGACTATTGTTTCCTCTGTAGTAATTTCAACTTCGGTTACATCAGTCTGAGGAAAAATGGTCAGTTTTTCTTAAATAACTCAGAGCCTGCATTTTGTGATAACATTTCATTCAAAGCACTTTTAAAAAATTTTGAGTTGTTTATGCCTACCAGTCTTTGTTAGTTATGCTCTGCCCTCAGCTTTTACTGTTTTCATCTTCCTACTTGTCCCTTTCTGTTAAACCTCCAGAAATCCTTCAAGTTCAATTCTCATGAAGTATGGAGAATTTATTTTTTCTTCTCCGTCTCCCTGCACAGCCTGCCCTTATGAATTCCATTAATTCTTGATATAACACTTCCAGATGTATACACTGAATAAAATGTTTCCAGTTTTAGTACAAAACAAACTTGGTAAAATTACAGTTGAGAGGTGGAACCTTGGCTTTAAACTTGCTAGTGGCTGCATTGCTCTTTTGTGTTGATGACAAGCTTCAAGTTGGCTTCACTGCATGCAATGAGCAACCAAAGTAATGGCTCGTTTAAGTTTTGTTTTCTTGATTGCCAGTGATAAGTAAACTTGTGTTTAGATGGGGTTATAAAAAGGATCTACCAAAACATCTTTAAATGCTAGATAAAGCCTTTGAAACAGGGTATAATAACTTTGATCTGGCTGCCATAAACACAAACATGCACCCATGTAATTTAAACAACTCATGGGAGAGTGTTGAATTTATTTGTGCTGGAACATCATCAAAATTGTTAAGACTTAATTATATCTGCCTGTAACTTAATTTCTGCTCCTGCTTTGAAGGCCGTTCTAACTGATTCAACATACTACTAAATCTTCATTTTTGGCAAATTGATATAAAGGAAGAAAAATGCAGAGAGAAATGTATGGGAAAAGGGTGTTTCCTGCTAAGCAAAGTATAGTAGTATGAACAATTCTATTGCATTCTTTGAATTAGTTTTTAAACCCACCCCCACCTTTAATTAAACAAGTACCCCCTGACTTCTTTAAAGGCTTTCATGTGAATTTTTTTTTCTCATATAGGTTGCAAGTCTAATTCGAAGCTCAATGTTACTGTTTTGGGTTTTCTCTTCCTCTGCTGTTGCAGAGGGAGCTGCAACCCAGAGCTGTGCAGCACAGTAGATTAGCTATAACATGACTGCTGTGCTATCTTCTTGTCTCTTAGAGCAGCACAATGTTTTCCAGTCTTTGCCAGTTGCTCCCAGTGAGGTTTACCAATAAACTGTTTTCATCTTGCTGACTTGTGTTCTTTCTTGTCACATTCCTAGAGAGGAAACGTTGCTTTGTTCTGTTTCTTGGACCCAGACTGGGTGTAGCAAAACTGATGAACTCAGATCCCTGTGTCCAGCCAATACTCACTTACCTTAGTGATCTCAAAGACAGTGTAGCCAAGTACAATAGTACTCTGCTTTGGCATTGATGGAGGTTAAAGCTGGGATCACAGTAAATAAAATGTCATGTTTGGTACTGTAGAAGATCTTTTAGCACAAAAGAGTGTTAAAGAGTGCTACGGATCAGATTTGTAGTGGAGTGGTACAATGGTACAGCTTGTGGAGGAGGCTTCTCTTTTGTGTGATATTTTGGTGTCCCAACATTTGTCATGGATACGTTGTATGCTAACCTAAATTTTGTTTCAGCTTATTATGTTAGAACATGCTGGTATGACCGCAAGTCAGCAATAGGCATGAGACAGTGCTTCCATCTATCCCAGGCTGAAACATGATATGGAACAGTACTCCTGCCTCTGGTCCACAGCAACAAGAAGCAAGTCAGTTCTGGGTTGCTCTGCAGCACGTGGCTGCAGTTGTATTTGGACACTTGGTACTTGTGTTTGGATGGCTTCTGGGGCAATAATGGGACCTACTGTTCCCCATTTATTAGAGGTGGATCCTTTTTCTGGAAAAACTTAGGGTGTTGTTTTTTGGGGTTCTTTTTGTTCATTTTCCTATATTTTTTAAAATATCAATAAGTTTATAAATCTGAATTGATCTAATTTAAAGTGGTGCAAATACTGGCAAAATGAATGTAGGGATTTTTTTGTTTTGGGTTTTTTTTGCATTCGGTGTTTTCGTTTTTGAAAATAGCTTTCCTTTTCTGCAGAAGAGAATTCTACAGTTATTAACTTTTAATTTCTAGCTTTCATATTTACTGTGACACTGGAACACATGCTGCTGCTGTGTTTGAGAAGCTCTCTGGTGTTTTAAAATTTAGAATTAGAAGTTGCTCTTATGTTAAATTTCTTTTGTGCATCCCAGACTAATTAAGAATCCATTAATATGAGCTGCTTTGCCACTTTTTATTGGTCATAGGCCTAGAGGTGTAGAATAAAACCCTCAAAATGTATTTCACCTTCTAAATGGAGTCTTTAGGGAATAATAATTTCTGAAGTAATATTCCAATAATGGTAGTTCTGCAGTTGGAGATTTGGGTACACACACATTTCAATATATTGTATTAATGTGCATAAGCTGGGAACTCTGCACTAACGTGTTTACTTCTACTTTGATCCCACGCTCTGTGTGTGTGTATACTTCTATAAAACCTTTTTCATATTGGGTGTGACTTTCACTTGTTCTGTTTGCAGTTAAATATCTGGAAGCAAAACTTTCCTGATGTTTTTAGTTCTCACTCAGTGATGTAAAAGGAAAAAGAAAATCTGCTATAGTCCCACAAGTTCCATGTGGAAAATACCCATAAATATCACCTAATTACTATATTCTGCAAGATATTAAAAAATATGCCTGTAACATAACCAGTTAGGGAAAATGGAAGTAATGTAGGTGGTGTGCTTGCCGCCCTTCTGTACTAGTTTGGAAGCAAACTAGTGAGAGACTCCAAGTCAGAAATACAATTTAATAGGAAAAATAAACTAAATGCAATAGTGCAAAAAAAGAACAACCCACTGACAAAGTCAGAGCACAAACCTGACCCCCTGACAATCGGGGGTTGGTAACAGTCCAATTAAATGGTGACTGCAGTCCTTCTGGAGTGATGGTTCTGTTGAAAGGTCTGGTCTTCCTCTGAAGGTCCAGCAGTGTTGTAGGAGGGTCTGGTCTTCCTCAGAAAGTCCAGTGGTGTAGATCTTGTCCTCTGGGATCCCAGTAGGTAAGTCTGCCTCTGCTGTTCCAGGCCCCAGTTTATATCTAGGTGGGAATGCTTGGTTCCTTCCCCCTGGGCAGAGCATCTCACAATGGGATGGTGAGTCATGGGGCAAGGCACTGATGGGCCCATTTACAGGAGATAGCCCAGGTGCAGGTTATCTATGAGTCATGCAGCAAGGCATTGTTGGGCCCATTAACAGGAGATAGTCCAGAGGAAGGAGGCAAGGAACATCGGCACACCTGGTCTCAACAGCTCATGGTAATAGAATACACTGTAACCCAGGACACCTTCCTACTGCATTATTAAAGTACTGCTCAGCATTCCTTAGTTATATTATATATAGGTAAAGAGCCCTGAGCCTTATGAGGTTTTTCAGTCAATGTGGATTTGCATAGCAGTATGGATAGGGGATTCCTTTAGCATCAGACTGAAAAAACCATAAATCCTTGAAGAAGACAAATTACTTCCATTAATTTTTCAATTTTTGGACACTAAGCAATTGAGATAGGGATCAGACATGAGACTAGTTTCAGAGAACTGATCTTGCTGTGTTAAACAATCAGTGTATCATTTTGACAAGTATTTTACTTTATTTAAGCTGAAATCAGCTGAGTTCTTACAGTTCTTCAAGCTTTTTAGTCAGATTTGAGGACAGGCTTCTTTCTTCCTCCTGGATACTGCCTGCTGTCGTAGAAGACATCCTTTTGTTGACTGCTAGAATACTAACACTAACATATAGCAGCTGTAAAGACTGGATGCTCTTTTGTAGCTAAACTTAAAAACACTGCACCCCCACAAACAAATGAGAAAATCCCACTCTCAAAAAGACTCCCAACAAATCCCCACAAACTTGAAGTAATTTATTGCTTTAAAGAAGCTGAAGCAACATCTGCAATGTAGGAATCATTCAAGAAATGTTTAGATACGCATAATAGATTTAGTTTCTGGAAATCATCCACTGATTGTAATTGAGCATAACAGACATACTTTCCAATGGCCTTATCGTCTCCTATTTTTAGATTACTTTCCATAAAGTGATCTACATTTTTTTCTTTGCCTGAGGTGTATATGTTTAATGAGTTGGTATTTCTCATTTGAGTTATTAAATTTAATAGTATTGTGTGTGGGTTAAAGATGGATTATGGATTGAAAGGTTCCCAGAGCTGTGGGGTAAAGGCAAGAGGTGATCAGGATACCCTAGCTCCCCAACCACTCCGATCACAGTTAGTGGGAAAAGAGAGGATGCTCTGTTGTCCCTGGGGTGCCTCAGTTCATGCCTGGGGCTACGCAGTCAAGTGCTGTGGGGACCTTGTCCTGTGAAGTCCACAAGCACCTCCTCAAGTGAGCCCTCTCTCACAGAACTTCGTGACACTTTTGCATTTGCCTAGTATTTGATATTCCAACGCACTACAGATTTCTGGAGTTTTTTGCCAACTGAGTTTTTTGCCAACTTCTATGTATGGGGGATTAAGCTTGGAAAGGAGGCTTGCATTGACCATGTGGCCTGTGACTGGTCACTGTGCTTTGGAAATCTGCAGTTCTTCAGAAACTGGTGGGTGCTGTCAGGAGTGTTCTGTGTTGCTTTTCGTTACACTTACGGCTTTTTTTTCTTTAATAAAATCTGACACCCACTGAAAATTCTTTGACTGTGCCCTCATTTTCCCTCCCATTCTGTTTGTTTGCCTATATTCACTACTTTTTCTATTTTTCATTCATTTACTCCCTGGCTCTGCAGATTGTGTCTTACTTTGCCTTCCCAGTAGAGCTTTTCGTTTTATAGAGTAGGGTCTGGAGTGATCTTTGCTGCAGACTCCTCTGGGGGCAAAAAGCATTATGAACAGGATCATAAACCTCCTGTTTGAAATGGGAATGAAGGGCTTTTCCCTCCTCTTACCCGTCTCCTTTCTGGAGGAGAGGAGGAGAACAAGGAAAGGAGATTGCTGCCATGGCCACAGATGCTATTGCTGCTCTCATGTGCTCTCATGATCATTGAATTGCTGCAGCCACTCTCACTGCTAGCACATGGGAGAAACTGCATCCCCCACTTTACATATCTCCATGCACAAGCAATAAATCAAAATGAGAACTCAGCAGAATTACGCAAAAACAACTTGAGCTGCTCTTGGCTTAGTTCTTGGAATGACAAGCTTGGATTCTTTTTGGTTTGTTTGTTTTCAAACATTAATTGATAATTGAAAGCATCACATACTGTATTACTATAGAAGTAAATTATTAATGTAAACAAAGCCCTCTGCTGCTTGTAAAGCATCTGTCATAAAACTGCACTGCTGGCCCTAAAGGCCAGTGAAGATACACTAATTCTACAACAAATGGCTCTAATTTATAGAACTGTTGAATTATATCAAAGATCCAATCAGAAGTCATCACTGTTCTCTAGCCCAGTGTTAATATATCTGTTTTTCCATTAATTGCGTAATGACCGTTAAGTTAATCTACAACAGATCAATGGTAGTGAGCTATGGTGTGTTATTTCTATTGAGTAGTAAGTGAATGGGGTATTTGAACTAGCTTAGTGTTCTGTTGGAAAGGACAGCAATTGATTGATGTGGAAAAAATGAATGTGAGAGTAGCACTGCAAAACACTTGCAGATCTTTTATGCCCTTTCTATGATTTTCTGATTTTTCATTAAAGCTATGGATGCCTGTAGGCCTCATGCAGAGGTCCATGAAATCATCCCTGACAATCTACAAAAATTACATGCTGTTTGCTATTTTTAAAAGTGTGACATTTCCTCTGCCCAACTCTTGTGACCAGCTCCTCCCTTGTCCTATACTGAAAAAAATGTAATTATTTTCCTATGACTCAAAATGCCAAATAGCAAGAAATTAGCTGAAAAATCCATTTAATTGAACTGTAGCTTAGTTGTTTGAGCAGCCTGTTTACAGGTTTAGTTCCAAGCCCTTAGAAATTTCTTTTTTCTGTGATTCCTTTTTTTTTTTTTTTAAGGAACTTTAGCACTAAAAATGCAAACAGTCTGAGATTAGGCATGGGATGTAATGACTGCTACCAAGAAGTGTTGCAGCTGATATGTCCACTTCTTCCTTCTGTCAGAAGATGACTATTGTTTTACATTTGAAAATTCAAATTACTTTATAGCGTATGATCAGCTAGGTTACATGTGATACTTAATGTAATGGAGTTTTGAGCACCTCTTCCAATTTATGTGCATAAGATTTTTTTTTAAGCTATTAAAATACTATGTTTTTGTTGCATTCTTAAAGAGGCAGTTAGAGAAATTTACTGAGATTTCTGATGTAGAGCTCATGAGCAGGAGCTGATCATTAGGAGGGAGCAGGGAGCCTCTTCCATGAAGTCTGGGTGAGCTGTTGTGGAAAGTTACTGTAATAACGATACTGTCTGTGAGGGGAGCAGCCAGTGTACCTGGCTGGCCAGAGAGAGCAGACCAGACTGCCAGCTGCCTTTTGGTATGAAGCAGCAGTAAGGTATAACAGTTTAAGAGTTGAAAAATATCTGTGGCATCTTTATTTCTAAACTTACCCTCTTCAGCTGTCAACAGGAATTTTGATAAAGGGAGGTAGAAGAACACAACATTCTTCTGACTAGTGTTGCCACAGTAGTTCTTAAAATTGTCTTTCTTTTTTAAAATGACTTAAACATAAAAATTGAAGAACGCAAATGGGTACCAGTTTGAGAAAGCAGAAGGATATAGGTCATGACTGAAATGTTTTGCTGTTTTATTTTATCAAGGCTTATACTGAATTTATAGAAATGTTTGTAAGAGACCTGATGCTCTTTTAATATTTTTCTAATGTGTTTGTAAGAGGAGTACAGAAGTCTTTCAGTATGCTGATTTTCGTAAGGTAATATTCTTTAAAACTGTCTGAAAGCATGCATGCTTTATTCTCAGAATTCACCTATTGTCAAATGTTATTGCTTTAAATTAGGCTCTTTTATTATTAAGAGGTTGATGTAAGACAAGCAGCCTTTTTTACTGTTACGAAGATCTTCAAGAATTCTGGAACTCATAGTTGTCATCGGCTGTGTAAGGAGCATCTAATGTCTTAAGTTGAATAAGAATTGCTGTCACTCATTACTAAGCAATTGAAGCTGGTGCTAATAAGACTTTGAAAAGGCAGGTACATCGCACTACAGTAATAGATTCGTTTAACAAATGGTTTTGATGTTAACTTGAATTAAAAAAGATTAAACTCCCACTGTCTTCTAGTTACTTATTCAGACTACTTGCTTTTGTCCTCCTTTGCCTTTCTACCTTAATGTGGTAAGAGAGACAAAATAACAGCTTTCTGTGAAAAGCTTCTCAAAATAATGGGTTGGTTGGATGCTTAAAGTATAGTAGGTTTGGAAAAGCCTCCATGATATCCCATCCAGTCAACAGGAACATTCCCTTGCTATTTCTGACTTTTTCTGTGCTTTTGAAACATTTGGCAGAGGAAGAACACTGCTGACCAAGTCTAACTGTACAAAAGGTGTAGGGAAAGGAGACAATGAGTTTATTGGTATTGTCACTAGACCTAGGAGCACTGATCAGTGTGGCTGATGGTGGCAGCCTTCCAACATACGTTTCAGATATCAAGCCTCTTAAGGACAAAAGAAGAAAACATGTGGGACTATCTCGCTTCCTTTGTGGCAGTGTAGCTGAATTTGGGCTTATTCTGTGAGTTACTCAGTCACGTGCTTCCTTTGGTCAAGAAATTTTCCTGATAACTGAAACTGAGACTGAGCAGCTGTTCTGTTTGTCTCAAAAGTATTCTTTATTAAAAGTTGGGTTTGTTCCAATTTTGAACCTGCGATAGCTGTACGTTCTAGTGTGGTTAGTACTTAAGGTTAATAGACCTTATGTCAACAGACAGGGATCAACTTTCCCTAGCTAGGGCTCTGGCTGGATCAAAAGAATGGTATCCTTGGGAGACACGATGCTGGGAATGCTGTAGCTTTGACTTGGATTATTGTTATGCCATGGTTAAATAAAATTGTGGCCTGCCATTTCCTTTCCATGTCTATTACTCATTCCTCCCATAGCAAAGTCACTCATGTTTACCTATTTTTTGTTTGGTTTTGAATGGGTGTACAGTTTGGTAAAAGGAGCCCATCTGCACAGATGCGTACAGCGTTCTGACTTCTAGCTGTGCTTCCGTCAAAGATCACAGAATCATAGGAAAGCAAGGGCTGGAAGACACCTGCAGATAGTCTTGTCCAATCGCTCTGCTCACTGGAGGGTCAGCTATGGCACGTTGCTCAGGACTGCAGGCTGTTGGGTTCAAAAAGCATCAGTACTAGTTCAGATTGGGTTTTTTGTGAGCAGAATTGTAAATTGTATTTAAGTCATGGTGAGATTTGACGATCGGGGGAAGGTGGTTCATTACTGCTGACACAACCTGCAGATAATGCTGTACCTGGTCCAGGGTAACACTTCACCAGCATTCCAAGAGCTGACAACTTTCTACTCCAGTAAAAGCTTTCTGCTAATACAAACAAATTTCCAGATTTTAAAGTAATTTTCCTTTTTGTGTGTCTGAAATATGTTTATTTAAATGAATTATTAAAAAATAAATGCTTTTTGTGCAACTTGATCTTTTGCATTGGCATTACATGTTACTACTCTTGGTTAGGTGGATGCTTCAAAATTCTTTTCAACTATTCTCGTAAAATGGTAGCAATATCAGCCACAGTATTAAAAATACTATTTTTATATAAGTAATTTCTATAACTTATGGAATTCTGGCTTGGCTGTTAAGTGCTGAAGACAGGTGAAGACCATTTTGTGTGCCAAGCAGTCTCCCCGAAAGGGCCCAATGGTTTTTCTGACAGCTGAGCTAACCTACTTCAGCTGGAAAGTGGGACAGAGTTCAGTCGTGCAGATCATTTCTCACACTGAGTTATTGACTGCATTTGCCTCCTCTTTGAGGAATTTCACATGAAACAGAATCAAGTGTATGTGCAGTGTCCAAGACCCAATCAAATCAGAAAAGTACAAAACTCAAATTTTTGTTTAATATTGAGAAATAAAGTAGCTGAATAATTTCAATAGTAGATTTCACATACTCATTTTTATTACCATTCCTGAACTGCAGGAAACAATCTAATGTCTACTAGAAAGAATCCTATTTGCTTTTCATTATTTTCAAAATTCAAAGTGTGTTAAGCAGTATAGGTCACAGTTTTTAAATGGTATCTTTTGATCCTTCAACAGAATGCTTAATTTTTTAACATGAACTACATATTCTCATGTTTAAAACTTACTAATCAATGCATTTATTTGCAATGTGATAGCAGTTTATCTGTTTATTGTTTTCCTAGGTATTTTGCAAGTTTATTCCATTTGTTTTCTGGAGACTGAAATAACCAAACATTTTATTTCATTGTGCATAGGGCAAGTTAAATTGCTCTCTCTGTAATACAGGCCTTCATGGTAGGCATGTCTGACATGGGAAAGCTCCCTGGGAATACAGAGCGCTTGATCTGCATATGTTTAATGGCTGAAAACAGAATTTCTTACTCACAAACACTCCCCTAAACATTGAAGAAGTTTGTGTTGCTAAGATTTTAATGTCATGGGGATAGAAAGGGTACTCTCTGTTCAGAGAAGCATTGATTTCTTTTTCTTTGACTTACCATGACAGGAGATTTTTTTAGTAGACTTTGTATTTCTTCTTAGGGAGAACTTTTTCCATCAAGTGTGTCAACATGAGGATGTGAAGTTAGAAGAATGGTTTTTCTTTTTAGTTTGGGCCAGGTAGACTAAGTAGTCCAAAAATAAATGCTAGAAATGTATTTTGCTTGTGATGTTTGTTCAGAGAGGACCAAGAGGAAGAGAAGTGCTTTCATTAGTTACTGACTTAGGGACTATTAGCAGCTGAAGATTCAGGTTCCATTTAGCTAAATGCTGTAACAGCACACAGAAATATGTAACTGCAGTAAGTAATCTCTTTCCTCTCCACACTCTCTTGTCTTTACTTTTTTATTTCTTTTCTATGAGATAATGTCTGGGAATGTTAGACTTGCAATACTGTGAAGCAATTGTAATTGGGACATTGGGGTTTACTGCACTAGAAAAAATGAAATAAAAATGATTTGCTGCACAGATATTAATGTTAGCTATGAAAACCCTCTCCACAGAAGTGTCTCTGAGGCGGGTGGCCATTAATAATGCCGAGTTTTGTTATGATTTGAAGAGGGCCTTTTCTCTGCCTGCTAGGGGAGACAGCATGAGGATTAAAGTGTAAGTGCCAAATGTTTCATAGCTTTTCTCCCTCACATTTTATGCAAATTCCATAATAGATCAATTTGCATATTCCTAGGTAGTTTGCCTATCTTGTTTAAACTGTGTGGGTTTGTTCTGAAAGTTAACCTTAGTAAATTAGGTTTATTGTTTTAAAGTAAGATAGGGATTGGACAAGTCTTACTCTGCTTCTGCCTCATCTCGATCCCAAATGCATGGGTTCTTTTCTGAGCAAGCTGACAGTTTGGGCTTTCGTTATCTGGTTTATTTTTTATAGTTTTGCTAAGCACTAGGTGCTGCATGGAGTTTATGTGGTGGCAGTCATCCCTGAAATCCATTTGCTCAGGAGGTGCCACCAAGCACACAACTGGCGTAAACACTGCTGCTCACAACACACTGATGTGTGTGGGCCTGCAGTAAATGTTCAGTTGAAAGAAGTGACATTATAGCAATAAAAATGCGGCTGAAAATTGAGGTTCACCTTCCCAGTCAACTGAGTTGAAAGCAGAGTCTGCTGCAGGTCTGAAGTTGAGGCTTGACAGATGCCTTTGATTTATAGTGAAGAGCAGTCTGGTGAAAACCCAGCACAGCCACAGAAGTTTTGATGTGCAGATAATAAAAGCCTGTGAGGTGAAGGTATGGAGAGGGTATAAGAAGGATTTAGCTGAGCTATGTTTACATGAGCCTTTTCAGGATTTGGTATGAAGTTTGTAAACCCTATTTTATTTTATCATTAGTTTTTGTTTGTTTTGGAGTTTTTTTTTTCGTGTCGCTGAGTGCTCCTGAGCTATTTGTCATTCCAGCTTTCCATCCTATTCTCACCCCATAATTGCTTGTAACTGGTGTTCCTAATTTCTCCAAGACTCCTTAGTCCCATGAAATTATTGCCTCTAGAATCTTCCCTTGCATTATCTGTATTGAATCAGTATTGGACAGAGCTGCTGTAGTGGAAAGTGCTGCATGAGCTGAGCAGCTTTTATCAGCCCTGTCTCAACACACATGGTGAGAGAGAAAAAAAACGGGATGAGGGAATTTCACCTGAGGGATTGTGAAGGTTGCTGGAAGATGGCTGGCAGCGCAAAGCAAGAAGGTACTACAAAGAACAAAACTCACTGATGAGAGTTTTTCCCTATCACTGGTGACTACAAATTAAATACAGAATATTTGGATTAAACAGCACAGCTTTTTCCAATGGGATACAAGCAATCAATCATCCCTGGAAAGTGCTAGTGACTAGTGTCTAAACTAGACTGAATAAAACATTTTTGTGTACTGCAAGATACAATTTTTTCATTGGTAGAGGAATTCACTAGTGACCCAATAGGTAACTTTTCTTCCTAACTATTGTTCACTTAAAATGGAGACTTAGAATGTAAATTCTTCACTAAGGAGTAATTTGGATAGAAGAGAAAGACTTTTTTTTTACCCCCAGCTTGACTGCTGGCCAGTGTAACAGCTCACTCTGTGTAGAACTGTATGGATTTAAGATGTACAGTTCTTTGTATACTTTGTATACAAACAGGTTCAGCTCCTCAGTATCCAGCTTTTTGGGAAGTACCTTGTTACCATCCTTGATTTTTGTTTGTATGTTTTCATAGATAAAACTTGATGATTGTGTGATGGTGGTGGTGGGGTTTTTGGGGGTTGGAGTGGTTTTACATGTTAGGGTTTTTTGTTTGTTTGTTTTAAAGGAAGTTAAACTTGAATGAAACGTTACTTAATGGGCCTATTTTTCATCAGTATCGTAGGGAAGAAGTTCGTTGTCTTAATGGCTCAGTTTCCCAGACTCACCCCATTACCAAAATGATAGATATATTTATATGTAGCTTATAAGGGCAAAAGTGAAGGACCTTCTGCCTTTCAGGCATTGTATTTATTTGATACTTTGTTCTGCTGATGGTTTTTGAGTGATAGGTGTTCTTTTAATGCGTTTTCTCCCATCTTCCCCTTGAGGTAATAGATGCAGTTTCTCCTTTTGTTACTTTTATTTTAGTGCTCATTAACTACAGTAAAGTGAGGTGAAAGGTGGTTCTATTTGGTTGCCATGCAAAACTGAAATCTAAAGTCCAGATGTCTGGTTTTAGCTCTACTTGCTGGAATTTGTCATTCAGTGTTCTACTTCTAATACAGCAGTGATCTTATCCACCTCCCTGGTTCTTAGGGATTACTTTTTTTCCACAATAAGATTGTGCTTATGCTTGTTTTGTGCTAATGCAGAATGTACCATACTTTCTAAGAATGTATTTGTCATCATTTATTATTATAATTTTTATTTACATCTTCCTAATGTGGTGTGCAATGTATGTCTATATTTTGTTGCAGTAAAGTGCAGATCCAAATAGCTTGTATTTTATTTTGAACTCTTTTTCTCCACAAAATGCCTTTCTACCACTTAACTTTTGATTTTACATGGAGGGGGAAGGTGGTGTGTGTTGCTTTGGGCATATCCTTAAGATTTCCTAGGTAGCCTTCAGTAGTTTGATTGTTGTTATAGCTTTGTCATTTTGGATTCCGATTCTGTCACTAACAGTAGTGTTCACAACTCAGGTAGATGTACATGAGCAAGATGTGGGAGTGCTGTTGATTCTAGTGGTTCATCAGAGATTCCCCTTTCTCTCTTTGAGAGCAAGGCTCAGGCAAAGGACTCTGCTCTGAAGAACAGCAGAGCTTCAGGCTTTGTCTAGACAAGTTTGTCTTTGTTTAAGTGCTAGTTATATTCACTGCAGTCTCATCTGAACTGGGTAAAAAATGTTCAATAACATAGCTTTTGAAAGAAACAGGATTTTGTGGGAATACTGAATAATAATTTTTTCTTCCTTCTTTTCAAGATCAAGCAGATTACCTTTAATGCTGCTTCTGAACATGACAACAGGCAGGAAGGCTGTAATCATAGTAAAATGGTTCTTCAGAATTTACTTGCTGGTTTGTTTCAGGGTTTTTTTATCCTTTTCATGTATGATTTAGAACTGTATACACAAACTCAGCTTGAGAACTCTGAATAAATCACAGCATATTCAGGGTGGAAGGGACCTCAGAAAGTCTCTAGTTCATGTTTCTGCTTGAAGCAGGGTCAGTTGTGAGGTGAGACCAGGGTTACTCAGGATGTTTTCTGGCTGGTAGCCTTGAAAACTTGTGGTTTGGGAGACTGCACAACCTTCCTGAGCAACCTCTTGCACTGTTGGACTGTCTTATGGTGACAGTTTTACCTTATATCCTTTCAGAAGCCAGATATAAAAAGTCCAGGATTTCATTAGGAGAAGGAATCTGTCTCACATTTCCTACCTCCATTCTTTCCTTTGTAACCTTTCCCCTCTTTAGCTTCTATTTTGACCTCCTCTCTCCTACCTCTCCCGGTGTCACTGATGTCATGTATCCATCCATAACCTTTGAATTTCCCACAAGCACTACTTTTTAAGAGTTTGTAAAGATGGTGACAAAAGTAACCACGAAAGGAAACTAAGGTGAAGAATACTTTACTGGTCACATTATATATAAAACCCTAGCACTTCTTTGACACTCAAAGCCTGGTACAAATGGTAAGCAGACGAATACGCCGTGGTTATTTTGTAGTTTTCCTTTTCTGTTCAAGGATAGAATAATATGAGTTAAAAGTGTATTTGAAAGATTATGCTACCAGAAGCAAATACGGTTCTTCAGCTCTTCTGAAAACAGGTAGGAAAAAATGTGGAAAAGATATCCATTGACATGTGATTTTCTTTCAGCCAGAGTTGAGTTCAATTATAATGTCACAGCTAAGACTGAAGCAGGGTAGACCAGTGAATCCAATCTGTTTCTTGTCAGAAATCAACTTAAAATGGTCATTTACAGTCTTGTTATTGAGACAATATTAAATGATAGAGAAGCCAAGAACTAATTGGGAACCAAGAGGTAGTTTTGTTACCCAGATGTGGATATGGTGCTTTAGACAAGATGCTTGAAATTTAGAGATTATTCAGAAATCTAAAAAAAAAAAAGAAATAAATAAATTGGAAACCAGGTCATGTAATCTCATTCATCTCCAGGAATAACTTGAATTTCTTGTAACAAGTGATTGGATAAATTAAAAAGATTTTAGAAGTCCTTCAAAACAAATCAGCTCTCAGGTGATTTAATACAGTTTAGTACACTATGGAAATCATTATAGC
This sequence comes from Gymnorhina tibicen, assembly GCA_013399875.1. NCBI lineage: Eukaryota > Metazoa > Chordata > Aves > Passeriformes > Artamidae > Gymnorhina > Gymnorhina tibicen. The sequence continues at coordinate 868,531 of VXAZ01008846.1, forward strand.
TGATTTTGTAAAAGGCAAATTTAGTAAGTAACCTGCAGTCTTCCTCATAGTGTAGTACATTTTGAATAAATCTGCAACATGACTATAAATTTTTCTTTTCTATTTTTTTCTTTCCTGTTTCCAAATCTGTCAACATAAAGAATAGCTGCTTTCAAGTTTTTTGTCCTGAGCAAAGGCCATTTCTAGGAACTGAATGTGCTTTTCTTGATAAATGTGACCTACAGAAAATGGATGAGAGTTCTAGGCTTTGTTTTGGGGGTAACAGTACTTAATACAGATAAAAATCTTTCTGAGGATGTACAACTTATTAAAATTGGAGTAACCATACATTTTTCCTGTCATCTGGAATGTGCAAATTAAATGCACCCTGATGATTAAAATTTAGTTACATAAGTTATCAAAGTTGGAATTGAAGGTTAAATTGTTTAGCGGAGGAAAAAAGAATCAGAAAATTCTGCATCTAAATGGTGTGGATATACCTTTTTCAAAAACACAAGCCAAGTAATAATGGGTTGTTGGAAACCAATGAATGGTTGAGGAAGACTCTCTTATGAAGAACAGAATGAAAAGTTAAATTTTACTGGGTTTTTGTATGGAGAGAAGGGTACTTAATCTCATTCAAGGGAACATGGCAAGTCAATGCCCAAATCTTTGCAAGAATGCTTGTTATCCTCAGCTGGAAGCTGTATAAATGCTGCCATTCCTTCATAATATCTAGTTATTGTGCATTTGGTTGTCTTGCTTACTTGTTTGAAGTGAAAAAAGAAAATAAACTTTCTTGATATGAAGATAGTTTTGGAAGTAATTTGGAAAATTTTGAATTTCACCAGTCACCTGAGCTAGGCAGGTTTGTAGAGGACTGAGGCAGATACTTTCAGCTTTATAAATGCTTAGCATATGAAATACATATATTGGTCCTTTTCTCACACTTTTCACACTAAAATTTATGCTTGAAACATCTCAGAGATGACGCTGCAGGATTAAAGTGTGTACAAAAGGGAACAAGGTTCAACAGATTTAAGAGATGAAAAGTACTGAACCCTAGAATAGCAAAAAGTTTTCATCAGAAAGCTAGAGTGGTAAGTGGAGAACATGCACGCAACCCTGCCTTATCAACACAATACATACTTAATAAAATCAGAGGGGACCTGTCAAGCTGTTTAAAAAAGAAATCTTTTGTTCTAGGCTGATACTCTTATGTTTAAGCTGCAGATAAACATTTGCTGCTCTCTATTTCTAGTTTTGTAACAGATTGTGCTGTGTATGCAGTGATTGCTGGGAAACGTTTGAGCTAATATGCTTATCCTCATTGCTGTTTTGCAGAAGCCTTTAAGAAATTTTAAGTGAAGAAAGTCCCTTTGTACTTCCTTGTACTTTTGGGTTTTGAATAGGCAATGTCTACTTTTGTTCCTTTGTTAGTTGTTTATAATAAATGTACAGTCTGATCTTCTACTTTTTGAACTCTTGCTTTCCATCTCAGTTTTATCTCTTTGTTGTTGCTGGAGGTATGTTCAGTGGGTATGTTTAATAGGTGTTTGTACTAGGTGTTTTTGTAGGTCTTGTGATAATCAAGATCAGCATGTGGAATGAAGTGTCTGGTTTACAGGATACATCATAGTTGCTGAATTTTATGCAGTTATGATGCTTCTTAGTGACTCTTAATGGTGTTCTCTTGCCAGACCTCAAATCTCTGTCTTTTCTTGGAAAAACCGGAGGACTTCAAAACCTGAAAACCTTAATGCATTGAAATAGTGCAGGTTTAGATCCATGCTTGATTTCTTGGTGCTTTGTCACACAGTGGAGGAACTCTGCGTTTCATGAATAAGGTAGTTATTAATTGAGGGATTCCCCATTTTTTTCGTCCTGAGAGCATGAAATGGATTGTTATCTCAATAGCTACAGCCTCATTTACTGGTAACTACAGGGGATGTAAGGTATTTAAGTAGGAACTTGCCAGGAATACTTATGTCAGTTTAGCAAGGAAGAATAAAAAGAGGCTTATTTAAAGTTGCATTTTGTAGGAGCTTTACTTCTGCCACATGTGAGCACCAGTGGCTGCAATGCCAAGTGTGCCCCAGCTATGTCCCCTCCCAAGTCCTTGTGCACTCCCAGCCTCCTCACTGGTGGGGTGCGGTGAGAGGCCTTGACTCTGTGTAAGCTCTGCTCAGCAATTGCTAAAACATCCCTGTGTTATCCGCACAGATTTCAGCACTAATCCAAACCACAGCCCCATACGAGCTGCTATGAAGAAAATTAACTTTGTCCCAGTCAAAACCAGCACAAGATATAAGCAAATAACTTGCAAACTTCTCTTAATTTGTGTGTAGGCTCACTTTCCGTATTTCACTTGGGTCTGCAGGCTTGGAAGATTGGTCCTGGATGTGGTATCAAAATTAAATTGAGGGACTAGCAGTATGCCGCAGTTGGAAATTAGGAAGAAAAATAACTTGCTTTGCCTGTAATATCCTCATGTTTCTGTCTCTTACATTAAATTATTTGGCATACTCCCAGAATGTTTGTTCAAAAGTAATACAGCTGGGTGAAAAACTGTAGCCAAAAACATCATGTACACCTAAGCAATAGTTATAAGAAAAAATACTGATAAACTAATTTAAGAATACGAAATGCTTTATCAATTTGCCACTTAGTAATTGGATCTCACAAAGGCTGCCTTGCCCATGGACATGTGACCTTTTGTTTGTTCCAGCTATAGTAACTAAGAATGATGCTTTGTTGCAGGTCTGTCAGATGAATTAAACAATATTAATTTTGGAGACTCACGTTTTTGACTAGCTGTTCAAACACTGAATTTTAGGATAAGCAAACACTTTGAGCTCAATTTAAGTTAATGGGCAGCCACTCCTAAGTTCGATTCAGATTCCTACTTTTCCTTCCTGAACTTTCAAAGCTGTCTTATAATTAATCTCTTTAATATATTTTAATGAAGCTGTTTTATATAGTTTTGTAAACAAAAGCAAAAGTCTGGGCTCCTGTGCTATGCATATTGAGCTGTTGACTAGGGCCTTCTAGATGCTAGAACCATTTCTTTGGGCTTGTCTTAACTGAAGGCTTACTGCATAATAAATACCTTTGTAGATACTAGTTGATGTCCTTTAAAACGAAGTAGTTAATTATTTTGTAATTGCAACTTTGGATGTTGCTGGAATGTTTATTCTGGGATGTAAATATTTGTAATTTACTTGGGCATGTCTAGCCTGATCTCTAGGATAAATTGCAATTTTTTTAGTTTGGAAGAAAATGTGGTTTGGAATTACCTATCTAACTTTGACGGTTATATTTATGGCAGCATAATTTGTTCAGTCATCTTGAGTTTAAAATATAGTGTAATGTGACAAACTTACTTAAACACATGCTTAGAAAAGGGTATGGGGGAGGTAATTGAAGAAAATAATTGTCATCCTTTGGGACTGAGATACTAATGCAAATCTTGTGGGAAGGGTTGTGTTGGTTGCTGGGGTTTGTGGGGATTTTTTTTGGTGGGTTTTTAGGGTTTTTTTGGTTGTTTGGGGGCTTTTCTGTTTTGTTTTTGTTGTTTTGTTTTCTTTTTTTGTTGTTGTTGTTATTCCTTCCTTGTATCCTAAAACTGTCTAACAGCCTGTTAAATTCCAGTTACCTAGGCTGTCTTTCTGAAATACTTGATTTACCTTGTTTTTCAAACTGTTTGGAAAGGAGATGCTCGAGTCCCAGCACTAGTGTTGAAGTAGGTCGAAGGGCCCTGCTAGCTGCTGAGGATGAGGGCAGGAGGTTCATCATGGTGGGCTCCAGGAATCAGAGTAAAGCGTTGTCCCACCTCCGGGCTGTTGCCTCCGGCGACAGAAGTTAGCAAGCTTTTCCCTGCTCGTGGAGAGGAGAATCTTCTCTACAACTTTTCTTCAAGTTGAAGATTAAAAATCCACATTTTTCACAGTACCTCTTAGGTTTTCCTCCAAAATAACACTTTCACTGCAGCCTTGTTGGGAAAATGAGTCTTTGGGGATTTGAGGATGAGTTCTTAGTGGGATTTGTGCCCATAGCAACACGCAGTGGCAGCTGTGAGACTGCAGTGCCACTGCTGCTCAGCCCTCTGCAGTGCTGCTTCTCTCGGCATACTGACCTAGAATACTGCCCTAGATCTGTTTCAGAGGATTTCTTTAATTTTCCCCTTCTAGCTTGTCAGAAACCCCCTCAGGATGGTAGGTAGTTGCAATGTGATAAATTAGCTGCTAATTAGTTTTCTTCTAGAAACATTATTTCTTACCTTTTAAATATTTTTTCTTCTCTTCACATCTTGACACTACTTTCTCTGACACATCATGATGTTAATTAATCTTCTTAATTCATCCATTTGTGTAGATATAGATCCTTTAGGGTACTTTTTTGCTTCCTATTAAATTTTAGCTTGTACAACTGTAAACTAGCAAGTTCATCGAGTATCAGGAGTTGCAAACATTTGCAGTGTCCCTCCATCACCAATGTTTTGTTCATGGCAGTGCTATTGTTGTGATAAGTTACAACACTGAGGCTTTCATGCACAGTAATTACTATCAAGTCTCTTCATACTGAAATCTGTCAAATATGAAATGGTGACTGTATTTGTTTTTTGGCTTGTGCCTAAATGAGAGACATAAGTAATGTTTTGAAATAGGAAGGGATGCTGCTGGCTAGTCAGCAAGGGCATTCACCTTTGAAATGGTCAATGTAATCCAGAAATCATAGCAATCTGCTCCTCGTTTAATGGCTTACATGGGATGATTCTTCTGGTCTTTGTCCCATTCTCTGAGAACAAATGACTGCATTATGAAAAAAAACCAACCAAACCCCCCAAAACTCCCCAACAACATTAACACTTGCTGATTTCCTTTGGAGTAAGAAGCCTGAGAAGCCAAAAAACGAAATGTTTTTTTTTTTTCAGCGTTTCTGAATTCAGCACCTCTCCTTTCTTTTCAGATTTAAGGTCCTTTGCAGTTTTCCTTTATGGCAGCAGTTAAACTTCTGTCTGGATAAATATCAAAATCCGACTGTGTGAGAGCTGCTAGGCTTGTGTTAACATTATTGGGTGTCACTTCAGAGTGACAGCCTTAGAGTTTGTTAGGTTATGGTAGATTCATCCAGCGTTCCAGCTGCACTTGCCCAGTGTGTGTTATCTGTATTCTGCTCTTTTCATGAAAGCAGGTCCTGGAGCCGTCTCTGATTTGATGGACTGCTTACATTCTCAGAAGAATTCTGTCCTGAAAAGATGCTGGTCTGACCATTTTGTTGGCACTGAATGTTTACAGTTACCTCTCTAGGCAAATGTTCTATTGAAAAGATACTAAAAATATTTAAGAATATGTATGTTCCCAAAAGATTTCTCACCTAATTGCTCCATTTCTCACAGGTAAAATATGTCAACATTTCCTCCCTGCCTCAGTTTTCTAACTTCTCTGGTGCTTGCTTTCTTTTGCCTACATTGGAGTGTTTGAAAACTTCATTCCTATAAGCTTCCATCATTCTCTCTCTCTTGCTGAACCTTTCTGCAACTTCTTCAGATTCCTCAATTCTTCCTTTTGTGGCTTGTTCCAAATCTCTCCACCTCTGCTCACCTGAGACCAAGACTTAGAAGAATTTGCATTAATAATTTACAAAAATTACTCTGTCTTGGAGTTTCTTCCCTTTACAACAGACATAATCTGGTTTTCGCAGAAGTCATTGAAGTTTAATGATTCCTGTTGCCCACTGCCCACTCAAAGGTCAGTTTGCAGACACGTGTCACCAACCTCTTAGCAACAGAGAAAGTACTTGTGATATAACCTAGGCATGGACAGACAGATACTCTAAACTGCGGCAGTTGATTTACTGAATGTTTAAAACCTCATGACATGGTGTTAGGAAGTTCTGTTCTGGCACCTGAAGTAAGATTTGGGTTTGGAAGATTTCCTTACATACAGTTACCTTGATTACAAAGAAGATATTTGAAAACATGACTGTATATTGACAATAAATGTGAGTATAGTACTGGGGCTCTTAAAATCTAGAGAACAAACCACAAATTTTAACATGCATGGTTTCACCTGGTCACTGTATTGTATCCAGTATAATTTTCCCTACTGTAACCACTTAGGTTTTTTTCCTTTTTCTGTCAAAACCCTGCAAATATACAGTACTGAAGTCTGAAAATGTTGTTTTTAAAACAGACTGTAAAGAACTAAAAGAAAGAAAAAGCACTGTTTGGCAGGAGGTAGATTATTTCTTGGGTATAATAATCTAGAATAAGATTGATATGCTGTGTTGAATGCAGAGTTGATGCAGTAGCATGTCACTTTTAACGAAAGGTATCATGAGTGCAATGCTTTATTCCCAGAGCGAGATCTGAAACTTTGATCTGGAAACAAAATCTCTAGCTACTAGTTGTATATTAGAATATGTCTTTTAGATTTAAGAATGTGATTTGGGAGTGGCTTATAAGAATTTTACTTATAGTGAAGAAGTTTATCCTCAAGCCTTGACCTTTCCTTGGACCAAACAAAACTGTTTCGAGCTTCTGATATCCTACATTTAGTCCAAGTTAACTCGTTGGATATAGGGAGGAGACAAATATCACTTAATTATTTAACTTACTAAGTGTTAAGCTATATTAAGTACTGAAAATCATGATTACAATTTGTGATGTAATGAAGCCAGACATTTTGCAGACATTTTTCATTCTTGGGTAATTTTGTCTTTGTTTTACCAAAAACCATAATTTTCAGGTTGTTCTGAACATTAAGATACATTTGGTTGCACAATGTTTACTTAAAATTGTTGCTCAAAAAGAAATAACTGTTATTTTCCTCTTTACTTTTCACAAGAACATAATTTAATTGAAGTTTGTTCTAACATACTTCTGTGCAAAACTAAGATTAAATTCTCCTGAGTTGTGAGAGTATAACTTTAAGGGAAAGAAAAGGTGTTTATAATTATGTGTATACTTTGAACTAGGATTTCTCTGTCATGTGGTTGGTCTTTTAATACCTTCTTTTAATGCCTTTTAATACCTTTAATACAGCATTTAATATAACACTGACCAGACGTAAGTCAGTAATTAAGAAAAAATAATTACTGAAGGAATTCTAGATCAATTAGACATGGTCTAAAAGCACATGATTTGTCATTAGTACATGTTTTTAAAGGTGTATTTGTAAATATTTTTCTGTTTGCAGAGACAATGGATCCTTTTGTATTTGAGGCTTTGTCAAAATCAAGGGGGGAGGGGGAAGAAGTATCAACTTTGCAAAGAAGGTGATTTGCATACTATTACCCCTTATTCTTTGCTTTCTGTTAATTTTTAAGCTTAATGTGACCTACTTCAGAGTCTTACGATGTGATTAGCAATGTCAGTGAATTCTCTGTTGCAGGATACAGTAGTTTCAGCACTTGTGTTTGTGTTACCACTTTTTGTTTTACTAGGAGTAATACACAGTTTCTCATCCCAAGCCTTTGATTAATTCCTTGATTCCTTTCCCTTGATTTTATTTTGATTTTCCTTGATTTTTTTGATTCTTGGTTTTTTTGTTTGTTGTTGTTTGAGTGTTGGTTTTAGTGTTTATTATGTAAGAGGATACTGTCTTGTTTCCATGCTTTTAACTTTCTAACTTATATCAGACAAAATATAGCAGCTGCAGGTTTTGTATCATCCTCTCAGTGTCAGCCTTATGTTATGAATTTCAGGGCAAACTCAACTGGAAACATTTGTCTTGTGCCAAAATGTTGTAGGTCATTGCCAGAATATTCTTTTTGTCACCACAGCCATGTCAAAGTCTGGAAGTTGTTTTTTTTTTTGTCATCTTAGTTACACTGGAAATACAAGAAGAGTAAAACCCACATAAGTGAACCATAGCCACTCTGGCATTTGGATATTTGTGGCTGTATGGCAGAGTGCAGGGTATTGCAGAGACACCAGAGTGACTCTGAAAGACCTTTCTTGATAACAAAATTAAGATTAGATACCTTTGTGTGATAAGTAGGCGGGACTTAATTAGTCTGCTGAGAAATGGGTATAGTAGAGTATATATGGGTGCAGTGTAGTAGATTTTATGGTTGGACTCGATCCTAAGGGTCCCTTTCAACCTGAGTGATTCTATGATTCCCATAGTGGCTGTTTTGCCACTAGGGCTGCTATTTCAGTAGGAATCAGTAGATGTGATTCTACATGGGTCCTGTGTTGTACTTTATGAATAATTCATGTTTTTGAAAAGCATAAATTATCAGTTCCTTTTCATTAGTAATTCTACAGTTAAAAAAAAAAAGTAATTAATATGAAGTGCTAAATTGTAAAAGATATGCTTCCAAAGATGGAAAGCAGGGTTTTAATAAGGGAGAAGACAAAACTGGAGAGCTTCTTTCTCATTTACTACTACCCTAAGTTCATGAGGAATAAGATAAAGTATGTCTATCTGAACTGTTCCAGTTTTTGCTCTGCTGTACTTTGGGTTAGCTTTTGTATTGCTAAAACCAGAGACATTTTATTTTTCAATAATTTTGGAACAAATCAGTTAATTAAAGGAAAAAAAACCTTCCCCAAACCAGAAAACTGAGAACACCCTTGTCCTGTCACCTAATTCCACCTCCCAGTCCTAGCCAGAGAAGTTTTAAATGGGGCTAACTTTAATGAAACCAGGTCAACCCTGAATATTTAATGTCAATCCCTAGTCCTGATGGAGTATGTTCTAAAACCTACCTGGTCAAAGCAAGTTGCAAGGTTGAATGATTAAGATGGTATTCTAGTCTTTGGCATGTACTTGCCCCACATTACAGTAATTCCATTGATCAGTTTAGTATTTGTAATGGTGATCAGTCTTCACGCTTAATGTCAGGTCCATTCTGTGTCCTGGGTACTATTGTGCTGCTTTTACAAAGGCGTAAATTAAAGATCTTTTCAGTTTGATTTTTAATTCCAGTTTGTCCATCACTATTTGATCACTCTATGCGCCAGTGTTGGTGTTTTTTTCAGTCCTGAAATTGAGAAATGGAGGGTAAGGAATTGAAACATTAAAATAGAAATGACAGAGCAGATGAAAATAAACTTTCAGAAAAGGTGAAGTGTTGGTAGGGGTATTTCCAAATAAAATTCGTAGTGTGTCTTTTCTCATGTCTAATCCAGCTGAAATGCAAAGGCTGCAAAGACCACAAGAGGTACTTGAGCAAGAATATTCTGTTCTGGCTCACTTGACATCTCCCATTCTTTTTGGAGACTGAAAGCATTAAATCATCTAATTTCCATGTATTTTAGAAAAAAAGTATGAAAAGTCATAACACTTCACTGATTTTGCTCATATATAATTTCCTTTCTGTGACACTCCTGTGGTTTATATGCAAGCCTTCAAGGATTAGGTAGGATTATGTTGGTCACATAATGGTATCTCATTCTGGCACAACAAGTAACCAAACCACCAATGACTGTAATTATCATAGCCATTAACATTACTGCTGGCTGGAAATAATGAATTTCAGTCCGAGCCCAGCAGTGGTTGTTGGCTGACCTATCAAGCAATCCTAGTGAAGTGGAAAAGGGATTCCTTTTAATTTGGATGGTAATTTTAGAGTTAATAAATAGCGTATTTTTAATAAGTGAGTTGAAATTGTTTAAGGAAGTTAGAAGCAAGTTGCAAGCCTTGATCTGCCTCTTACTTTCCTTTTCCTCCTCAAGTTTAACTGTGTATTGTACTGCAAATACTTTCCTACTCATTTTTTACTCCTTTCTTTCTGCAAGGAAAAATGACATTTTTCTTTGATTTGGTCCCTTCAGTTTGCTGTTAGGAAGAATAAACCCATTACCAGCTAGGTGTGTTGTTGAGTATTTACACACCTGTAATTGTTTTAATTAGTGAGTGGGATTATGATGTGGATCAAAACCAACTGCTGAATTGAATCCAAAACAGTGTTTGTTCATGTATGGTGCTCCAGGGATTCAATATTTTGTAGAATCACAGCATGTTAAGGGTTGGACCCTAAAGATCAGGACCCACAGGTGAATGTCCTTGGGTTCCATGGACCTGTGCACATTCAGATGCACAAGTCCATATATATTTGAGTATATATCTATATATATATCTTGACTACTTAAATTCAGAGTTCTTGGGTAAAAGATTTTTTGAGAGAGGGGAAGAGAATAATGCAGAAATACTAAATCATACAGCTGTTCTAAAGTCAGCTATGACTAAGGAAAATTACTGTTTTTAAAGTATGTTTGTGCTTAACTGTCTTCAATTTCACCGTTTGGTTTAGCTCCCGGTGGCTGATTTTTTTTTTCAGTGCCTTTGAAAGTCTTTTCTTTAAAAAGGAGAAATCTCTGTGTAGTAGACATGTCACATAATGTTCATCTTATCAGTCCTAAGGGCTTGTTTCACTCTTAAAAACAACCTTGCAGTATACTGATTGTCTAATTTACCAATTTTCAACACCTGTGTTTTCCTACTGACACTTGAAGTTGAGATCAGAAACTGCTTGGTGGAGTATAGAAACAGAAAAACTATCAAGCTGAGTCAAGACACTGATGTCTTTGCATGAGTTTCATTTTCCTATTTCAGAAGGTCTTTTCAAGCCTGGGAGAAAAATACAGCTTTGTCCTTTCCTTACTTTAGCTCCTGGATAAATCCCATGATGTCTTTGTTATTCTATTTGGAGGCTATTAATTGTAGGGAAAAACCCCACAGTATTTAAGAAAAGTAATGATTTTAAATTAGTGTAATAAGTCTGTCAGCTGTGTGTGATGTGATGGCTCTCTGTGGCGCTGTGGCCAAGCGTAGCCCTGGAGGTGCAGTTTGTTTGCTGTCCCTCCCTGGGAATGGTCCCTCCTAGGGAGGAAGATCTGCACTTCTTTGCTGAAGGTCTTGCCTTGACTTTCATGTCCCTTCATTCCCTGCCTTGTCCATGCCACATTGAAGTGAAGTTTGACAGCATCTTTTCCTTTAACTCTGTGAGTTTTGTATCTTGATTCAGTGCAAAACAAGCACGTGGCTTAATGGTGTGGACAGTGGCCAAGTGGATAGATTGCAAATCTCCTTAATTTGTGTTAGCTTATTTCAGCATTGTTCCTAACCTGCTGGCAGGCACTGGATTGACACAAAAGTCTTTTTACTTGTCTCTGCCAGTTTTTCTCGGGTACAAAAGAGAGTTTTTAAGTTTCAGGAAAGAGCCCTGTATGCTCATTCAACTGCTGGAGATGGGTTAAAAAATGCCTTAATACTAAAAGACAAGAAGTCCCTGTGTCTGGTTCGCCTGGCACTGCCCAGTTGCTTGTCGAAACCGTGATTAGTTTCACTCAGGAAGTATTTTATGGTGCCAGATGCTAGTGTGTTTCTCACAATGCTAATTTCTTAGAACGACATCGTTATTTTTAATGTTTTTCTGCACCTGTGGTATCTGAATGTATTCCTAGGCTTCTAGGAATAGAAGGAGGAAGGGTAGAACTATTACAATGACAGTTATTTTTAGTGACTCTTCCAAGGTGTTAAAAACCAAAAGAACGATTATCTTGTCTCTTGAAATACTTACAAAAAAGAGATAAAAGTTCAGATGCATCAATGAATCGTAATATAAACCTTCAAAGAGGACTGTTTGCTCGTACACTTCCTTACCCCCATCACATCAAACAGAATCACTCACTTGCCGGCAATCTTCATTATCTTAATTGGTTGCATATACTTCTCAGATACATTTTTCTCAGGTTCTTTTGTGCTTTTATAAACAGTTGCCAACTGAACCTAAACTGTTTTCACCCTTAATTTTGAAGTAACAGGCACTGTTCTTAAGCAAGCATGAACAGAAAGTGAAGGTTCTGACTTTTCAAGAAGACCCTACACTTGCATTTTTGAAAGTGCACTGTGCTACAGAAACACTGTTAAAATTATATGTCCAGGTAGTTTTGTAGGGGTTTTTTTCAGAGCTATGAGTAGGAAAAAAAGCATATGCACTTGTTACATTTCTATTTGGTCACACATTTTAAAATAATTGTAGGACTTCTTTAAATGTCCCTGAAGTTTTAACTTTATGGAGATTATGGATTAATGATGAAACCTTGCAGGGCTAAATACACTGAATTCTGCTGGCTCAGCTATTGAAATCAGGCTGAAAAGTGCGGTGGTTATTTCCAACCATTAAACCTAATAAACCAGCTTAAAGCCAGAGTGGGATGTTTAAACTTGCATTCAGCTCTCTCTGAGGATTTTTGCAGGAGGAAGTAGTTTTACTTTACTTGTCATGATAGCTGTGTTCCCGTGTATTTGAAATGCCTCTTAAGTACACTACATCAAGAAAGTTCTGCCTCACTTAAGATAAAAAAACACATCCCAGGGTACTTGGGAGTGATTTGTAATTGTCTTCCTTAGTTGCACTTAATTCCACACCTTGCCAAATTGTCCTTTCTTTAAAGAGATTTTCCGATATTTTTATCTACAGAGAATTGGCTGACCTGTGGGACAGGCCACAAAAGCTCACAATTACGGTTTATGTTTCATGTGAGCTAAATTGCACAATTTGCATATTGCATAAGTTGAAAAGGTTTTTGTTTCATTTCTGCAAACTACCATATTGCAATAAGTTTTGAAGTGCAGCAAAAAAATGGTATTTCATAAATGTTCTTTGGAAGTAGCAACATGGTTAAGGGTCATAGCTTACAAAAGCAGAGTAATTTAGTTAGTTGTAAAATGCTATAGAGAACATTGCATGAAGGCTAAAGCAAAAGTGAACAGAAGTCTTATTGGTAAAAAGAAAGTACTTAAAATACACTTATAATGATGTGGTTGAATATCAGAGAAATGCAGCTGAGCAGGAGACTAAAACTCATCTGAAATATGATACCAGACAAGCTGAAAAGCAATGGCATTGAAAATTGCAGGATGTGTTGATTTTTTTGTTATGTTTTGTGTTTGGTTTTGTGTGTGTATGTGTTTGAGTTTTCTAGTGTGTCTTTGTTTTTTGGTATTTTTTTTGTCTTCCATTGATGGCAGGTCAAATACAGAATTAAACCCTGCTCTTCCAAAGGAAATACAAGATAGTGTAGAATACATGGAAAATTTTACAAGATAGTGTACAATACATGGAAAGTGTTTCATCTCCATGGTCAGTTGATAGACCTGACTCTGTTGTGGAAGAAGCATGTCCTGTCTCTTGTATTAGTGAAGAAAATTTGTGCTCTACTTTTCTGGGCTTCCTTGAATGCTATTTATTACTTGAATGGGAGCAAACAGTGCAATATTAAGGGGAAGCCAGTCTCATTTACCAAAGTCTTTGATACCAAGCACATGGAGTTTTTGAGCTACTGCTCTGTTGTCTACCCATGTTCCCCTTGGGTGCCTCTCATAGCTGGGATTCTTGCAGCTTGCACAGTGGTTGTCTTTTTTTCACAGTCCATAAGACTACAGCTCTTCTGAGCTTGAGTTTGCATGGTGCTACTTAAAGTTTGTTAAGGGCTGTGAAATTATGCCCCCCGAGTTCAGAGAAGCATGTTGTGTTATAATGCTTTTGGGGAGAAAAGAGGAGAATAGGGAAATGTGTGGTTATTAGACTTTGGACAATACCCACTGTTCTGACATTATTATTCAGCATTCAGTTGTAAGCATATACTCTTGTATTCAAGGCCTTCTTTGAAATAATTGTCATCCTATTATTCTGGAAAAATTTAACTGTTTTCTGGAAGATAACTCCCGTGTTTATAATCATGTGAGGCTTTTAATTTTCTGCTTCAGTTTCTGCTGCTTTGTAGGGATATGACATGTAGCCAGCAAACCCTCTGGCAGATACAAAATTACACCACAGATCCGTATTTGAAATAATGTAGAACTTTGTGTCTCTTAAGTTTTTGGAGGTTTCAGTGAGCTTTAATGAAGTACAAAACACACTGAAGAGTTGGTATGAAATCTGGCATTTGCGGCTTTGTTGGCTTTGGCAGACCTCAGATGATGCACTTGTGCTGTGGATACATCACAGAATCACAGAATCGTTTAGGCTGGAAAAGACCTTTATGATTATCAAGTCCAACCTTTAATCAGTCACCACCCTGTCAACTAGATCAGAGCACTAAGTGCCATGTTCAGTAGTCTCTTGAATACCTCTGGGGATGGTGACTCTACTTGGGCAGTCTGTTTCAATGTTTAACAACCCTTTCCGTGAAGATATTCCACTTGATGTCCAACCTGAACCTCTCCTGATACAGCTCGTGGCTATGTCCTCCCATCCTGCCTTCTTTATCATACCTGACATGTAAAGTAAGTTAGAAAACCCCTTGCTGGTTTATTTGATTACTCAGAAACTTTGTTTCCCCAGAGGCTATGAATGAAACATAAATACTTTCCCAAGTAAATAGTTGTAACTCTTTTCCTTGGTTGTGCTATTAAAAATTAAGGCAAATTATTTCACAAATTTTGAAAATTATTAGAACTTTAGGAATACTTAATAAAAGTTATAGTTATTTTTAACTAAAAGATGTTATTCTTACAGATAATGTTTTCTGAACATAATCTACTTTTTGCACTTACTCCTTTCTGCTAGCTGGATTTTTAAGTTGATGCTGTTTCCAAGTAATAAAAGAAAATTTACACTTAATCCACCCTTCCTGTTTAACATGGCAGTCTTAATGCATTTGTATTGCATCTCTAGCTGTACAGTAAAGAATTAAAGTGAGGTCAACTGGTTGAAGTGGCTGCAGACCAGTTTCTTTATCATAATTTGATGAAATGTGTGAAATCTACACCTGTTTGTACTGAGTCCACCTTGCCTTCTTCCATGATGACTCTGATGGGTTTTACATTGACATTCCTTCTCTGTAGAGGACATTCCTGAGCAAATTCAGTGGAATAGCTGTGTCATTTATTCATGAACTCTTAAGCTGTACTAGATTTTCTGGACCTTTAAAGACCTTCTTGTTTTATTTTCTTTTTACTTCTAAATTTCTTGTTCCAGAACTAATGCATATCAAGAAATTGCTGTTAGCAGGGGCAAAATGTGGACATAAGAAGATAGCAAGCAGGATTTCAAGAACTATAAAGATCTTAATTAGCTATTTGATAGAAGAAAGAAGACAATGAAATCTCATACCTGTAAGGACAAGGGACACTGGTCGTACATGCTGAATTATTCCAGTTTTGGTGTTCTAGATGGGCAGCGATTCTCAACAGCAAATAGATGCCATCATAACTTGTTACTTTTAGTGCTCTGTTTTAATATATAGTCCTAATACCTAAGGTACCCAGAGCAAAGAGTTAAAAATGTTTGCAGATATTGGGAGAACCGATCAAGCTGTCATCAAAGAGATTATAACATGCCTGCCTGTAGCTGAGATGCAGGATGAAGAGAGCTTGACAAGCATTCAGACATTCACACTAAACTGATTATCTGTGTTAGAACTGTCCTATGGTTTTTGGCAGCATTGTAATCAGGGATTTGAAAGTGATTACCTTGCTGAATTCAAATGTTGAGCTGGGCACAGGAGGGAATACGATCTACTGCAGCTCCGTGTCCTTTGTGTATTTCAGACTTGGCATTTGCCTTATCTGTACAGGTAGTCAGTGCTACTAGCAGTAGGAATTCTAGATTTTTGTTTTACAGGCAACTGAAGACTACTTTTCTATATCTATTCTACTTTATATGGTATTTTCAATGCTTGGACATTGATGCAAAGTTTTTTGATGATTTTTGATGTGCCTTGACGCATTTTTATGAATAGCTGTTCAATAAATGTCCTTGTTAGGAAAATTCCATGCAAGCTCTCATCTCTTAAGAAAACTGACTGCTGCATGTGAGCAGCACTTGAGATATTCAAAAGCCACAGTGAGCTGTTGGTTATCTGAACTATGCATTTGATCCTTTTAATTGTGGTGTTCATACACAGGCAAGAGAACTTACATTCTTTTATTTCAATACAAATTTGGAAGTGTTTATCCTCAGTAATCTGCAAGAGATTTAAGGATCACATCTGTTATTGAAACTAACATTTGGATATATTGTGTTTATTGAAAGGAGATTAGATCGATTCCCCACCCCGCTCCCTCTCTTTTCTGTCGCTGTCTTCATTAGCTTGTTGCTGGTTTGCAGCAAGCCTCCTGGGGTGTCTGTAGGCAGCACAATGCATTATGAACAGATGCCTGAATTAACTTGTGTATTAGAAGCGGGAGCATGTAGCTGTGCTATCATTCCACTCCATCCAGATCAATTCATATGTAGGCAAAGCTCAGTGCATGTGATGGCCTTTTACAGTAATCTCTGGCCATTTTGCAATATCAAAGCTGCATGCCTCCATGTGTTTCTGCTGCTAGTAATCCTGCCTATTTAGAAACCTAAAAAGGTTCTTCAGCTTCTTTTAGAGAAAGGGCTTCATCCTGGAAAAAGTACAGCAGAGAGGGTGACAAGAGATTTCTTATTCAAACTTTCCCACAAGAACAAGGGGACATGAAATTGCACTGTGAAATGAAAGGAAGACTTTTCTTGCATGAGCATATTTAAACTGGAAAGCTTACCGTGAGTTTGTAGACACTGACTTTATGATGCATATAAATCCTAGTTAGGCAAATGCGTGGAAGAAAATACATCCATGGTTGTTGAACACAGAAATACCATGTCTGGCTCAGGAGATCCCCGTGCCACAAAATGCTGAGAGTTGTACCACTGGATGCTTTCATTGCTTGCCAGTGGTCGGTAGCTTCAGAAGTGAATTTACAAACAATATGCTTGGGAGAGCTGTTGACAGATTTTTATTCTTTTTTAATAATGGCTGCCGTGAAGATGATGTTGCACTTTCTGCAGCTGCTCACTGTGCCAGATGTCTGGTGTATTTACTTATGCATAAGGCCATATAGTTAGGATATAGCATAGTTTTTATATTTCTGCAAAAAGACCATGAATCAGAGCCTTCCTCAAAGGTAATATATACATGTCATCACTCATCAACTAAAAGCTTCATAAAAGCAAGTTCAGTTTTCCATCATGAAGTCAAAATACAACATTAATGACTGTTTTAACCAATATAATAACTTCATAGTATTAGAAACATCCCAATTTCATTTGTTACAGGTTTTTTAAATTATTTTTTCAACTGTTGAATAGAGCAAAAGCCCTTGAAATAGTTGTTCCTGAAAGTCTCAATCTCTTGAAAGAATGGCAGTTTTAAGTCCAGAACAAAAACTTTAAAAATTGCTTTTGCTTCCAAGAGGACCTGATTTCAATTATAGCAGATAATATCTGGAATCAGTAATAGCTTCTGGCCATCTGTTAGGAGGAAAAGAACAACAGTGTCTGCCTCATTAGTTCTTATATGCAGATCTCCAGTTATTTCAGGCATAAAAATTTTAAGACTATAACCCCAAGCAAAACTTTGAAGTGGGCCAACCACCCCTGTTGCCAGCTAATTCAATTCCTTTTCTGTCAGAGCATCTTGTTCCCTGTCAAAGCCAGTCCCTCTGACAGTGTTCCCACCCTTCAAATCTGATCCTCCAGTGTGTACTTACCATATTTCTGTGTGCTTCATATGCCACCTCTCTTAACTAGGGCATCATGACTTAGGACATTGGACTAGAGTCTATTTTTTACTCAAGCATTTTGCATGCAGAGTATGACCAAGCAATAATTAATTATTAAAGTAATTTATGTTCTTCTACCTCACATCTTTTCCTCACTCTTCCCTCTTCAGTTGAAGGACTGTTTTTTATTATGTGAAACCCAAGTATGCTATTGTAATACAAATGCTCATTTTTGAACATCGAGTAGTTGCTGTAGATATGACTTCTTTTCATCCCTTTATATAATGGGGGGTGTATGTCCTGCCACACAACCCAGAACTGAATGTAATGTGTGTCTCCTCTTGTGTTGTTGACTTTATTTCTGACTTGTGACAAGAGCATCTTGAGCACCATGTTGTGTCGCACCCTCCGTGGGGAGACATTTTCATCTTGTAAACAAAAAGTCAAGCCAGCCATGAAACCAGCTTGCTCTGGGTGTCTCGAATCCTCTTTATGCTAACTTGCATGTAAGGCTTGTGTGTGCTAGCTGCAGGCAGAAAAATATCTTGGTTTGGTTTTTAGAACAGCAATGCTATCTGTGCTCTAGATGAGCAGAAGCTGCACCAAAACCCTCCCACTTAGTTTAGGCTTTAATTAAGACCTTGAGCTTGGAAGATCTTTTTCCACACCAGGCACTTTCATATGTGAAAGTGTCTAACAGTGAGCACATCTAACCAGAGGTATTGAATGAGAGCACAAAGATGAATTTTGTTTTGAGAAGCTGAACTTAGGAGCAAAGGAAAGCAAACCAAAACTGAAGTTGCTTTAATATTGCATGTCGCTGTAGTTCTCACCATATGATTTTACCTGCTGTATAGATTAGGTTGTTGTATCCTGTGTTGTTTTCTTGCTTTCTTATTCTATGAGCACCTTTTGGCAGCTAGAAAATATTTAATAAAGCCAGCTGGCTGCAATATTTGAACTCAGTTTCTAAAATATTTCTGAGGACAAATCCTGCTGCAAAGTTTTATTGTGGAGTTCCATATTTCTCCTGTGGCCGAGAGGTGGTTGAAGAGTACATCAATCACTGTTCCTGTGCTTGAAAAGGACATATATATGACCTTCAGCTACTACAATGACAAAAAATATATCTAGATGTGTTTTTGATACATAGCTTCCTGGGAACATGCATGTGAGAGTCCATCTGCAAAGACTGCAGGTATTGGTCTATATTCAGAGTAGATTTCTCTTCTCCTGTCCATCCTCCTTTTCTAAGGTCTCTGGTATACAGCTGCAATGGAAGAGAGAGAAAGTGATAGTCACAAAAGCTATTGTTGTTAGAAGAATTAAAATGGTGCATATGTGATGCATTGTCAGTGATGATGTGATGATGTGTCAGTGAATGCTGTGTATAAAAGAAGTCCAGTTCTATGAGTATGATGAATAAGTCCTGCTCTTAGGTTGAGAACACCTTAAGCCACGGTCACTGCAGAGTGATTAATTATATGCTTACTACTACTAGAAGAAGGAATTAAGGAGCATCTGCTTTTGCAGAACAATGTGGCCATTGAAGAAAAGGGTGAGATGTTCAGTACATGAATTTTGTATTATGGCTTGCTTAAGAACCCCGTGTCCTAGCTGAACAACCGCTGAACCCTGGGATCTTCTCTGGGGGAAAAGCAACCTCCTTTCAGGCCTTAATTTTTATCCTCCCTGTAGTCTACTTATGTATATATACCACACATAAACTAAAAAGACATGAATCATAGAATAGATCAGTCTATAGATTCTATAGGGGTCTCTAGAATCTACAGAATTATAGAAGGCTTGGAAGGGACCTTAAAATCATCTTGTTTCAACCCCCCTGCTGTGGGCAGGGACACTTTCCACTAGACCAAATTGCTCAGAACTCCATCTAACCTTGTCTTAAGTGTTCACAAGAATCCACATCCACAGCTTTGCTGGGCAACCTGTTCCAGTGCCTCACCACCCTCACAGTAAAGAATTTTTTTCTGTTATATAGACTAAACCTACCCTCCTTCAGTTTGAAGCCACTCCCCCTTCTCCTATCACTACATGCTCTTGTAAATAGTCTATTACTACATCCACCAATTCTGTCGGGATTCTGGGATGTATGTCATCAGGTCCCCATAGACTTATGTACATTCAGGTTTCTCAGATGGTCATGAACCTGATCTTTACAGTGAAGGACTTTGCTCCCCCAGTCCCTATCCTGCTGTCCATCCACTCCAAAAGTGTGGGAAGAGAGGTTGCCGTTGAAGACTGAGGTCAAAAAGTTGCTGAGTACTTTGGCCCTCATCTGTTGTTGCCAGTTGTTACAGCAGTTGTTATGATGGCTACTTTCTGCCTCGGTTCCAGTTCTGTAGTATGACTTGATTATTGCAAAGTTAGCTGAGTAAACATTTGTGAGGTAAGTTTATCTGTGTGTTCCTGTGCTTTTCATTAAATCCTCTGCGGCTCTGCAATGCTCTTTATTTTATTTTGATTGACACTGCTAAATACCACAGGCTTCCTGTTTTGAGCCTGACCTTACTCCACAAGAGTAAGGCAAGGCCTCCACAAGAATCCAGGCAGAGTTTTTCAAGTTTATCAGGTGAATGTGCTTAGAGGTACAGATGATGCCCTCATTTCCGTCTTTCTTTTTCTGGTACTCTGCAGGCCATCCTTATAGAAGATATTTCAAGGTATAATTTTGTTCTTCTATACATGCTCTCAAATGGTTTCTAGCTATTTTCTACACTGTGTCAGATTTCAATCTCTTTTTGTCCTGAAAGTGTTTTTTTAAACCTCTTAAAAAAAAAAAGAAGATAAAAAGAAAAAGATCTTTAACAACTCTAGTAACTAAGTAATAAAAACTGAATGTCACAGCAAAGTCAAATGATAACAATGTGACAGGATATATTGGCTCTTAAGGAGAAAATTATTGTCTTTTTTTAATTTCATGGAGTTTAAAAATAAGACATCTCACAACTGTAATAACAGATGAGGGTTTGGTTTAGTTTTGCATGCTTCTTCAGTTAATTCCTTAATTTTATTTCAGTTGCTGTACATGCAGTTTTGGCAGGCTTCATATTTCAGTTTTGCGTCTTTCAAACTAGAAGGGTGACCAGAGTGACTGCTGTCATTCCAGTACCACAGTGGAATTTAGATAAACATTGCATTGATATTCAGGGAGTTTTCTTTTTATTTTCATTTCTTCATAGTTAATAAACTGTTTTAATTTTCAGATCTTTGTATAAGAATTAATTGAAAATTTTTTTTTTTCCAACTCTTAGACAAACTTTTTCACTGTAAAAATTTTGTCTTGCTACTAAGCTGCTTTAAAAAATTGTGTACTTGATCGTGGTGTTGGAACCAAAGTAGCTTTTGATTTCATACTGCAGATCTCACAGTATTCAGTTTGGAGTAGAAAACTTGAAGAGTGGCAGAAGCACCAAGATGAATAGAGATAGATTCAACACACATACTTGAGGAGGTTCAATACTATAAATACTGGTCTCATGTTGTATCAAACACTTAGGGACTATCCAGGGATATAATCTCACATTTTTTCAAAGGGATAAAGACTATGGGTTAAGAACAGTGATGATTTTCTTACGATTGAAGTGGTGATTGAATACAATGAATTTTGAAGTCTTCAAATTCTGAAGGAGAATTTGGCAAAAATGTACTTTTTGTACATTTTAAAACATGCTGCCCTATAGCATAAACCATATCCTCTTGGTTTACTCTTAAAATCTGTAACTTTCTTCCAAAGATTCACAAATGAATTTTCAGTTTCTGTGGTTGCTGACAGCTAATCTCTCCTGCTGCTTGTAATGAACAATGTGGCAAGCACAGATGGTGGATGACAGGTTATGTTGTGTTTGAGTGTAGTGTCTGCTTATGGCAGGCTAGACCTTCAACAGCAGACAAGACTGTATGTATGTCCTTGCATATATGCGTATCTTTTTGGCTTTTATATGTGAAGTTTTCTTGTCATGCCTCTGTTAGTGGGTTTTTTTTTTTCTTTCCTATGAGATTTGGGGTTTCCTGTCTAGCTGGGTAAATATTTGACAGCAGTAAGACTGCGGTTAGGCTACACAGTCATTTTGTGCATCATGCCCTGGTGGATAGGCTGTTTTCCTCTTCCACTTCAAAATTAAGCTCTGAAAGGTTACAATACAGAGAATCAAAAGCACTATTCCGTGGTCTCATGGTCTGAATTAGGCAATACTTTAATTCAGCATTTCAAGTACAGTAAGAACAGGGTTGAATAGCTGAATTGTATCTAGCAATATCTACCATGGTAATGGATTTTTAACATTTATAGGAGTGAGCTCTTTGAGTGGCTTTTGAGTATTCTGTTTTGATTCTGAGTGAAAAAGTAGCTGTCTATTGTTTTACAGCTAACAATATAAGACTTAATATTTGGCCATTGTAAGTATTTGGAAACATCACTGCTCTGGTGGCTGTTTTGTTTCTGAAGCATGTTTTATCTCCAGCTCCATTTCTGAAACTTGTCCCAGCCTGAGCTCATGACCTCCCTTCATTGGCTTTGGTGAAGCTGCAGGGGAAACTGTGTGTGCACTTAATGTATTGGAGTGAACAACATGCTTTAGTGTTCTCCAGCCCCTAACCATTTCCTCACACTGGGGATTATATGGAGTGCTGGGTCTATAGCATCCATTAAGCAAATGTGAAATAAGGTTTTCTTGTCATGGCCTGTGAGTGATATAGATGGCAACAAAAATATTGGCACATATTGGCACTTTCAGCTTGCAAAATTCTGAGGTCTGATGCATGGTAGTGTAAGCATTTGGAATAAAACACTTTCTGTCCTTCGGGGTTCTTATGATCAAGCTAATCTGTGTTCTCCAGTAGAAGCTTTCCATTCATGTGCAGTAGGGCTGTGTTTAGGTTTTTTTCTGAGTCCTGTGTTTTAAATTTTATGCTCATAAAAGTGGCTTAGTGGTTCTTTCTTTGACTCTTTTCACAGGTTATTAAATTTGAGTAAGCCTGTTTGTTCTAACATGTAACTTCGCCTGGTAATATACTATTTTTGTTAACAACAGGAATACTAATTTATATATTAATGTTGTGAATAATTGAAACATATTATATTTTTCAGTAATTGCTGGTTTTCGAGGGACAGTCCCACATGGCCTATCACTGGAGATTGGAGACACCGTTCAAATATTAGAGAAATGTGATGGTGAGTTCACAGGCGATTCCAGTGATAATTAAGTTTTGTGTATTGGTTGTTTGAACCCCATTAATATTCATTTATTTTCTTAAAGTAACACATTTTTGAAGTCAATAATATAACACATTGTGGCCTTTTAATTTTTTTTCCACAGTTTGAGTGAGCTCTAATCTCTATAATAATCAATTTGCAGTACATTAATTTTTATTTAATCTCTCTGTTTAATAAACATTTACAGAGGCTAAGAGTTATATCAGAAAGGAAGTCTCTCATGATTCTTCTGCTTTCTTGGTATTTCTGAGGGAAACCTACCATCAAGACAGTTTCAAATTAATTCAAAGTCACAGCTTTAAATATTAAAGCAGTGTAAGCCTTCTCTTCTACCTCTGTTTTGCCTTAGAGAATGCAAATATAATTTTTGAAAATGTCTGTTGCTAGTGTCAGAGAAATAAAGTTGCATTTTTTCATAATCTGCCTCCTTAACACATAAAAATCAACACATTGATTATTTAATAATTTTTAATAATTTTTTTATCATTTGGGATTATATAGGGTTTTTTTTTTTATTGTGTCAGGATTATATATGCTTAACCTTGTAAGAAATGTTCTTTTGGAAGGCATAGGATCTACTATTTTGAATCAGGTATATTATGAATTTTCTATAGCATTGTGGTTGGTAGATGTAGAACCTGCAGTCCAGAAATGATTTGTAAATGTCTAGAGTTAATATGAAACTATTCCAGTTTAGACTGGTGTGGTGTCCAATGCAGAATTTATCTAGGTTACATTGTTAGAAACATTTAGGGATACAGGGTTAAAGAATAATCCCTGAAATTTTGTGAATGAAGTCATCTGAATATGAGCTGGTTTAAATGAAATACCTTTCACTGTATGGAAAATCTTCTAAATGAGTGTATTCTGACAGCACTGTGGAATTGTCATATCTGTCCAAAAGGGAAAGATGAAATCTGTTTTACATATGTAAATGATTTGCATACTTTAAAAAGCAAAATGTGCTTTCTTCACAGGATGGTACAGAGGATTTGCCTTAAAAAACCCCAATGTTAAGGTAAAGGTCAATTGCAGTTTTGCATTCTTTGGCAAAAATGTATATTTACTTTTTAAAAGTTAATAGTCTGCTTGTAAGTATATGATATTTACTCTTAAAAGAAAACTAGAGCTTAGTGTTAAGTATATTATTGATACTACTTTAATTAGATTTGGACATGGCTTACCCTTCTGAAATGCTTCTATGTATTAGGATAATACACTTTACAAATCCAGGGTTGTGGTGAATTTTCTTTCATTTCTGATTTTTGTATTTTCCACTCAGAGGAAGCTAGGTTGAAGGGAAAAGACTACTGAGAATACAAATTGTAAACACTGTTGGAAAAGTTGGTTAAACTGTGCCTGTTTTTCTTGATGCTATGAGTTAATTTAGAGCAGCCAGGGGAGACAGCTAGTTTATAGGAGCCACATGCAGAGTATCAATTGAATAAAAGATATGTGTTGCCATGTAAAATATATGGTTCATTTTGGTTTTCTTCAATGTGTAGTCTTTGATTTCCATAGTAGCATAGTGTTCTAAACCAGACTTCACTGATTTATATCTGCATTCTTCTGCATTCAGACATGAAAAGTTCAGAAATTTATGTTTCAGTGTCTGTTTGTGTTGTATGTTTAAGCTTTACTTGTCTTATTTGTCTTTCTATTTTCTTAACCTCTGCTGCTGCCTTGCCTCTGGGATTGTACAGATTTTGTTTTTCATGGGAAAGAAAGATCTTATATTATCTGTTGATCCTTTAACCTGCATAAGCTTTGCTTTTCTTTTTCTCTCCTCATTTCCAAGATTCTTCAGCTGCAAAATAAGGCACATACACATTAATTTCAAAAGTTTCTATGGGCTCATATCAAGTCACTGGTCTTTTGTGCCAAGGCCTGTGGTCTCCAATCACATAAATTTCCTTTCTTTATATGGAAGGTCAATGTGAACAATAAATTTAGCCACAGAGTCTAATTTGATGTTTACTACTTTGACCTCATTGATATATATGTATTACAGTTTGATTTATAAGACATGAGCAGTTGTGGTTTGTTATTGCATCTTCTGTGTCTTTTGTTGCAATTCTCACCACATGCTTGCTGTCAGTCTTGCTTTGTGGTCTGTCAAATGTGTGATGGAAGTTATGAATAGGTTTTCTAAACATGACTTGATGTGTGAAGAGATGAGATATATATTCTGTTTTCCTAGCGTGAATGCAAACAGTTTTCTGAATTGGATTTTTGAAGGGAGTCTCTCCAAAAGTAAAATAATAAAAGCACCTTGTAACTCCTCTTGTTATTGGTATTGCTCTGTCAAGATTCTTCCCTTGTTATTCTGCCAGCTTTGACACTCGAAGAAGTTATCTGTGGCAGCTGGTCTGCAGCAAGGGTGCCTAAGCAGCCATCCTGGTCCCTGCTATACTGTTACACCTGCGAGGCTGTGTGTCTTACTGTCCTTGGGAGATGCTCTCCTGAACTACTTTGCACTACAGAGGAGTAGGAGCATTTAAAAGGGCAGTTGCCTTTACATAGTAGATTTGGTTTTGTCGAAGGTCTAATGGCTATGTTAAAAGAAAATGGGACACCGTCCTCACAAAGGAGAGCTGTATGCAGCTGTGCTTATTATGAAGAGACCTTATATGTATTTTCTCTCACTGCATGAGCTGTAGTGTATTATCTTTCCAGCCAGAGGCTTGGAGCTTACTTGCTTCATTTTGCTTATTCTGCTTTGTGAAGGTCAGTGGGCTGTAAGAGTGGTAGGAGTGTTGCAGCAACGCTGTGTTGCTAAGAGAATGGCGGGGAGCCCTTAAACTAGAAAAGGGCTGCTCCTGGCAGAGACAGGCTCTTTGATAGGCATCCACCACAACTTTCCTGTGCACTGCAAGCAGAGTAGCCAGCAAATTAAACTTTATTTTGACTTTCTTTATTAACTTAGCTTTATCTTTATGGAATATTCTTAATTTCATCCATTTTGTATTATTTTGAAAATCCCTATCAGAAAATCCTTATTTTTAAGGTGTGGTTGATAAGACATTATCCCCCACAGCTGGTCTGTTTCTTGTTAAGGTGGGAATAACGAATAAAATCATCTGCCATAAGGGAACTCTCAAACCATCTTCTGCATGTTCTATGTGTGTTTATCTTCTAATTTTCTGAAGTGTTGAAGGATTTAAACTCTACTGAATACGGCATTTTAGTTTCTGTTAGAGCTATACTGAGTATTTATTGCATTCTTTCCTTGTGTGTGTTTTCTGTTAATTATTTGGAGGACTTTGAATTCAGCATGCATTTGCATATTGAATGATACTAAATGGTAGGCCAAACTCATGTAAGGGGACTTCTTTCATCTAAACTTTTTTTTTTTCAGGGCATATTTCCATCTAACTACATTCACTTGAAGAATGCGTGTGTTAAGAACAAAGGGTATGGGAAATGTTCTGATTTCAAATATTTAAACATGGTCAGTTATTTGTACCAAAGATGTTTTGCTTATAAAGTAAATAATTTAGTTATGATAGCTTCAGCTTACTGCCAGAGGACTTGAAATAGTTGTCTTTAGCTAACCTGATACTCCTGCATGGGCATGAAATTGGAATGCTGTATCCTGAAAAGACACTGAACACAATTGGGAATATCATTCTGTATTGTCTAGAGAAAAGAGAAAACAATTGTGTTAAGTTTGGCTTGAAAAGCTATTTTTTAAACTGCTGTTTAAGATTAGCTGTTTTCTTTGAGGACAGCAGCTCTACCATGGTAGACAGTTGCCATTTTACAAAAAAAGGGTAAAATAATGTATCAGTTTAATGGCAAAAGATATTACTAAACCTGTAAATGAATAGAGAAACTTTTTCCTTTGCTTTTCTTCAGGTGATGGAGAGCCAATATTTATTTTTGACAACAACTGATGTATTTTCATTTTTAGAAGAATTGATAAAATCCAGAGTAATTGGTTAAAATGAGTTTTAAAATTTTGTTTTTCAAATTCAAAATGTCTGACCAAAAAATCCCTGGTTTTTTTTTAGGTGTAAAACTTACCTTGATGGTATCACTTCTAAAAATTGAAAATTTTTAAAAACTGTCAGAGATCTTAGCTCAACAGTTTTTTTCACAGTTCTACGTAATTTGTAATTGTTCATATTGTATCCTTTATTTGGATTTATTAGTTGAGAACTGATACAAAACAGTTTGAAACCTGTTTAGGTAAGGACATTTCTCGTAACAGATGGATGACTGAACATTAAGTGAACTTTGTTTTGGGAGCATGAATGAGTGAATTAAAGGTCCATTATTCATGATGGGTAGAAATAATGACGGAGACGGTAATAATATTAAAGCAAGTTTCATTCCCACAGGTGAAAACGTCACCACGTTACTGTTAAACTCACTGTTGTTCAGTAGGAAGTTATAGCCACGTGTGGTTTGTCATGCCCTAGGATCCTTTCTCCTTTTAAAGTTGTAGCTAAAACTGAAGGTTCAGTGAAACAAAATTGTAAACCATCACAATAAAATAAAGTTTAGAGGCAGAATAATTTTTGTTAGTGGACACCATGATAGTACTTGCATGGAGTTGTCTTTGTTGCATCTATTTCCTTTGTTAGTTTGTTTCCCATTCAGGGCATGGGCCCTGCTGCACACCATGGCCGAGAGCTGTCACATTGTTATGTTAATTTAGTAAGTGAGACAAGATATCATGAAAAAAGTAATCCAGGCATGAAAAGCTGAAGTGTCAAGATCTCTTTGGAAACTATGGGATTTATTCTCCTGTGAAAATAGTTTTCGATATGATTATCTCGTAGTAAAAAAACTCACCTTGACTTCTCTAGGACCAAGAGTTTACATGGAAATTAAACTATTTTCACCCCAAGTTTTTCCATGGGGATTAAATAAATATACAAATAAAAAGTGTCATGGTCTGAAGGTGCACTTATGTAGGTTGATAGACATCACTGTTCGCAGTAGGAAGTCTACGTATTAGTAACTGCAATAGGATTAGTAATGCTTTTGCAATATCATGTGTTCTTCTGCATGTTACAGACAATTTGAAATGGTTATTCCAACAGAAGATTCTGTTATTACAGAAATGACATCAACTCTAAGAGACTGGGGAACAATGTGGAAACAACTCTATGTGGCAAGTACCCTGAATAATATTGCTTTGATTTAATGCCATCTCAAAAGGTGCGCTGTTGTTTAGATGCTCTGGTTTAAGTATATATTTCAGAAAAAAACCCAAAACATTCAGTTTGCTCTTCATTGCTTTACTAATACCCTGAAACTTTATTTTGAGCTTCATAGTGTTATTAAACATTAACATGTCTCTTGTATTCACGTGAATAATTTACTTCAGTAGAACTTACCAGATACCAGGACCAAAAATGCGCCTGAATTATTCGATTTGATTTGTTAACTGCAGAAATGAAAGATCTATATACTAGTGTCTGATGGGAAATTGTGAAAACATACTGTCAGTATAGTTCTCTATAATGTTCCTACAAAGTCCTTTTTGTCTCTTGTTTCTAATTCAAGGGCTCTTTCAAAGACCTTTTTTTCCTTGGTTTTCTTTTAGTTATAATGTTCATGTTTCCCTCTTATTCTTACAGCAGTTGTTTCTCTTTTTTGGAAACATTTTTCTTCACTGCTGTTGTTATTGCATGTTCAAAATTACCCTGGTTTTCTTCCTTTCCAGACAGAAAGCCAAGACAAACAATAAATTAATGCCCATTTTAGTGAGCTTATGAAATGAATGAATGTGAAGTAAAAAGAGCAGATTTATCAAATTGCAATTTGTCAGAGTGCTTGGAATATAAAAGTTGTTGATGGAGAGTAATGGTACTTCTAAATGAATTTTAGGTTTAACTTATGTAGCAGTTAACTTAAGCAGCTGAACTTTATTTTTATGCTCTTTATTCATAGGAAGAAGGAAAAGAGAAATGGGCTTAGGGTTTTTGGCAAGAATTAATAGAAAAAGTCTGAATAGGAGTATTTTTTCAACTTTGTGTCATGAATCACTTAGATGAAGGTTGCAGTAATTTTCTCAAGCTAAAGGTTCTCAAAAAACCTATGTAAAGCTACTTAGAATTAGTGAAGGAAGAGTTAATAGATTCTTCCAAAATAGAGGTTCTTTTATGGGAAATTGCTATGCCCTTAGCTGGTATATAATTAGAGTAGGAGGATGTTGTTTTAAAGCAATCATATTCACATAATTTCTCCTGCTTCACAGTTAGATAAAGAACAACTGTTTGGACAAGAATCTGTCTACGTGATACTATTTATTTATGATCAGGTGGTAGTGTGTAGAGTTATATCAATGCAAGGGAAAGGGAAAGATAAAAGAAATTAACACTGTGTTTGAGAATTTTAATGCTCAGAGCTTTTGCTCTTTTTACCCCTTATGTGTGTGAGTTCAAATAGTCTTGAAATACAAATCATATATTCAGTTTGGATGAGACAGCAGCACAGAATGAACGTGCTCTTGGAATAAAACGATCCTGTGTCATGAAACACATGAACACTTTTTGTTGAATTTTTGTCATACCTGTCATGTACATTAGACTAGGTTAATGTGAGACATAAAGAGTTGGACTGGAATATTGGAATGGATGTGGTGCAGAGACAGGGTCTGTGGAAGGTCTGAAATTATTTTATACGCACACACTCACATGCAGGTAAAATGGTCACAGTGCAATGGGGGGGAAAAAGACTAAGTAGGGGGAAAAAGGGATTTTCTTAATTTCCTCATCAAGTATGTATTTATTAGGATTATCACCTTATACAGGTGATGTAGAGGCAATTATATTTTTATCTCACAGAGGAATGAGGGGGATCTCTTTCACCGGCTGTGGCACATAATGAATGAAATCCTAGACCTGCGAAGGCAGGTCCTTGTTGGCCATCTCACCCATGATCGAATGAAGGATGTCAAGCGACACATCACTGCTCGTCTGGATTGGGGCAACGAGTGAGTGAATATAAATAAATGAAATGCAATCAAATTGTAAAGTCAGTGCTTGAGGCTGATTGTAGAATGCTGAAATAAAGAACAAATTTCTAACAAGTGTTACCTTTTTTTTTAATGGACTTTCTCCTTCATTGTTTTAGTGGCCACTATGTTTTAACAGTGAAAAGTGGCTTGTTGTTTTATTCTGCTTTTTTATTTCAGTGTAATTTACATTGCAGTAGTACTGTCTATAAGAGAATTGCATTAGAATATCTGAAGCAGCATTTTACATCTTTTTAATACACACTTGGCTAGATGCCTGGATGATGCATTTAGCATAGCTTTGTGTTCTAACTGAAACTATGTTGGTTGATGTTGCTTCTTTTTTAACTTGGTCACACAATTTAGTTCCTACTTGGGCATCTCTAACGTACATCCAGCTATTGTGCTCTGCATCTTTCTTTTATCTAATAACTGAAATGAGCTAACACAAATTGTATTGTCTTACTTCTTTGGTTTTTTTGGCAAGAAGATAGTTAAAACACCCTCTGGCATTTAGGTGCTGTTTCCAAAGTCTCTTCTTTAGCATATATTTATACAGCTAAATGCTAACTAAAGGAAGCAATATTCAACAGTAGTATTCATGGAATTTCCAGGGTTTCTACAGCTATCTGAAAGCTTAAATACCTAACACAGTGGAAGGATCGTGACTAAATGTCTATGATTACCTGTCCACTTAGAACTTTGTGGTAACTGACAGGAATTAATTGTAAAGGTTTTTGACATGGTCAGTTCCTGCTCTTTAAAACATATTTTTGAAAAACTTTCTAATCTTTGGAATTTTCCTAAATTCAGCATGACTGCCCCATATGTGTTCTTAAACATTATTGCTTGCTGATGTGCTGGAAAGAAATTGTATTCCTGTTGACTCAAGCTCATTTCCTTATTTTGTTCAGGGGATACGGACAAGCATCCTTGATACCATCCAGTCCAAACTGAAAATAAGCTGATGCTTTGGCATTTGACGGATTTTCTTTTTACCTTCCTTTCCATGTTTGTTATTCAAACTGACAGTACTAGTGCATTCACACTGAAATGTTCACAATAGTTCAAAGGACAATATCCATTGCACATTGTCCACAATGTGAAACAGACTTAAAAACTGTGGAAAAACATTCTATTAATGTTGCACAGTGGAGAAAGGGGATGAGTCATATGTGAATGGTGAATACAGCCAAAATACATTAAAACAAAACCAAAATCAACTAATTTTAGAGTACCAATTAACGTGTGCGTTGTTTGTTGGAATAAACAACAAACACATGCAGAGTTAATTTGTTTCTTTTAAAAGTAGAAACTACTTGTTTTTATTCCATTTCTCATACAGACAACTGGGACTTGACTTAGTTCCAAGAAAAGAATACGCTATGGTGGATCCCGAAGAGATCAGCATTACAGAGCTCTACAGGCTGGTATGGGAATGTAATATTTGGTACTTTTGCTATCAAATGACGTACTGATAGTTTGATGGTAGCTCTTTTCTGTTTAATCAGAAGTACCTTTTTTGATAATTGGTATGTCATAATGCAATGAGTTTTACTATATGGAAAGAAATTTTTTTGAACATCTATGCCATTCTACATCTGTATGAGATGCTTTGATTTGATACCGAATTTGTGTGTGCACACATGCTTAGCTTAAATGTTCTTTGGTAAAAGTTTTTTTTTCTGATGTACCATTAAGATTGTGACTGTTAATGTGAATTTAATCATTAATAAAATCTTATGAGATTCTTTATCATTAGAGCTTTACCTGGCCCATGAGCCTGTCTAGATAAGCATTGTGGAAATATAATAATATTCTCATGGTATAATATTGTCACAGTTAATCATACTGGGCTCTTGGTCCTTTCTAATATATTAACGTAAATAGCAGTTAAATTGCATAAGAAAGCTTCCCTTTGGGTATAAAAGCCCATCTTGATTTACTAAAACCAGCACTGATATTTCTTATTCTGATTAAATCTCCAGCGAGGTCTAAGAAATCTTGCCAATTCATTTGTGTAGGCTTTGGCTCGTTACAGAAACACAGTTCTGAGCCTTATGAGCTTAAGACTAAGCTTGTATTTAAACTGAATTTTATTTATAACTTTTGTATTTAAATACAAACCCCTCCCCAAAAACATCATCACTACAATTTTTTGTGGATATGAAATATTTATATATTTTTTATAAGTTTTAACTACTTGTACTGATAACTTGTAATGTCAAGCCTAATAATAAATCCTTCATGCTAGAATCAGTATACCTTTGGGTAATTTCAAAACCATATGTAATATTCCAGAATCCTGTTGAAGCACTAGATGAAATACAGTGAGGAACTGTTAATCCTAAGAAGAAACACACAGAGGAAAAATAACCCAGAAAACTAGGACTGGAACTCATGGAGTATACTTTGAAAACTAAAAAAGGGGCAAAAAGATAACCTCAGTATGAAGGCTATGTAGTGTAGAAAAATTGCTGTTTAAAATTATTTTTGTTACAATGTAAGAGAGGGATAATGCAACTTAATATTGTCCTTGTCTTAATGGGTGACTAAAATGCAGAAGGTATAAACTGTGAAGTCAGATCAAGACAATTTATTAGCTTTTATAAAGCATTTTGCTGGAGATCATAAAATGTGGGCATGATTGCTTTCTCCCATTTTAAAATGCTGGTATTTAGTCTTCTGCTAAAGCATTTTTTAATGTGTTTGAATACTGAAATATCAGATAATTAACTGTTTAAACCAGCTAAGAAATACTATTTTGTTACAGCACAAAGCTTTAAAGTGGCTCCACAATTTCAGAGTAGAAAAAAAAACTTCTGGAGATTACTGGTTTTCTCCTAGAGATATAATGATGATGCAGTGTAACACTGGGAAAGTAAATTCCGTTTTCCTTCTCAGATGCAAAAGAAAAAAAAGAAAAAGGAAAAAATACAAGCTAATATTGAATTTTAAAAGATAATAATTTGGATTAAGAAAGTAGCTCTGTATTACGTATTTTACTTCTTTTTGTTTTGAGAATTTTATAATTGACTCAAACTGGTCACTGTTTTTGTGGTATTTTTAGATGGAACATCGGCATCGAAAAAAAGACACGCCAGTACCAGCCAGCAGCCACCATCTTTTTGTTCAGATGAAGAGTTTAATGTGCTCCAATCTGGGAGAGGAACTGGAAGTAATCTTTTCACTCTTTGACAGTAAAGAAAATCGACCCATCAGGTACCATATGATTTCTATTTAAATACTGATTTTACATAAGTTTTACAATAAATACTGTATGTTTTGATCCAGGTAACAAATTCCATTATTTAGAAACAAGGGGAAGATATTTTTGTTTCACAAGAATCTTTTGCTTACTTCTGAAATTCAGTTGTTATGTCTAACGGTTTGTAGTGTCATTTAAGTTTTAAAAAAATGTATACATCTCTGTCTTGTTAACTTATTTCACCTTCCAGTTGTTTTTTGTATAGGAACATATGTACATGTATGCATACAGAATGGTCATTTTTCAGTATCTTTATTTTCATCTCTCCTAATCAGTACACATTCAAAACTTTGAACTTTTGCTTTCTCTGTAATATTTATAAGATGAATTCTCCTTGGTACATGAGGCTGGAGAGCTGCCCTTGATCAATGAATTAAGCATATTTTTTATAAAAGGAGCCTTCTCTTCTATGAGAAGATGCTTGTTCTTCAGTGAAACTGTCAAAACAGTCTGTCCTAGAGTTTAAATTCTGTGAGAGACCTGATAACCTTTGATTTTTAAAATATTCAGTAGTCATTTATATTTTCAGAATTCTGGCTGAGAGAGAAAAAACATGGGAGTGGTTGGTAGTGAAACCACTGTGCACTTAATAAATATGAGCACAGGAGGAGAGTGCAGCTGGTGCAAGAGCCCCGTAAGTTCCGTTTGAGGAATACGCCAGGAAGTCTGAACCATTAAATGGCTGTGCAGTGGTGATGGGTGTGGTGGGTTGACCCTGGCCTCCAGCCAGCCACAGCCACCCTGTCACTCCCCTCCTCAGCTGGCCGGGAAACAGAAAATAGAACAAAAGGTTCATGGGTCAAGATAAGGACAGGGAGAGATCACTCACCAATTACCATCACAGATAAAACAGACTTGACTTGGGGAAAATTTTTATTACCAGTCATATCATAGTAGGACAATGAGAAATAAACCCCAGACTTAAAACGTCTTCCTCCCCACTTCTCCCTTCTTCCTGTGCTCAACTTCATTCCTGATTTTCTCTCCTTCACCCACCCTGGCAGTACAGGGGACTGGAAACGGAGGCTGTGGTCAGTTGATGACACATTGTCTCTGCCACTCCCTCCTCCTCCTGCTGGGGAGGGCTACTCACACTCTTCCTCTGCTCCAGCCTCCACTGGGGTCCCTCCCACTGGAGACAGTTTTCCATGAACTTCTCCAGCTTGAGTCCTTTCCACAGCTGTTATCTTAAATATGGCAATAGGAATTTGGGGAACTATGTGGAAGTTGGGCTGAATTTGACAAAATTATGTCTGTGCTTTGCAGTGCAGGCAAAATAACTAACCAGTACTTTGAAGGAAGGGTATACTGAGTACATTAATTTTTACTGTTAGTGAAATCATATATACACTGCTAGTGTTACAGTGTTAGCTGTTAAATACTGACATTTCATTCTGGCCTGCACTTCAGACAGTAGTCACCTAAATACAGTTTCCTGTCATTTCTGAGAATTAAATGGGTATCAGGACATGTTGTTTGTGTTCATTCCAATGAGTGCCACAGCAGGTGATAGATTTAGGAGAGGGCTGCAGACTTTGACAGAAAACAATTTGGGGTGATATGGACTGCTGAAAACAAGGTTAAGGCAGGAGTGGTGGTGTGAAAGCAAATGGATTGGATTTCATGTTACATGAAAGCACAAATTCTAGAGCTTTTTCTCACGTGCTTGCTGTGATCTGACCTTTAGTTATTGATTCCTGACTCCAGTGTCTGTTTTCAGCTGCTGTGTACTTCCTCATCCCATTACTGGCAAACCTTGAAGAAACGTGTTGTTACAAATCCAAACTGCCTTCTAGGGCGCAGGGGAAACAACAGGATAAGCCCTTAAGAGTGGAATCTATAGGGAAAAGCACTCTGAATTTGCTCTTAAATATTTGCAAAGGATTTAGGGTAGTTGGATCAAAAATAAGTGATAAATATATATATGTACAAATTTACTGTTTTTCACTATGTTGAGGTTTTTTTAGTTTAAATAGAACAGATATGTTGTGGTAGGCAATGTATATGTTTAAGGAATATTCTCCTAATTTAGCATACACATTGGTGCTCTCATTGTGGGACCTACCAGTGTATTTTTAGGATAGCACCTTTGAAAATAGGTAAAGAGATGGAAATTAAAGCCATAAAATCATTTAATAGTTATTCTGGTTTTGATAATGTGTCTTAGTATTCCTTTAGTGTTTTGAATAGATCATCATTAGATGATCTTTAAGGTGTGTTGCAACCCAAACCATTCTGTGATTCTATGAATAAAAGAAAAATTAGGTATATTTATAGCTAGACTATTCTCAATTAAATAATTTTTCATCTTGACAGCAAGTATAAATGCTCATAAGTTTCCCAACATGTACTAAGAATTAGAGAGTAGGTGAGATGTGAAAAACTGATTATGAAATGCATTAGTGACTTTCCCAGAGCAGAAATCTGGTATCAGATAGTGACAGAAAAAAATCAATGATGCTTTGAGGTTTTTTTTATTTTCAGATTTTCTAGCTAAAGATTTCTCTGGATTGGTAGGGGCTGTTACACCTTGCTTACACCTAACTTAGTGAGATCAGCACCCACTTTGGGCAATAGGAATGATTTTCTATCACCTTTGCTAAGCTAGAGGTAAATACTCTTTTGGGATCACTTTCCATTCGTTTGTGACAGTATGGGATTGTATTTTTCTCCAGACTCTTTTTTTGTTGCTGGAAATTGCTATTAAAAATAACTGTTTCTAAATCTGTTGGTATCCACAATAATGGCAGTTCTGTTGTATTAAGTTAGGGGTTATAATAAAATACAGGTTTATCTATGACATTATTATTGCTGTTAATAAACAATAATAATAAATATTATTTTGCAGACTGTTTCTATATTGAAATAATTGTCTAATGTCTGTCTTCACACTCTAAAAGCCTTTTTTTGATCATGAATATTCTAGTTGTATGGAAACAAGAGAACTCAGTATTTAAGCCAAGT
Source organism: Gymnorhina tibicen (assembly GCA_013399875.1). Classification (NCBI taxonomy): domain Eukaryota; kingdom Metazoa; phylum Chordata; class Aves; order Passeriformes; family Artamidae; genus Gymnorhina; species Gymnorhina tibicen. The sequence goes on from VXAZ01008846.1 coordinate 904,437, forward strand.
AGTTAAATCAGTGATGACATGCTTCTGCTTAATAAGACTGCAGTTGCAAGTCATTCATTTTCTACTTAATTGGTGCATGCTAATTTCACTTGATATGTGTGCATATGTATATAGTCGTATTTTCTGGCTAAACTAGCTGCTAGGAATCATTTTTGCTATCACTTAAATTAACAATAAACAGCTGAAGTCAGCCCCTGATGATTCCTAGAGTTTTCCCTGGTGTGTTTTTGTATCATGTTCCATTTGTCTCCCCTTCCTTCTGCTTTGCAGTTTCCTTTCCTAGAACAGTAATAGCCCCTGAGTGGGGTAGAGCAAGTTGTGAATGGCACTGCTTTAACATGGTACAGCCATATGGCTTGCCCCAGTAAATTCTTTGGTTTATGCACTGTTATGTCTTCTAACCTTATATTTCTCTTCCTCTTTAATTTCTGTTAAGGTCACAAGCCCAGTTTGTGTATTCCTTGGGTATTTTTGGTTTTTTAAGAAAGTAAAAAGCTATCATGATGACACCTAAATTTTAGAACTAATTTCACTAGCATAGAATCCTAAAGGAAGCATTTTAGCATATGCAGTTGTAGAGGGGTGCTGTTACTGTAGTTGGAAAATTAAAGAGGTCCATGGTCACATCTCTTGAGATTTGATTTTTTAGTTCAGTTCTATTTTTCTGGCCGCTGCTGAGCATTTACTGGCTACTTAGAGTTGTTCCTAAAGTGTATGAGCTCAAACATTTTCTGTCTGAATCTGTTAAGAGTCCAGACGGTACTTCATGTTGTTAAAGAAATGCTTTTATAAAATCTGTTCTGGAATCTGGCATGCTGCACAAATGTTTGAGAAAAGCAAAATCAGAACGACTTACCAATTTAGTATAGAGCCTTGAAGATTTGTTTTTATATCATCTAATTTTGTTGTAAGCAAATCAACAGTTTGAGAGTCTAAGACTGCTGTCTACTTATGCGAGTAGTGCCAGCCAGTAGGAGTGGATCTGTAGAGCAGCAGTTCATGCTAGACCCAATGTTAACGTGTGTACATGTTGTAAGGCTTTTACCATGGACTAAATCTGTGGTTGTGTGGACTGAGTGGCAGCAGCATATGTTCTAGTTTGGATTCATGCGGAGGAAAGCCAGTTCACTAGCTAAACTGCTCTGACTTGTGAATAAAAATGTGGAGCCGATCAGAAGACTGTCTTCAAAAGCACCTAATGTAATTTAACTTGATCATGGAGATCATAAAATAGTGTACATAAGATGGATATTACAGGATCATAGTTTGAATGGGGGAAAGTTCTGTAAAACAGAGTAATTCAGCTGTACTTTGGGAGTTAACTGTTTCTACTACAATCACATTGCAAAAACAATTTCAGAGTTCAAGGGGATTATTGACACCTGAGTGCAATTGATTTAATGTGAGGAAAAACTTAATAACTTTAGGTAAGAGATAGGCCATTGTTACAGCTCCAAAGGAAAACTGGAAATGTGTGTTTGCAATATTTCAGCACACTGCAACAATCCTGTTCTTTATTAGCTGCCTTATAAACCAGTTTGTAGTGTGTGGTCATTTGTGAGATTTGTGACGTTTTAGAAGTTTTTCTATTCCTTGGAATATGAAGGTGAATATATAGAGTCCCAGCATACTGAAGAGAGTACTGAAGTACTCTCCCAGAGCACTGAAGAGAGTGAGCGTGGCAATGATTGTTGGCTTTGGGGATATCTTTTTCTCTTACCCGAATAGAAGTTCATGAAACAAACTTCTTCCAGCAGTTGGATCACACTTAAAAAGCCAGTAATATATACTTCAAGGGGTTACACAGTTGCAAGTTTTGTAGTGACAGATTTTCGGAGAAATAAAAGACATCTGATGACAGTCTGTGCTTTCCACTCACATGTACTAGTATCAGTTACCCAATACAGCAGTTTTTTGCAGCAGTGATGACCTTAGTATAGCCAGAGGGCCCATTTATACTGGAGCTCTAAGAACACCAATCATTTAATCAAAAATATATTGATTTTTTTTTTTATCAGATCCTGGAAAGAACTCACTTATTAGCTTTTAATAGAATCAGTTTAACAAGTGGCAAGGGACAAAGTAACAGCTTAGCTGTTTTCTAGACAATGTGCATTATTCACTGAGGCTGTGTTAACTTTATTCCTTGCGATAAGAATATTCTGCTGCTATTAAAAAAGAAAAAGTCAAAAAACCCAAAGAAAATATTTACCAGATGACTGTGTTCAAAAATTCAAGTTATCCCCATGTCCTCTGAAATTCCTACCTTTCCAGTGTAGATCCTATAAGACTGTATTAATACATGTAGCACATTACCACCTAGAGATCTTGCCTGGGTTTTTTAAAGAGAATTCTGAAAACACCAGCAACACTGGGTAGTGAATTATGAAAAAGGGAATGGAAGGTGTTAAGGCTGCTGCCTACATTTGTTCAATTCAGACTGTGACCCCTGTTCTTGGCATTGATGAGTATGCATAAGAATGCTGCGTCATCTCCTGCTCAAGAGTCCTATTCACTTTGCTGACCTTTACATTTATGTAGTGTCTCATGCCAACATACTGCTGTAGAAATTCTTAAATCTGTAATATGACCTATAGTTCTTACGTAGCATTGTCTTTTCTAAACCATTTTCTTTTTTTCCGAGTAGGAGTACTATTAATGGGAAAATTTCAGGGCAGCACTTCACTAAGATGGAGCATGTTAAGATTTTCTTTCATTGATATACACTTTGTGTCCGTGTCAGTATGATATGAACGTCTCATCAGAAATGATTGATGCCTCTGGCCCCATCTGTGTGGGAAGTGGAGATAAGTTGGCATGCTAATCCTCCTTTTTCTATCACCTTGAACAACATTGTTTGTAACTATCATAATGCCCTCAAATGAGAAGAGATTCTTAAACAGCTCAGAGAGGGATAGGCTGTTTATCCAAGGCCAATGAAAGCAAACTGCAATTTTTTTTGTGAGCTTTTGATTATATTCTTAATGATTGTGTAAACTCCAGACCATACCAAAGAATAAGATTACCCTTCCTTTGTTGTACTTTCAACGTCACCTTTTAGTGAATCCACATCATCAATCTTTTTATCCCTTTCTTATTTCAGTTTTGTTATTCATTTAATTCAGTGAAATCACTTACCAAAAGCTAAAATCCACATTTAATTAGTCAAAATACTCACTACTTGGTGTTCTAATTTTTAAATTTTTGGAAAAACATACTGTCATTCTCTCTTTAAGGAACAAATACTCCCTTCCCCCCTTATTCTACAATAATCTTAAAAACATTTTGGTATAGTAAGAGAATGTTTAAAGACATATTTTGCAACCTCCATCAGCATCTTCAAACCTGAGAACTGCTCATCTCGAAAAACATGACTTTTAGTCATCACTCTAAAGTTTACACAGCTGATTATTACTGTTAAGAGCAGCAAAGAAGGGCTTGGATACCTCTTGAATCAAACTAATAATACATTTTCTCTACCCTGAAGGCTTACTACTGACAACCCAAGATGTCTTTCTTCAAAAATATCCTTATGGTCTGTCTTGAGCAGGAGCTCAAAGATTCAACATTATTTTAAGCGCGGCAGTGGGTTACACTTGACTTTCAGTGTCTAGTTTACTTAGGATCAGTATACTCCAGACATCAGCACTCTAAATGCAGGAGACTCAAATAAATTTTTTGTTGCTTCTAAGTCATGTTGAACTCTAGGCCACAAAGGAGATGGGGATTATATTTGTGAAGCTGTAGGGTGTGTACTCTGTGCAAGGCTACAGAAGTTGATAAAAAGGTACAGTGGAAGAACCTTGACCCTCTGGCTCATGAAAAACATGCCACATGTTGTGAGTGATAGTTCATTAATTATAGTCATTTGGAACTTCTGGGCAAGTAGACAAGTGACAGAATGCTGCATCATGGCAGTTACTAACTTTCAGAGGTGGAAGATGGAAAAGACTGTGTAAAGAACCGTGTTTCCATAGAGACCCAAATGACCCAGCTGTCTATCTGGGCTGCCTGCATGTGGTACTTACACATAATCACAAAATCATGGAATGGTTGAGGCTGAAAGGAAAGTCCAGAAGTCATCCGGAGTAAGGAATTAAACGCTTGAATTTATCTGATCATTCAGAGTCCATCCATAAGAGTATTCAACAATCTGGTCTAACCACTCTGGAGCTGGTTTCCCAGAGTCATGTCCAGATGACTCTTAAGTATCTCCAAGGATGGAGATTTCACAGCCTCCCGGGGCAGCCTGTGCCAGTGCTCAGACACCATCCGTCAGTAAAGAATTTGTTCCCTCATGCTTAGTGGGAACCCCCCATGCTTCAATTTATGTCCATTGCCTCACTGGGAACCACTGAAAATTGTTTGACTGTCCTCTTTGCACCCTCCCTTCAGATATATTGCAATTTATTAATAAGATCCCCTCTGAGCTTTCTCTTCTGTGAGCTAAACAGTCCCAGCTGTCACAGCATTCTATCCAGTCCCTTAACTATGTCCAGTTGTGGTATAACCAGTGCTGAGTAGAGAGGAAAAGGGTCACTTCCCTCATCCTGCTGGCAGTACTTTGTTTAATGCACCCCAGCATATCACTGGCCTCCTGTACTGCAAGGGTACATTTCTGGCTCGTGTTTGACTTGGTGTCCACCAGGACTCCCAGGTCTACAATGTGTGAGTCTATTATTACTTTCCATCTTCTTTTCAGACTCTTGTTTCTTTATTTTATTATAACAGCAGAGATGAGAAAAAATTATGTTTGGAAAATGACTGTGAGGACACTTTAAATCCAGATTTGGAAATAACTTTAGATGGTGCAGTGTATCTCAAATAAAAAAACTGTAGAGAGAGGGAGAAATAATTTTTATATATGAGCATACTTGCATGCAGATTAGTTGATATTAAGATTTTCTGCTTCTGCATATGGTTTCTTTTTCTATATCTGATTGTTTGATATTTAAGTTTTGTGTGTCTGAATGTCATGGAAATTCAGAGGCTCTATTAATAAATAACCCTGCATAAAGACAGATGTTTGTTTCTAAGATGAGAATTAGTATGATTGTGGGGGGAAAAAAAAGTGGATGTGGTATTTTTGAGTTGTTTAGGAATGTGTTTTAACTGTGCCTCAGACATAATTACCTGATACCAATAGCACAGAATTTCTGGGAGGTGTGAGCAATGACTAGAGGCAGAGTTCAGACTGGACTTTGTTGTACTTTTTCAGCAACGTGAATTATTTAGATAAGGAGCACAATCCAGGTGCTCCTTATAATTTTTAATGTATCATTAGGTGATAGGCTATTCTACCTTTTCCCCTTAAAATACTGTTTTTAGTGTGTTTAACCTTCACTTCGTTAACACTGTTCCTTGGAAATTATTTCTCAGATACCTCTACATTATACATGGATGCTTTTTGTCTTGAGGTACTCTTGGATCCTGACTTTCTCCATACAAATGTGCCTTCTAAGCAGGGCAGGGATTTAAGTTAAGGAACTAGCAGCACTGCTGGTAAAGGGAACAACCCATGGGAACCAGAAGCAATGAATTAGCTCAGGGCTACTTTTCTGTTACAGTATTTCCACAAAAGCATAATTGCACTTTTAGTGGATCACAGCATAGGGTAGTTCAGTGTTGTTTTCAATTTCCTGTGCCATGTTCACAAAAATATCTAATCTTGCACAGTATTAAGACTGTGCTAAAGCGAATTACAGAAAATCAATGCATATATGTATATATATATATGTATATATATATATATGTGTGTGTGTGTGTGTATTGCCACTCCTTAGAAGCAAATGCAGCAGAGATGAAGCATCTTGGTTTTTCTGCCTAGCAGACTCTTAATGGAGTCCTCCATTCTGCTTTTGCCACTCCTTAGAAGCAAAATAAAACAAAACCAGCCTAGTTTTATTTACTTCCTGCTTATTCAAAAGTTGGTCCTAATTTTAGCAGGAAGGTTGAAACACCTCAAAGAAAATGTATAGGTCGCTTTGACAAGAGAACAGCCACTACTCTTGTACCAATCTTCTACGCATTGGAATAAAAATACCTCTTTAGATGGCTAACTTGGTACGTATATTTCTGAATATGATTGCTATTTTTTTTTTAGTTATGTCATCCTATATGTGGGTATATGTGTATATATACACACAATATATAATCAGGCTTAATTATTTCCTTATTGGCTCTAAGACATGGTAATTTGCCCATTCTTGTGGACAAGAATGTATTAGTGTGACTGTAATTGGGCTTACAAGAAGCATCTTAAAAGAGAAGACTGAAGTTCCAGAAACTTCAAAAGTTTCCCTTCAGAAAATGTGGATCATTTTTTCCAGCTACTCATTGTGAGCAGAAAAAGTCCTACGTGCAGGAATATAGTCAGGTCATATATAGACAGTTAGCCTTTTCTTGGCAGGAGTAGCGTAGTAGTAAAAGTCTTTCTGCTTGGATCCCAGATGTGGAGATATTTTGGAGTAGGAATTATGAGTGGAGTTTAGCAAAAAGATCGTTTCTTGGTCCCAGTCAGACTGGAAAAGTGATGTGCCTCAATTGAATTCTGCTGTTTTGCTTGAGAATACTGTCTTGAACTGCCTGCTGTGGAGTTCCTCCAGAAGCGAGAACACTGAAGCACTGGCCCAGTCAGTCAGTGTGCCCTGTTTAGTACACTGTCATATGTTGTTTTACATAGCAATCAGTTGCTCACTATAGCTATTGCACTGACCTATAAAGTAATCAACATTCCATAATCAAACATGGGAACTTGAGCCTCTTAGGTATCCCATGGGTATTCAAGCTTACTTGTCTTTTCTATTCTTTCCTAAGTTTGATTTCACGTTTTGACCTGAAATCCGTTTTGGATTTAGAAACTCTTCACAAGAACATGCTAGGCAGGACCAGTGAGAAATTTCAAAATCGGTGGGTTGGTATCTTACAAATATTTCTACAGGTCTGTCCTGTGTCTCCTTTGTACGTATTAATATTTTAATTTTTTTCAAGTTTTGGATACCAGACAATCATGGAATGGACTTGGTTGGAAGAGTACCAAAAAGATCATCTAGTTCCACCCTCCCTGCCATGGGCAGGGATACCAGTATCAATAGCAAATATATATTTTATTTCTCCCTTACAATTAAGTAATTCTACTTGTAGATCAGTTTTACGTACTCATCAACAATAATAATATGAGCAGATAGGATTCATCTAGTGGGAAGAAGGTGTGTGAAATGAATGTTTGACACGACTGTGTCCTCCTGCAAAGTGTTTTGGCTTTGTGGTAGTTTCTGTAAGAAGATCTTTTCTACAGATTAAGATTAACCTTCATTGCCGGGTATCTTGGTTTAAGACAATTTAAAGAGCCACAAACTCTAAAATGAGTTACCTCCCCTTAGTTTCAACCAATCCCTTTCCACCAATAAGGAAGAAATCTGAGTAGGTATCGAATTTACACAGGGTTAAGTCCTTTTCTGCTTCTCACCCCACCCTGCCAGTGAGGAGGCTGGGGGTGTACGAGGAGCTGGGAGGGGACACAGCTGGGACAGCTGACCCCAACTGATGCCAGGGATATCCCACACCATAGGACATCAGGCTCAGCATATAGAGCGGGGGGAAGATAAAGAAGAGGGTGGAGAGTAATGGCATTTGTCTTCCTCACTCACTGTTACCTCTCATGGAGCCCTGTTTTCCTGGGAATGGCTGGACACCTGCCTCCCCATGGGGAGTGGTGAATGAATTCCTTGCTTTGCTTTGCTTTGCTTTGCTTGTGTGTGTGGCTTCTGCTTTATGTTTAACTGCCTTTATATTAATCCACAAGTTTTCTGACTTTTATCCTTCCAATTCTCTCCCTCACCCCACTGTGGGGGAGTGAGCTGGTGGCTGAGCTACTGGCTGGGGTTAAACCACAACACTTCTACAAATCATTCATTTTATCTGACTTTTTGCAATGCTGTGTAATTAGTTATCATTAATGAGACAGTTTTGATAAATTGCTCTTTAAATAGTGGCTATTCTTGAATTGCAAGAGAATTATCATTTTCCTTCAGGCTAGTACGAGTATTTTTTAAGGNTCCAATTCTCTCCCTCACCCCACTGTGGGGGAGTGAGCTGGTGGCTGAGCTACTGGCTGGGGTTAAACCACAACACTTCTACAAATCATTCATTTTATCTGACTTTTTGCAATGCTGTGTAATTAGTTATCATTAATGAGACAGTTTTGATAAATTGCTCTTTAAATAGTGGCTATTCTTGAATTGCAAGAGAATTATCATTTTCCTTCAGGCTAGTACGAGTATTTTTTAAGGAGTTGGTGTTTCAGCAATCGTGTTTGCTTTGGCCTGATGCTCTAGACTGTCCTATTCAGCCTGTGTATGGGAGCTGCTGCATGTGACTTTACATCAAATTACATTTGTGAATAAGTAGAATGAGGTAGATACGGTAGGAATGAGTTCCGAAAAAAAAAAAAGCCATGGGTGTAGTCTAGCAAGTAAACACTCCTGAGAAGGTTTGATTTTGTATTTTCTAGTTAGACAGAGCCTGATTTTAATCATAGTTTTCATAAGTCCTCCCAGGAGTGAGGGTGTGTTGGAAATTAGTTGTATTTCATGATGTAGCTCAGTTCCTCTCAGGAAGAGCCATGTTCAGTGAAACAAATCCACTTTCCCATCCACTGTTTAAAGATTCTTTCTCAAGTATCTTCTGCTTGCTGTAGTTGGACTAAGGGTGCTAGCTTACATAGATCTTTGATCTGGGCTTGTGTAGTTAGACACATTTTTAAAGTAGACAAACCATCCCCGGCAAGAGGAACCTGTGGTATTGATTATGTCGCTCATGTGCATTAACAAATAACCCTCTTTCTGATTCTGTTGTAAAACTTGAAAACTGACAGGAGAAATAACTGTTTTTGAATGTGATGATGAAAACACTGGAAAGGGTGACCTGTCATGTAGCTGGTGGAGCTTAAACAATTAGGTACATTCAGAAATGAATGCAGTGTTGGAATTGTGGACCAGCCATGACATGTATGTGCCAGATTTAGGTAACCGTGAGATATATTGAACACCAGTGGTGTGGTGTATATATATATATATATATATATATAAAGTTGGTTTACAGGTCATCTCACTAAGAACATGTTGCAGTCACGCTGGCTACCAGCCAAAGGCATGTTAGGATTGACAAAAAATACAGACTTGCTGCTTGGAAACCTCCAAATGGCATTGAATACATAGGAAGCCAGGTGGTGTTGGAGGAAGGGGAATTTTCTTAAATGCTGTTGTTTCCCTTCACTTTAACAATTTCTCCTGCTCTCTTCAGGTTTAATTTCCATCTTTGGGGAAAGATACTGCAAATCTGCTTGTATCCATGCTGTTACCTCAGTCAGTGACTAGGATAATAATCAAGACTATAATTCAGCTTAAAGGATCTGTAGGTCTGTGCAGTGGTAATGCTGTGATACAAAATGTTTATCTGTGGTGGCAGACAAAGATTACTGAAGGCTCCAGCTTCTGGTATATGTTTTCTGTTCAGTTTTAAATACCTGCTGATAGATTCCTAAAAACAGTATTCTGTTTTTAAACTGTCATCTTTCTCTGGCTCCTGATATGTAATGAAAAATAATTTTAAATTACTGCTTTCTAACTCTTTTAAGAAATGTGTGGTGCCATCTTTCAGTTAAAATACAGGTGCAAATATCTAAAATAATGTTGGGTGTGTTCATAAAAACTGTAATAAAAACCAATTCCCAAGGCTGTTTCAGTTAATAAAGAGGTAAAAGAGGATGAGAGCAGGAGCTTGATTTAGCTATATAAGTCTGTTTTGCTTTTCCTCCAATCTCCTTTTCTGCTTTCTCTTTTTCTTGTTAACTGTACAGCTAGCCAAGTAAAATTGGGCTCCACTACATAAATCTATGAACATTCTTTGAATGTTTTTTTTAGTCCTTCTTCTCTCATGATGTCAGCATGGCTAGGTGACAGAAAGATAAGCTTCCATGTACCATCATAAGATTGTTTTGTTTATTTTTGTTAGTATTTTTGCTTTGATCTTTATCTGAGATTGGCTGACATCTTACTTTTATAGTACTCACTCTTCCTTTTCTGTCCCCCTTTGCTTATTGCTTTATATTTTACAGTTAGCAATTTGGGAATGGTTTTTTAAGTACATAAAAGATAAAATGCAGGGGCTGACTTACTGTGGATCAACTGGTACCGCTAACTCATGTTGGCACATTTATCATTCAGTTATTCTCTGATTAAGGATATACTTTAGGCTTTATGATCTTTCAGTAACTTATGATATGTTGTACAATATTTCTCTGTATTTCACCACTAAGTATGAGGGTAACATTTTGTGTCTGATACGGGTTTTACAAAACCACTGAGCCTTTAGCTGTAAATGAAGTAAATTCAAATTCAAGTTCCTAATGAATATCCATTAACAGTGTTCTGGAATGTAATAAACTTGAGACGGTGAATTATGTGGCAGAATTCTCTTATTGCCCTTCATTATTTACTCTGGAAATCACTGTAACCTATTTTCAAGTAGAGAGCATTTATAAAGATGTCTGAAAGTGGAGCTGTGCTGAGAACTGTGACTATTCGATGTCATACTTTTGCCACAAGAATATGCCATGTGGTATAAATCTGGCTGGATTTCTTTTTTTGATAGTGTGTTTATAAATCATACAGCAGGCAATCTGTCTAGACTGGTACCATGTGACTGGTAATATTTTCCTGCTAATACTAAGGAAATAGGGGTCACATATGAAAATAGAACAGTTTTCAGCCGTGTTTCTTTAAAATGCATCTGTTAAGCCTGCAGATTTGGAACACATTGTTACTCTGCTAATACATGAGAAGTTACAGTACAAAAATCCCTTGCTGACCTTCTTAAATTAATCTCTCCAGCATTAGTTATTTCCTTATTTTCAGTGGGAAGACAGATGAGTTTAAATGTGTACAACATGTTTAAGCGGTGAGATTGGTGCTTGTAAAAAATGCATTGTAGTCTAAACTAAAATCAAATTGTCCTAATACAAAGAAGAGGTATTTCTGTTTTGGGGTATTGCTGTGTGTACTTGCTGTATCTATGTATGTGTAGCTGACTGCTGAGAAAACTGCTGTGCAGTAAGATACTTGTTCTAGATTTAACCCTCCGAGATTTTTACTGCTGTTTGAAGCCAAGCGTTCAGATCTTGGGAACTCTGTCTTTATGTTGTTTTATGAAGGCTGTTTACTTTCCTTAGCACTTTTTCTAATCTGTTTGTCTCTGTCGAAATCCTTTGAAATGGTATCTAGAAATGGTATCTAGAAATGGTATAGCCCATGCTCTAGGTAGGTAGATATAACATTGCCATTTTTGTCTTGTAATCTTACAAGTCTAACTGCTTGCATTTTCTCCCTGGAAATGTTCAAAGATAACCATTTTAATCTGAGCTGTAACTGGTACTGTCATATGTTTCTAGTGAAAAAAAGGTATCATAAAGCACTGAACAAGGATTAAAATTTTTTTTTTTTTTTGATTTGTTGGTTTTGGTTTGCTTTTTTTGTTGGCACTGGGTCATCTGTTTCAGTTAAACAAAATTTCAAATTCAAATGAGGAAACTAGATCTGCATAACCATTACATATCTGTTGCAATCAGTATATTTCTTTGTGGCATCACAAAAGTCTTTGGCTTTTAGTTGTGTTGTGAATAATAATCTCATGATCTGTGAGTATAAGCAGAGCTTGAAAATTTAATATTGTAGTGGATAGTGAATAGGAAGCTTTCAAAAGATGTGCCTTTGTTTGTGTGGAATGTAAACTTAAATACAGAATACACTCCCAGTTAAATATATTTCTCAGTTAACAAGTAAGCTATGAAGATAGCTTATGAATGGTATTTTTCTTTGAACCAACATATCTAGCATTTGTTTTAAAGATGAAAACATAGTGAAATGTGGTGTGTATGTATGTATTACTTTAAAATTGTTATACAGACTGAAGATAAAGCGGTGAAATTCACCATCACCTTTACTGGCCAAATTTTTATTGACATGTACCAATGCACTGCAGGTTTCAGTGCACAGAAACTGTATTACTGCTGGAACAGAGGCTTTTTCATTTGTGTTCAGTTTGGCATGGTGCTGCACATAATGGGGTCCTAAGACTATGACTTTGGAAATATAATTAATAATTCTTGTTCAGTGTGCAGTAACTCTGTGTGAGACCTATGAAAAAAAAGCTCTGTACTTCTTTTTACTGTATTTTAAAATATTGAAAATCAGCTAAATTCTAAATGAAAGGGCATAATTATTCTGAAACCAGTTGTAAATCAACAGCAAAATACCACCTTGTTTCTCTGTAAAAATACACTTACATAAACAGTCTTTCTTTAAAACTCAATTTTAATGTTCTTTTGGAGACCTAAGCTGCAGAAGTTTGCTGTATCATAAAACATGAATGAGAAAATAGCGTTTTGCTGAGGAAATAGCATTTTCATGTGTTCAACTCTACTGTTTCTTAGGTTCTACCTTTTTATGGTGTCTGATAAAAAAGCTATACAGCTGAAGATTGCACAAAAGTTTTCAAAGAATCACTGTAAGAAAGCCTTAAGTATTTAGTTTCAGCCTGGATAGCTGGCACATAAAAACATAAGACCTTCTCCAGACATAGCTCTTAAGAAATGTGCTCTTGAGTGTAACAGCATCCTGGGTTGTGTCAACAAGAATGTAGCCAGTTGCTTATGGGAAGTGGTCATCCCTGCTCAAGATTGGTCAGACCATGCCAGTTTTGGGTCCTTCAGTACAAGACCAACATGAATGAGCTGAGGTGAGTTCAGCAGAAGGCCTCATGTTGTTTGTGGACAGGAGCTCCTGCCCTGGGACATCAGGTTGAAGCAGTGGGTCTTGTTCAGACTGGAGAAGAAGCAGTTTTGAGGGGAACTAAATCACAGAATAGTCAGAGATGTGTAGAATGTTTTGGGTCAGAAGGCATCTTTAAAGGTTATCTAGTTCAGCCCCTGTGCAATGAGCTGGGACATCATCACAGAATCATTAAGGTTGGAAAAGTTCTCCAAGATCATAGAGTCTTGGAGTCTTGCTGGTCAGAGCCCTGCACAACTGGACTGAATATTTCCATGGGTGGGGCATCTATTACCTCGTTGGAAAACCTGTTCCAGTGTTTTACCACTGCCATTGTAAAAAAATTCTTCCTTATTTCTAGTCTGAATCAACCCTCTTTTAGTTTATAATCATTACCCCTTGTTCTATGGCAACAGTCCCCAGTAAAAAGTTTGTCCCCATTTACCTACAGACGATCAGTAAGATCAGTGGTGCGTGGTGGGGCAATGAGACAAGGGATATCGACTGAAACAAGAGAATGTGCATCTGGATGTAAAGAAAGAAACTGAGGACAGTCAGACACTGGAATGGGTTTTTCAGAGAGCCTTTGTGGTTTCCATTGCTAAAGGTTTTCATGACCTGACTGGCTAAAGCTCTGAGCAACCTAATCTGACCTTATAGCCGACCCTGCTTTGAGCAGGAGTTTGGACAGAGAGGCCCTTTGAGGCCCCTTTCCACGTGAGTGGCTGTTTCTGTGAATGATCAATGCAGATTTTCTACAAGGCAAATGCTGGTGCAATAAAGATTTAATTAGTCTCTATTGAGCTGGATCTTATCCAACATATTCCTAGTGATTTTCCAGCTGGATTTTGAAAAGCTATGCTTGACATAGAGCAGTGGTAAACCATGTTTAGCTTCCAGAATAAGGAGAAGATATGGATACAGCTGAGGAAAAAACCTAGTTGTACTTAGGAAATTTTATTTCTGATTTGACCATTAGAGGACATCCAGACTCATGTGTCTGGCCAGCTGGAGCTGGGGGTGAGAGGGTGAAGGGAAATGTATATACCACTTACTTGCCTTTCCCATCTTCCACATCTCTCACTGGAGAAATATGATTGTTACATTTCTTGTGAGGCTGTGTCTTAGAGAAAATCATCCAAAGCATGGAAAGTTTGTTTTTTCATCATATTGCCATGCATGAATTGCCAGGTTTGCTCAGAGTTTATCCCTAAATCCTACGATCTAATGGAAATATTTCAAAAAGTAATTTCTCTTCCAGTGGGGTCTTGTGCCCTCTTCTATTTGGAAATAAGAATTCTCTGTGTCTCCCTACTAGCAGTATTAGTTCTTATATCAGCTGCAGCATTTAACACCTCACAGTTAATTGCAAAACAGGATTTCAAAAATGAAATTTGCCCTGCTGGAACTTTAAAGACTCTTACAAAACTTCTAAAATCAGTACTGTAGTGAGAGTTTTTAATACAGTTACGTAAGAAGAATGTCTCCTGCAATCATCATCCTATGTATGAAAAATATATTGTTTGAATACAACCATGGTGTTGTTGACATTTGTTTAGCAAGAATCAATACCAACTAACTACACATCTAATTTTAGTTCTAGAATAAATGGATTTTATTGCTTGTGTTTCTGTGTACTAAGATGTACGATATCATTCTTCCAAATGACAATCAGTCTATTTTGTGTTGAGATTTAGTAATTTTGTTAGGTGATTTAGTTAATCACTACCCTTCACTAGTGTCTCCCTTTTTTTATTGATACGTCTGAGACTTTCAGAAAGAAGTTGTTTCATTTGTTTGTATCTTGAGGAAGGTTGCATCTGGAAATAAGATCAAAATGAGATCTGCTTTTGCTGTAATGTTGTTCAACATATCTGTCATATTTGTTTTCTTGCAGTGAAAGATTTTTTTTAAGACTGAATAGAAATGGTTTGCCAAAATGTCCAGAAAAGCCTGAAAGACACTGTTCTCTCTTTGTGGTGAGTTCTTCCTAGTGTCAATCTTTTTGGTTCTGGATGTTGAAAATAGAAGTTGGGTTAAATTGTTATTCTGTGGTTGACTCAGAACTGCTCCCTAAGCTTGTACATTGCTATGAACATCAAGTGGTTCACAGCAGGCTGCTTTGAGGGGCTGAAGGGTATGGGTGAAATCCCAACTTGAAAGTTTTCTGGCAGTATGTGGACACTCATTGAACTTCCACATAGGCATATGGACCGGTCATTCTCTCTGCAACACGGACCAGTTATGTTTCCTCCTTGTACTTTTTACACCCCAACGATTGTTTGTACAGCACTCTCTGTGCTTCCAGAATATTTGGAATTACACAAATGCATCACTGCTGTTCAAGGCACACAGAAAATCTCTTGTGCCCTCCCACTGATTTTGCTACATTACAGCAAATACTAACCATGATATTTTAGGACACTCATTTTGAGTGCATGACTGCCAATTTAAAGTGTTGAAGGGATTTGTTAATGCTGTATAAATGAACTCACTGTTCATTTATCACTTTCACTGGCAGTGAAAGCAGTGTGTACAGATCTCTTTAAATGTCACATTTTAATCAGGAGTCATAAATAATGAGGTTCTGATCTTGTGCAGGATTTGGGTAGCAGTGAACTCAGGAAGGACATCTATATCACTGTGCACATTATCCGAATAGGTAGGTATAATCTTATATTTGTTAGATGTATGACAGTAAATAAAAGACAACTGCTTGGAGCTAGCTTTTGGATTTGTTATAATAGCTAGACTTTTGAATAAATTTTTGGGAAAAAAAGGCCTGTTTTTTGTTGGAAAAATTGCTTTGGATTTCTCAGCGTTGTTTTATGTTATCTATCAAGTATACTGCTAACTGAGTTTAGATGCAGTATACTTTGATGCTATCACAAAACGAAATGAAAGTGTCAAATATGAACTGTGTTAAGATGATGGAGTTGTCATTGGGGAGTCCATTCTTGTTCTAAAGTGTAATTTCAAGCATCCTTTGAACAAAGAAAAGCTTGCCTGGACATTTAGTGTACCTAATTTGTATATAATACCTAATGCCTGATGTATATCTGAAATCATTCAGATGAATTTTGTCTTCTCTCTGACTCCTTTAAAAAGGGCTAGAGGGAAAAAAATGGACAATATTTCATAAAAATTTTAGTCTCTGATGCTATAGACAAATATCAAGTCCTCTAGGAAAAAAAGTGGAGGAGAAGAAAAGTGTACATTTGTGTTAGGTACTTATTTTAAGAAGTTATCCTCTGATCTGTACTGATGTGAAACAATAATCTTTGGGTCTGCTTCTGACCTCTTAGATATATTGTTTTCTTTGTAAACTGCCTCTATTTGCATCAGTGCAGTACTAAATAAAACTTTTCTTCCAACTTTTGAAAGACATTTTGAAGTATAGTTGCTGTAATTTGTGCTGAGTTCAGAAACAACTTGTTACAAAGTAAACTTTATTTTACAGCTTTGAGAAATAATTTTCCTTGCATTTTTATGCTGATTTGATATTTCATCAAAATACAGTGTTTTGTTTTTATTGGCAAGGTTTTGGAAAAGATATGGTAAACTCTCATTATAAGTACAGTTAGAAGAATAAATGTTTTAAAGAATATTAAAGAATAGGATTTTTCCAGTTATATAATTTTAAAATATATTCACAGTCAAGTTTATACATGAACCACTGAAATATTAAAAAGTTAAAATAACATTTAGCTGCTTTATTGTGTGAAAATGAACAATTACTCTTCAAGCTGCTGTGATGCATAGGGATATTTGTGGGAGACATTGCCCTGCAGCAACTGCAGCCATAGGTTTTTTTTGTCAGAAATTAAGACTTGGTGGGAAAGATACATAGCTGCTAGTGCACAATTGAATAAAATGGATAGAAAGATGGCAGTTTCAAATGCCAGGAACACATCGAGAAGATTGATAAATTGTATTTAAATCAAATAGAAAAGGCTAGAAAAAATATTTTGTTTCAAATCTCTTTCCCTCGACTGTCTTCTTTCTTTCCTTACCATAAATTGTTCTTCTGCCCTTTGTCATCTTTTCTCCCCGTGCTTCATCTCTTCTTCTTTATTCTTCTGCAACTGGTCAATTATCCCCTTGCTTTCCAGTTGCCTGTAAGGAAACAGCATTTGATTACTTAATTGTAATGGCTCAATCACAACAGCTCTCACATAAATGTTGGGTAGCAACAGCCACAGTAAAATAATTCTTGCCAGACATCGAATGTTGAACACTCTGTCATGTCTGAACTCTATATTTAATTTGATAGTGTCATGAGGTTTCTATGACTGGGTATTACAAAGTGGTGTTTGTTGAGTGGGGGTCATGAGAGGATGAGCAGAACCTCTGGTCTGAGACCTTTCACGATCACCACATACTGAGTGGACTTGCTTTACCATTTGTTATCTCGATGTAGTATAAAGATGGACCAGGTTCCCAGTGAGAGTGTATTTGGCATTGTCAGAGCTGGATTGCTTGCTGCCTCCCTTCCGTGGTTTGGAGAGCAGTTCCATGGATTATGCATCAAATACATGTTTTGTTTGGCAGGACGAATGGGAGCCGGAGAAAAGAAAAATGCCTGCAATGTACAATATAGACGGCCCTTTGGCTGTGCAGTCCTCAGTATTGCAGATTTGCTGGCAGGAGATTCAAAGGATGACCTCGTCTTAAAAGTCTACATGTAAGAAATGGTTTTTTTCTTAATTTTTGAAAGTACCTTGGAGTCATTTTGCATCAGAATCAGTGGTGTTAAGTGCAGTGTGAGTAAATAGCTCTAGCTCCTTTCTGTTCCAAAAATGCACAGTAGCTGGTTTGTTTTCTGGGGGTTTTTTTTGTGTTTTTTTTTTTTTTTTTGTGGTTTTTTTTTTGTTTTTGGGTTTTTTTTTTTTTTTTGGTTTGTTTTTTTTTTTTTAATCACAGTGTGGAAATTCTGGCTTAGTTCTACAGGTGTGTTTATAAAGTGGGATAATATTAAAGATAAAGGCTACATCCTTTTAGGTATTGGTGTATGTTTCAGCATTTTAAACATTATTCTGGAACTCTCTTATTATGCTAACATAAAGTGCTTTTAGGACTTATTTAAGTGCCTTGTGCTGCCTAGGCATCTAGTGGAAATACTTTGTAACTACAGAAAAAAAAGCAGGCAGAGTATCTTTTTGTGAAATGAAGCAACTATATAATGGGACTAACAAAAATATAAAAGGCAGAATGGAGAATGAAAAATCAAAAGTAGATTTAAAAATGAATGCTTGATTAAATAGTGTATTTTGGCTGCTAGCAATTGGAAGAAAGTTCAGTTTTCTAGTAGCAACTCAATGCATGTAATTTCCTGCTGACCTTGGGCATTCTAGTAAGAACTGTCTTGTACAGTAGCCTATTCTAAGTACATATACCTGGGACACGTATTGTCATGTGTATGAGAAAGTTCTGCCCCTCACAGGGGTAGCACTCAAATCTTGAAGGCATGGATGTCTTTCCTCTGTTTCCATCTGAGTTGAATTAGAACTGCTGGAATCAGTGCTGCAGAAAAGCAGTTTAGTGTAATAGTGGACAGGTGGGCTGGCTCTTGTTTAGACTCCGAGAACATTTAAGTCCTATAAATGTTCACTATTGATTAACAAATTGTTAGGTTTGTCTGCCTATTATATTTTGGAGTTTTTTTAAGTTTTGCCTGTTTATTTTAAAATAACAAAAACAATGGAAGAAGAGTTATCACTAGAAATCAGATTTAATGCTAAGGCTAACTCAAGCCTAAATTTTGAAAAGTAATCATTAGAACATAGTCAGGTTTTCATTATGGAAAACCAGCTGTTTTCTAAATGTATAGTGAAATGTAATTTGCTCTTTCATTGTCTACCACCTGGAGATCACAACCTTTTTAAGTAACTTTGAAGTGCATAGCACAGATTTTTCTGTCTACTAAGACCAGCTCTGAGTCCTGTGTCTCCTTTTGAGTGTCACAAGATAGATTTCTGTGTGGGTTAGCCCTGAAGGATAGATCTATACAGAAATGAACTTGGTCATGGCTGAATTCCTCAGCGTAATTGTTCCTATCTTTCTCCCATCCTTTGCCACACGAAGCAGGTATTTCATGGTGCCTTTCTCAAATGGTAAGGGCACTCTTTCCATTGAGACAGGCAGCTTCATGGGGCTTTAGCTCCCATTGTGTTGTTTCATGAGCTAAAGAGGATTTATTTAGGGATAAGTTGTGAAGCTGGTCTGATTAACTTGTGTTCCCATTTCAGAATTAAGAAAGTTATAATTTTCTAGGTGCAACACAGAGAGTGACTGGTATCAGATCCATGAAAATATCATTAAAAAGCTGAATGCACGTTACAACTTGACAGGCTCTAATGCAGGTGAGTAATTTGCCACCTTTCTGTTTGCATTCTTAGGGGTTTCTTAGTTTGCAAATGAAGTAGCTCTATTTTATAAAGACTAACATCTATGAAAGAAACATTTTTGCACATATAAAAATAGTCAGGTGAAAATGTACAGTACTGCTGTTCATGTGCGCATTTAAAAATAAAAAGCCACTGAATTTCCTGGAAGCCAGTTCCTTACTTCCACACCATCAGTGATGTAGCTGGTATAGAATAGCAACCTAGACACACCCACATGGCTCCAGACTTCACCCCCTCCTGGCTGAAACCAGAACAATTACATATTAAACTTCAGAAAAAAATGAATGTGCAATCTGCATTCCTACTGGTAGCTTTGCATCCCAGCTGAGCAAGATGCAGAGTCTTAATTTAAGAACTTACCAATAGTCCTCCACAGTCAGCTGTAGTATGTTACTGGAACTGTCACTGAAATAAATGTGTGTGAGACTTAAGGAAACAAAGCACAGCTGAGCTTTGTTATTATGAGATGGTGGTTTGACTCAGAGGAGATGTTGAATTTGCATTTTTTGTTTTCTGTTTTTAATACCAACTTGCTAACTTTTTGTGAATTTTGTCATTCAAAGATGGGGTCTAACTTGAAATGAAACCTGAAATGGAGGCTTATGAGTCTATTGTCCCTGTATTCAAATGTTGGTTTTCCCTGTGAAATGTCAATTAATTGAAATATGACTATAGAAAAATCTCATTTTCAAGGTTCCAGTATATTGTATTTGTAATGCCTTTCATGTAGTAGACTTCATGCTTCTTTAACTAACTATATTGTACATTGCAGGCTTCCTTAACTTGATTTCAAACATAATGTTTATTTTGAAAATGAATGTTTAACAATCTTTAGTGGATGACCAAGAAGCACATAAAACCTCATGTTATTTATCAAGACTGAAGTTATATATTTAACTATTTCTAATTCTATTATTTTCTCATATAGAATCTAGCCACATATATGTATATATTTAAGGTTTAGAATATCATGGATCATTGGACAATAAATATAAAAATCATGTACTGCAAATAGAAGGGTACATTACTGAGTAAGTTTAATGTTTGGCTTCTTAAATATGTTAATCCTATTCATCAAGAAAAAACTTATTCTTGGTTGTTCTGACTGTCTGTGCTTACTCGGTGATACATTGCTAAGTCTATTTTTTTCTCATGAAATAAAAGTCACAATTAAATGTGCAGTTCTTAGGAGACATTGGATAAATTTGGATACTCCTAATTATGTGAATATTCAACATGAGAGATGTGGCACATGAATTTTTTTACAGGTTGCAGGGGGCTGGAAACTAAAGCTAGCAAATGGAAGATTAGTTACATTTTGAAAAAGTTTGTCAGGGTAAGGGAGGCAAAGAGGGAAGAGCAGCGCAGAATTCCAGTAGTGGATGTGAAGGTTGGAGAGAGAAGGAGGAAGTGAGCAGTAATGCCACTTTGAGTACCGAGCAACTGCAAGATAAACTATGGAAGGTTGTGTATATCACACACATGAAATTCGTTCTCCTATGTCTCCTTAGCAGCCTGAAAAAGCACTTGCAAGATTTTAGCGATATGTTCAGATACTTCTGCTGACACCTCATGGAAAATACTGTTGTTACACTACTTTTTATTTTTCATTTGCTGTCTTTTTCTGTGACAGTGTTGAGTGGCTGGTTCTGAAGCCTCATTAGCTTTGGCTGCCACCTTGTTGTTGTCAAAAGAGGATAACACCTTGCTTTACAGGGGAGAGAGGTCTTTTCTCTCCCTTAGAACTGTTTTAGGTATGAGCCAGGTATAGCAAAACTTGAATTTTTGGTTTATATCACACTTGCCCTTTTCAAATCACCTTGAACACTTAAAAAAGACTTAGAAAGGAAGCATGGTGAAAACAACAAACAGCAAAGATGCTTCAGACTGTTGTTTATTCTCTAGGCTTGTTCCCTCTTCATATTCCTGTACAGTTTCTTTCAAGTCAGGAGATTTGACACAGTCTTTAGTTTCCACAAATTGTGGTGTCCCCCTGCTAAAATAATTTATTAGATAGTTCATAATATTCTTCAAGAAACAAAAAATCTCTCAGTTTTTGGGGCAATCTAAAAAGGAACTCAAAATGTACTTTGAGTGTCTTGCATGTAAAATGCATAGTGACAGACTATAGCATTTGTATTTGCCACTCAACCCCCCACTCCCAAAAACCTACTTTTTGTGCTTCAACTCATGACAGTTCTTAAGTACAGAGTCCTCTTGCATCTTATTCTCAGCTTGTGTCTAAAAAGCATCAAGTAAAGGCAAGTGACTGTCACTTCTTAATAAAGCCCAAGAAGGAGCAGGGAACAGATGTTCATGCCCTTTCCTCTTCTCAGTGGTGCAGGAATGGAAGGCAGGACACACTCTCATGGATAATTTAGTGTCCTTTGCTGAAGTGGGAACTGGAATGTGTTTTCCGCATGAATTTCCAGTCTAGCAGTGAGTGGAGTAGCAGGTAGTGGATGCAATTCCCATTCACCACTGGTCTTTGCAGCTGGTATGAGGTATCACATTACTGGAAATTTGTTGCCTGGTGTAGGAGATCAAACCATTATTGCGAAGGCCAAATTGTACAACCTTTGCTGCATTCAGTAATACTTATTTCTTACATTGAATTTATGGTATTTGTGGAATGTCATTATTAAACAAACCAGATTTTAGTAATTTCTGGAGCAGAGCTGGCTGTAAAGTCTACTTTTTGTATGATTTTTTTTCTTAGAATTAGAAGCTGGTTACTTCATTTTAAAATGCAAAAAGCAGTGGAAAAACTAATATTCCTGCATAGGCATCACACTTAATTGCATCAGTTTTATGAGGAGAATAGCACATTTCTATTTTTGTATCTCTAGAACCAGAGATCTGATTTGGAAAAGGATTTTCAGTCTGTCTTGCATGTCCCAGATGAGCATGCTAATTGCTTGGCTTCTCCAACTTCCCTGCAGCAACTATTCAACTTCGTATATGTCTGAAAATATTCATGATACCATGGGGAAAGTGGAAGTGGCTTTAAAGCCTTCTGAGTAGCACATGATTTTCTTAAGTGTGATCTGTATTCATGTCCTCTTACCAAATCCTACAGAGGAGAAAGCCTGGATCTCATGATGTGTATGAATATTCTCCCCAGTGAGTTACCTGATAAAAATCATGTTTAAATATTGATGAAATGCACTACAAATCTCTTTTTCTTAACATTCCTATGAAAAGAAAGACTGAATAACTTACTTTTAAGGGTTTGCAAGACATTCTGTTTTGCTCTGCTTTTTCCTTTAGGCTCCTAATAGTCTCAAGTGTAAGCTTCTCTGTAAACGCCGATTAGGATTTCCTTATAACAAGTCTTGAAAAGTTGCATGTGCCTGCTGCAGTAATTCTTGGGGGCTGAGAAAAGGATACATGTGCTTTTCAACTGGGACAGCAAAGGAGGTGAAAATCCTTTCATGTCCTATAGAGATTAAATTACTGATGTAAGAAATTAGCTGCTTTTTAGCTTTGAACTCTTGTGTGGATTCCATGAAAATAACTAATGTAGTGGGAAAGTCTTTCCCTGTGCCATTATTTTGGAACGTTCTGATGAACTAGACAAGAGTGATGTAACCTAATGGCATTATTACTGAATGCAGTGTGATGTGTTCTGTGGTAGCAATGCCAAACTTACTTTGCAAGTCCACTGGAAACACTGTTAATTATACATTAACTTTAATTGATGTGAGTGCTTGAATCTAGGATGCCCTGATTGAAGCAGGGAGGGCTTGAAGCCCATGTGTTGACAGATGTTTGCTAACAATACCATCATGAGGAAAGACAATCTGTTGTCTTAAGGAGGAAAGTTATTCATCATACGGTAAGTTAGGCTGGAAGGGTCCTCAGGAATTTGGTTTCTTTTTCTGTTGGTGTTGGACCACAACCTCAAAGTGAGATCTAACTTTTTTGAAGTTCAGCGAGGTTGCTCATGCAGAGGCAAATAATTTTAATTTTAATTCAACCAATCTAAAGTAAATTTCATAGAACATCCCTCGGTTCAGGTAACTAATTTTACCTCATGTGTGAGACTTTTTTTCCCCAGTATACCTATCAGTTGCCACTAAGTCAGTCTGGCTCAGCGGTCATATAAGGCTTGGTCAGAAAAGACATGAGGTAGACCAGCCCAGTGCATGAACTCATCTGACAAGATGCAAGTTCTGAGACAATTATGGCAATGGAGAAGGTTCGAAACAGTGATATGTGCTTTGAGGTCTTCCCATGCCTATTTACCTGGGTTCAGCAGCCCCTTGGCACTCTTAATGATATCATTTCTCAATGGTTACTGTCAAATGCTGATAAATTTAAAGAAACGTATACTCGGTCTGTTTGATTTCCCAATTCACAAAAAGTAAGCTTTGGCTTACAAATTCCTTGATTTGGAGCAGGAAGCTTCTTAGAGTCATTGTTTAGCTTGCAGGGGAGAAACTGCAGAGGCCACTTAATCAAGGAGCATAATTTTTTCACACGTGTAAAATGAAAAGCTACAAGAGATCAAATGCAGCAGGGAATCAGTAGCTCAGTATAAGTTTACAGTATTTCTAGGTATAGAGCTGTGGTAACTTAAAGTAGTTTCTAGATACCACAAGAAATGTGACTATGCTTGCCTGACACTGCCCCAGCAGTTCATAGCATTACCACACTCAGAGCTGTTGCAAGGAGAGCTTTTTCCTGTGAATCAGCACAAGAAATGTCAGATGGGAGACTAAATGTGCATTCCCTGCTAGAAAGAGCTATGAGTTTTAGCCAAAAAGAAAGCATAGGCTTACAGTGGAGAACTGACTGGAGCAATGACTGGGAAACAATGAGGAGGAATGATAGCAGGAGCGGTAACATGAACTTGACAAAGAGGGTGAAACAGAATGAAGTACATAACTCTTAGGTAACTCCTGGGCATATAATTAATCACAGAAAAGTTTTCTGATGTTTGTGTTTCATCAACAGGGTTCTCAGGTGTCAGTGTTGCTTTGAATTGTATTTTTTATCGTCACATCACTAATGTTTGAACAGCAAGTGCATTTGCTTAGTTACTCTAGTTCTAGAGTAAGTAGGACAGTTTATGAATCTGTAATTTTTAATCTTTGTTTTGTGACAAGGAAATTATGTGTATTCCAGTCTGATATGTTTAAGAATTAGTTGTCACTGAAGGCTGCTGTTTGAAATAAATTTAAAATAAGAATACTGCTCTTATGTGCTTCACTAAGTATACAATGAATTTTTTGTTCTCAAAAAATGCTAAAGCCAAAAAATTACACATATAAAGAATTTTGCGCATAAAGCGTTGTTCCAAGATCATTCAGCCCTGAAAGGATAAGGGTGTAATAGAGTTAAATTCATGTTGTTCTCTTCAGTGTTGCTAAAAGATTTGTTTTTAGAGAAGAATGAACATTTTTGCCATTGTGGTACTGTCAGGAAGATCTTATATTCAGTAGAAACTGACTTGCTGTTCAAGTCAGTACTGCAATTACAGAATCACAGAATCGTTTAGGTTGGAAAAGACTTTTGAGATCATGGAGTCCAATCATTAACCCAGCACTGCCAAGTGGGTCTTTTAAGTTATCTCCAGGGATAGTGACTCAAGCACTTCTCTGGACAGCCTTTTCCAATGCTTGACAACCCTTTCCATGAAGAATTTTTTTCCTAATATCCAATCTAAGCCTCCCCTGGTACAACTGGAGGCACTTTCCTCTTATTGCTTGTAACTTGAGAGTAGACACAGAGCCCCACCTCCCTGCAACCTCCTTTCAGGTAGTTATAGAGAGTGATAAGGTCTCCCCTCAGTTTCCTTTGCTCCAGTTTAAAAAACCCCAGCTCCTGCTCTCATAAAAACTGTGCTCCAGACGCTTAACAAACTCTGTTGCCCTTCTCTGGACATGCTTCAGCACCTCAATTTTCTTCCTGTAGTGAAGAGCCCAAAACTGAACATGGGATTTGAAGTGTGGCCTCACCAATGCTGAGGACAGGGGAACAGTCACTGCCCTGGTCCTGCTGGACACACTATTGCTGTACATGGTTCAAGTGGCACCCAATTTAAACCCAGAAATTCCTAGCTAAGGCTACGTAATAACAATAGCTGATTCATATTTCTGTCTTGGAGTTGGGTTATGTTTTTATAAGCCTTTTCCAAAAATTTGTTCTACTTGTTGGAAATGTTGACTTCCTTCATTTTATCTGCTAAAAAAATAAAAACTCTTAACACTATTTCAAACAATGAATTTTAGAACATATATGCATGATTTTAGTGCCTTCAAAGAATATATTTACAAATTCGTTACAATTGCTACCTAGGTTCTTATGTTGGTAGGGATTTGGTTTTTAACATTTTGTTCAGGTACCTGTTAAACATCTATTTCCTTTGAAATAAGACCCATAATTAGAATGCAAGTAGCTAAATTTCGAATACAATTCTGTTTGCATGAAGAGCTACACTTCATGAAGGAGAAAATGTGTTTCCTTGGAACCTTTTGTCTGTTACTTGCACTAGAAGCAATGTAAAGCAATTATAATTGCAATATTGTGTATTTTGCGCACTCCATAATATTCTAGCTAACCATCCTGTTTGTAAAAATGTAATTTTAGAAATTTTTGTGCAAGATGGTTCACCTTTGCGATATAACACTGTAGTGTGCAAATGGGTGCTAACATGCCCTGTGAATTGTTGATTGAAAAGGGCAGCAGTGGGCTTGCTAAAGTGAAAACTGGAGACATTATTTCTGAAATCTGTTATCTTTATGTGGAAGTTAGACTAGGTGCTTGTAATAGTAATTTAACCTTTTGAAGAAATACTTGAGGTTCTACCATCTACGCTGTAAAGAAATTCCAAGCCGGTTTTGCTATGACAGTTAAATGTCATTTGCATTCAAGTGTTATGTTCCATTTGAAGAAGAAAAACATCCCTCCTTTATGTACTTGAGGGCATTCCTGACAAAAGTCTTGGGTACAGGAGCTCCAAGAAAGCTGTCAAAATGTTGCAATGGCATTCATGCATTCTTTTTTTACTGAGCTAAACCCCAGAATTTAAAGCTGAGGAAAAGAGGAGTTTGGAATTTCCTTTGATAATTCAAATTAATCAGAATGAAGTCTTCAAAAAGGCCATCAAGCACTGAATCTACCTCTCCTTTTTAATCTCTCTATTCCCAGACTGTAATTTGTGGGATTTTCTACACAGAGTTTTCTGTGGCCCAGATTTATACAGTTGTTTGTCCCAGATCACGTTAAATCAATAAATCATTTGTTTGCCAACAGCATTGTGCAAATCTACTGGTTTTACCTTTACCTTTTTACCTTTGCATTTAAAACACTACTGGAAATGGGAACACCTCAGAATACTTTCAACACCTTTAGGCAGCTTTATTTGGACACATGCCTCATTTTATTACCTCTCTTAAAATAAAAACAGTGCTGAATAACATTCTGTCTGAGGTTCGTTTTTTTTTTCTTCTGTCAGCTTCCTGAGCAGCTGCTAGGCATTTTCTTCTTAATATGATCTAGGATTCTCTGCTGCCAGTAGATAGTAGCTGAATGTAAATTCTTTCACCTCTCCCCAGAAGCTCAAATGCAAATAAAGGGTCTATAAGGATAATGAACAGATGCCTTTTGTCATAACTAAGTGCAGAAATCAATAATGCAGTACAAAAGCTGTTTGAAGGTAAAATGACAAATCTTAACCAAAATCTGGGATGCTTATTCAGCAGCTTGTCAATTGTCTGCATTCTCTTTCATCTGAATGATAAAAATAATCTGTGTTGTGTTGAAATTTAATACAAGTTATAGTAAGAAATTTCATGTGCTTGCAAAAGAAATGAAAGCATATCTATTTGCAGTTCCTTACAGAGTATTGTAGTAGTAGTTTCAAAACTGGGGTAAATAAGGAATAATAGCTAACACAAGAGGTTTTAATTACCACTAGGGAGGTAATTGAAGTTTTTTCTGAGGGGACAAAGCTAGGCTACATACCTTATTAAAGAAAATGTGCCAGTCCTTCAGAGACTGGATAATCATTTTCATTGTTATGTTTTAGCTCCTAATGTTCTAGAAATGAAAAATGTATAGTTATGAAGGTTTGGGTGGCTCCTAGGTTTCATAGATGGTGCAGTGTATCAACCACAGTCAGATGCAGTGTATGGTGGCGTGTTGCAGATCTCTGTTTCGCTTTGTCTGTGAACAGCTGTCCCATCACAAAATGCTGTAATTTTTTTCTAAAGCTAATAATTTTGCTGTGTGCAGTCCCCCTGCTGTTGGCAGGGATGCAACCCACTAGATCAGGTTACCCAGAGCCCAATTTAACCTGGTCTAGAACACTTCCAGGAATGGGACATCCACAATTTCTCTAGGCATCTTTTTTTCAGTGACTCACCACCCTCACCATAAAGAATTTCTTCCTATTATTTAGTCTATATATCCTCTCTTTTAGTTTAAGGGCGATGTGTTTCAACTTGTCAGTTCCTCTTCAGTTTGCTTTGTTTTGCAATAGCCTGGGGGAGTCCCTCTTCAGCTGAATCTGCACCCTTCTGAAAATCTGAATGTGATGTGTCAGTATGTTTTAAATTATGTTAGTTAATGCTCATTGATATTCTGGTAGCTCAATTTATAATAAGCATACAAACTGTAGCCCACTGTAAAATGAAGTGTTCCATCTTTTTAAAGTACCTCTTCCCCATGATTTTTATTACAATTGCATGGTTACTCAGTCATGATTCATGTCTACTTTCTTTAGCAAGTGTATTGCATTTTTATAAACCCATGAATATGGGGTTGCTGTGGCTTGCAACTGGCCACAGGCTTTGTTTTTAGCTGCCAACAAGGTCCTCTATCTGGCTTTGGCTGGCTGGACTTGTCTTACCCTGCCTGGAGATTCGTTCTGACTTGTAAAAGCATATATCTAATGACAAAATAATAAATTTCATTTTCTTTATTATAGCTCTTGCTTAGTTTTGTGCAGTTGTGTGGTGTAACCCACCTTGGTATATATGCTTTGTATTTAACAAATAGCTGTAACAGTAGTTACTCTGTGTAGAGTTAAGCATCTATAACCCTGGACTAAAATGGAACACAGAAGAGTAAAGACATGTGACCATAACTGACACCTTGAAAGTTCTGGCATAGGATGATAGTAGAGGCCCTAACCTGTGAACAGCTCACCAGTGGCCAATTATTGGTCATCAAATAGTGTGATCTTGAGAGCAGAATGAAACCAGTTCTAGGGGAAACCTTTTCATATACAGTATGTTCCTTTTGCCCATCTCAACATGTAACAAATCATTGGGAATTCAGGCAACCTGTTCTGTAAAGTGTGTATCACACCTCAGCAACAGTGTGCCTCTTATGATTTTAGGTCCTTAATGGAGGGTAGCCTGGGTTCCTCGCAAAATTAGTGGAGCTTTGAGAGAGCAATCTTAATGCTTACCTGGGAGCTGTGTTCTTTTCATTGGTTATGTTATGTAAAGTCTTTGCGCTCCCAACTTTACCATTTTTACCAGATTTACCAGTTCTACTTCCCTTCTTGTCAAATCCCTTTTATTTGGCAACCAGGTCCTCAGTGACAAAACTGTTAACTTGAAGACTTGATTTTTGGAGGTCCTTCAGATTTCCTTCCCTGTGCATCCTTGCTTTGTTTCCATTCTGGTTGACTTTCACTCTTTCCTATTTACTGGCCTCTTTCATAAGAGGTCAGTATATAACATATAACACTTCTAAGTAACTTTGTGTAATCCAGTGTTTTTCATTTTTCTGAAAAGCTGGGGAATGCGTGCCATTTAGATTCCAAAAATGTATTTAAACTATAGGTAAAATGACTAACCTGTGTTTCAGATGTGTTCACTGAGAGATTTCTTGGATGTATAAGGCACTTTCTAACAGTGAATGCTGTGAAATACAGAGCTTTATACTTTTCTTACCTTGCATGAGGAAGTACTTCAAATCTCTGACAGATAGCTTTTTTCTCAAGTTAAAATTGTTTAGCCATTGATGAGGTTTTTTGACATTTGATTTTAGAGTTAAATAAAATTCTTCAAGGAAATCTGTGAAATTTGTGCTGAAAGGAAATTGGACTTGGGGTCTTCAACCTTTGTTTAGAAAACACAATAACTTTACTCAACACCAGGCGGTGTACAATATCTGATTAATGCTGTTGTGGTTCATGTGATCTGGAACAATAGCAAATGGGTTTTTTAGGTTTCCAAGGAAACAGTGCAATAGGGGCATATGAGGGCATGATTATACATGTGTATGTATAACAATTTCTTAAAATATAAAAGCAGCAAGATTGGAGGTGGGCTAAATATCCATATTTATAAGGGAGCTATACCCAGCCTAGTTCTTCCTGTACAGCAATGAAAAACCTTTCACCTGCTCTAACGGAGCCTGAATTTTGCCTGTATGATTTGTACCAAGCTTCTGTACCACCAGCTAGCCACAGTGCGGTTTGTTTTCTCACCTACCCCAATAATAATTGTCACTACTGCCTAAAGGTTGTTCACTATATAGAACAAATGCCCCTACAAAAATAATTAATGTCCATGGCATTAAATACAGTCCTTAAAATAGAATAGACTTCACTGAATGCTTTTCCTTGTAAGATTTGTTTATGTACGCAGTTGGAGATGTGTAGGCGAGCTGTTTTTCATGAGAAGGAAGGTTTGGTCAGAGTATCACGTTCTCTGGAGTTGCCAAAATAAGAAAATGTAAGTGTAGGTAAGAGGAAAAATATAAAAGTTGTCATGGTAATTAGATATCTGATCTGCAGTAGCTTGGACTGGCAGTACATAGTACAGATTTTTAAGGTCTGATTTTAGGAACCGCCAGACTTCAAGTAAATTTATTCAGTTAAACAGTAACATGGTTGTAGAGAAAATGTCTTTCAAAGCTGAAAGGACCAATGACCTTGTTGTTCAGTCTGCGTTGTACATGGATTTTGCTTCAGCTTAATCTCAAGTTCATTATGACTCTTGTTCTGAGTTGTCTGTTTATCTCCAATTGTTCAGTGTTTATGAAGAGTTTGCTTTTATCTTCTCCTTGATCTGTATGTTGACACGTGGTATGCTGTAGTAATGTTGAAGGTCAGGCAAGATTAATCTTTACAAGCTCTGTCATTCCGACACTTGCCTCAGTGATTATATTTGAAATAACCAAAAGGCATGCCTGTTGCTATTGTTAATTTCAACTGTAATGAAGTATGCTCTTTGCAATTTGTTTGTATACTGCAGATGTAGTAGAAGTTCTGCTTCCTTGGTTCTAGATGAATAAAAATTAGAAAATTATTATATGGCCGCCCTTGCATTTTGCATGTCTTCTAGCAAACATAAGAAAGAGTATGATTGATTAAATCTGATGAATATTGAAAAAAGATTGTCATTTCAGTCATTATGAAATTATGGTTACTAAGTAAAGAGCACTGATTATGCTATATTGGTTTACTAGAATTTTTTTCTCAGATTTTGGATGAATAAATTGTATAACTTTGTATCAGGTTAAGAGATGCATTGTGATGAGACTTCTGCATTTCACCCATAGCTCAGGACCATTGTATGTGCACCTTCTCTTGCCTATCAATGAAGGCAGGATTGTCTCAAAGGAAGTGAAAAATTGAAATGGTGGCAAATACTGCTGATTGAAATTTCTCCAAACTGACCTCTTTATAGTTCTCTTTTTTTAGTTAAAACATTAGTCCATCCCTATTGAGATAATTTTCATACATGTCATCGTAGTTCAATTACACATCAGTAATAATTTGCTAATGCTTTTTCATGGGTAGTTGTTTTCAAGTCCTTATTGATTTTCGGATGTTGATACCTTCCCAAATACATTTAAAAATTGAAGTGGGTTGGATTGCTATTACTAAGCTTCCTCTGAATTTTCTGCTCTCAAGAACGCATATATACTTGCAAATATATAAAATTTTCAAGTACTGATAACAATAATCTGTTTGAATATCTTCTTTTTCATTGTTTTTCTCTTCAATTTCAGGTTTGGCAGTTTCTCTTCAGTTGCTTCATGGAGACATAGAACAAATTAGGAGGGAGTATACATCCAGATTTACCCACGGAGTATCCATAACAAGGAAACTAGGTTTTTCCAATATTATAATGCCTGGTAAGTTAAAGAGAAAAATATCTCAATAAGCAGTAAAAGAAAGAACTAATGAGAAATTACTTGATTTTCAGATGGTTTTCAAATAAATACTGTATTCTGAAACTTCTTAAACAGTTCCAGAGACTTTTATGTTAGCATTTTTTCATAAAGGTAGAAGAAAACTGTGTCCCAGTGGCCCCATTACATTGTATTGTATAGTTACTATGCCAATGTCAAAAGGGCATATGGCTATAGCAGCCTTTTTTGAGAGATACAACCTCACTTTATAGAAATGAAGATGACTGAATGCAAGACTGCTGAGCTCTCTGCAGGGAAAAAGATATCCAGCAGAACATTTTGTTCATAGGAGCTGGTAGCTTTCTAAATAAAGACTCACAGAATTTCACTGGTACTGTACAGCTTCTGTTTTCACAAGGTTTGTGTCTTCAATACTGGAAATGACTGGAAATGGATAATAATATAGATGTAGAGACTTCATTTTGCTTATATTATATGAAAATGTATGCAAATACCTAAAGAGATGCTAAGGAAGGTAGAAAGATTGTGTCAATATGAATGTGAAAAAGCAAATACAGGAAGAAGATCATAGAACAATTTATAGCTTCATCCCTGAAATGAAATTTTTAAAAAGTTCAGTGGGTTGCTGGAAATTAAGAAGCAAATGTCTCTTTAAAGGAAAAGCATACTTTCAAGCAGACCAGTTTGGCATGATTATGGTGTTATGTTGTTGCTGAGAAATGTTGCAGGGAGGAGCTCACATCTTAGTTTCAGCTGAGTCCACGCATACAGTCTTGACTTTCTCAAATGTAAATCATCCTCGTGACTTTCAGATTTTTAATAGAGACTATCTTCTTCGTATAAAGATCTGTCTTTGCATTTCTGTGGATCTAAATCAGAAGTAAACTAAGGTTCTGAGGCAAGAATAAATAAACTCATACTTCGCTAATTGAGGAGGTCTTGAATAGGCATTTGAAGCTCAGTAATGAGGCTCAGCTTTAGCTGTGGGCATGTATTTCTCTTGAACTTCTGCCTGAAACTTGACAACTGAGAATTCACTCTTGTGTGCTTACTGCCAATTAAACATCTGTCCTTCTGCGTCCTTGATCAGCACTACTGGTCACTTAAAACATGCACATAACACAAATTAATAAAACAGTTTCAGCACTACAATGAAAATACTCTGTGGGTATGACTTCAGTATTTAGAATAATAAAATGCATGAGTCAGGTGCCATTTAATTTGAAGTTAGTTTATATGTATATGCCTAATGGAAGCAATTCCATTGAGATTTTATGGCTTATTAGCTAGGCTTTATTTGTTGTCTTATTCTTGGATTTGAAATTTGAATCAAATGGGTGTTGTAGATAATATGGCAGATAAGAGTGGAAGCAGTTTTACTGAGAGCACTGTAACTCTCATTAAGAATCATTTCTCCAGTTATCTATGATTTAGTGACCTGCTGCTCTGTGTTATCAAATTTGCTAAGTTCTATAAACAGATCTCGTATCTCCTTATTTTCCAGTTGAGAAATAATGTGATATACTAAACTGCAAAAAGCATATTATAGCACAATACAGTGTAATCAGCTGCTGGAGAAGTTTCTTGACTCAGTTTCAAGGAATTATGCAGGTTCACTTTGTCACTGTTTTAGTTAAAAAAATAATATATAGGTTCTGGTATAGTGCCTTCTCAGTCCAATTGTATGCATGCATCAGTTTAAATAATGTACAGCTTCTGTGTTTACTGGCATAGAAGGGATTTCTCCTAAAGAGAAATAATCATCTCAGTCTTGCAATGATGAGTTTCAAGGACTAACCAGAGCAGTATGCCCTAGGCCCTGAAATGCCCTCAGCAACCTAACCTTTGAAATGCTTTTTTATTTTAAAGCTCCCCTTTCATTTTGTTTCTCTCCTAGTGTTTTTTTTTTCACAGATAAATTAGAGAACTTCATCTTTTGCCACTAGAAAAGGTCATTAATTAGATCTTATTTTATATTTTTGTTGACAGTGTGTTGCTGTGGCTAATTAGTGCTTAGGTTAGTGTTGTGAACCAGACTCTCTTGAATTATTCAATAAATACTTCATGCTGCTAAACTGCAGTATCTCTCTTACAAATGCCATATTTTAAGTCTCTCTCCTACTCTGGTGTATTTAAACTCTCTTTGACCTTCTTTTTTATCATATCAATCCTTTTCTCTGTGGAGGTTATGCTGAAAAGTAACTGGGATCACCATACGTGCCAAACCAGAATTGACAATAATAATGCATGTTTTTATAGAGTAATGCTTTTTGTGTCACTGCAGCCTGACAGGGTGAAGCCACACAGTACACTATCCAGGACTCTTGGAATTTCTTTGTGAAGAACTCCAAGTGTTTTAGGAAATGAAGTAGATGGCTGGAAAAAAAAGTAGATGGCTATGATTCAAAAAGGCTGTGAAATAGGTAATTCATTTTATTCTAGCCAACAAAAGGACAGGCAATGAAAGTGTCAACTTGTAAATATAATCAATATGCATTTTCTAGGTTTGACCAGGATTTCAGGGCAGACTCTATGCAACCACTGGTAAATTCTGTTCCAGCATTCTAGTGTGGTTGTCTGCAGATATACCGCCAATATTCTCAGGAAGCTTAGTATGACACTGAAGGACAACTGTGCTTGCACACTGAGTTTCTGAGTTCACCATTTCCTGACAACCACATCATTACTTAGTATATAAAATTTAGCATTTGATATTTACAAGTGTAGTATACTTTTGAGGAGCACTCTAAGTTAAATTTATGTACATAATAGGTAATGAAGTGTGAAAGCCCTTTTTCTATACATGCTTTTTCTAGCTTTTTTGCTATTTTATGTAGTTCAGTCTTATGGAATCTCTTTCCAAATTTTACTTAGAGCACCTGTATCAGTGCCTAACTTCAGTGCTGTTTATGCTCATGTGTTATAGCACACGTGCATGTACGTGTTCTTTGGCATCATTATGGAAGATACCTAATTCTGTAAATAAGCCTGATCACTAGTGTGTGTTGTCCAGAGTTTTTAGAATTGGAATAAACCCTAGCACAGCTGTTTGTCTAAATGAGGACTTAACTGGCTTAATGTGGTGGTTTAGGCCAAATTCAGGGAAACGTCCAAAAAGAACGACTCCTCAAAGGAAGGCAGGTTACAAACCACCCCTCCCCCCAGTTGGGTTCGGGAAGAAACAAATTTTCCTCAGAGGAAAGTGAAGGAGAAAATAAAACTATTTATTTAACAAACACACAGGAAAACAATACTAATAATGCTAAATAATAAAATCTCTTGCTCTGGAGAGAAAACCTGAAAGATTTTAGAGTCCTTCTGTGGGTGTGGTCTCTCTCCTCCTCCTCGGAGCTGGGTTGGCGTGGGGGGCCCCCCTCCAGGCCGGTGGAAGGTCCCCCGGTGGGGTTCTGATGTTCTGGTGCTCTGAACAAGTCCAGAAGAGAAGAAGGCAAAAAAACCCGAAGTCCCAAGAGGAAAAAAACTCAACTCTCCGTCCCTCTCCGAAGAAACAGAGCTGAAAAAGCTGACCGAAAAGCCAGAAGAANCAGCTTACAGTCACCCCAAGACACTTAACTAGCTGCCCGCTCTGCCTCTCAGTTGTAAACAGACTAAACTTTTGTGTGGTAAGCATACATATAGGTGCATGTCTTCCTTTGTTTTGCATTCCAGATCAGAACTGCATCTGCTTCACTTCATTTAAGCTATGCTGTTCTTAACAGTGCTAAGTCTATTACTGGTAGTTTAGTGGTAGTCCTTGTCTTAACTGCTTGGTACATTCAAAGACAAAATCCCTTCAGTGTGAGACATTAGCACATAAAGTAATCTCGTTGTCTTCCTGTAGAATACTTTTTTCACTAAGCAATTCAGCTAGGTCCAAGCCTTACTTCCTGGAATTTTACCTATAAACTTCCCCTATGCAGCTTTGTCTATAGTAACAGGAGAAAATGATTCTTACTTTAAACAGCTATGGATTTGATTTTGAAGGACTCTGTGTCTTATAGAGGAGAGCAGCTCAAAATATTTTTGTCTGTAAAGTATACTTCAGTGTGCAAAGAATTGGCCTGTTGGCTGACATCTCAAAAGACTTTCACAGGTGGATATCAGTTAGCTGTAGCCATCCTTTTTTCAGTTTATGATCTGAAATGGTGCCATTACCACTGCTGACATTTTTTTTTAGGATAAGAGTTAATATTTCTTCCTGTCCATCAAATTATTAAACTCTTATGATATGAGAAGAGGTTAAAGAATTGGTGCATCACTACAATGGTTCTACATTGACCACTGTTTACCTTGTACATAAGCTTAGTGTAGTATCTATACTGGTATCTAGAGCTGAGCTAGTCAATACTATCTTTGTGATAACATTAATTTTTCAATTATGTGAATTTTGACTAGAGGCATTCATTCTTTCAAAGCATAGAAAAAGAGTCTGGAGAGCAAAAATGTAAAGAATGCTATGGAATATGTTATCTTCGTTATGGTAAGCGTCTGTATCTCAGTGAGCTTGGAGTTAGTAAAGAGCTGTTGATTCTAGGAGAAGAAATCTATGTCTGATACACTTA
Organism: Gymnorhina tibicen; assembly: GCA_013399875.1. Taxonomy (NCBI): domain Eukaryota; kingdom Metazoa; phylum Chordata; class Aves; order Passeriformes; family Artamidae; genus Gymnorhina; species Gymnorhina tibicen. Next base: position 940,356 of record VXAZ01008846.1, read on the forward strand.
AACATTTTTCTCTCTTGAGCAGTGGAGTGAATTTTTCCAAACTTCTTTATACTATATGAAATACAAACAGTTTAAATTTAACTTCTGCCACTGGATGTGTTAGTTACACAAAATATGTTTAAGCAATATGGTGGAGTAAAGACACCCTTTACACTTTGATTTTGACCCTTCACAAAACTGTAGTACTCTAGGGGGAATATCCTCTATTTATCAAATCCTATTTTAATACTTTTTAAAAACTTTAATCCTATCTGTTGAAGGAATTAACATTTCTACAAGTCACTGCAGAAAACAAAGATACAACATATTTAGTTAGACAAGTACAAGGAACTTGTATATTGTTTTCCTTCTCCTTTCCATCTCCTCTGTCTTACTTTCTTAGTTCATTAGAAATTGAAGGAAAAAAATAGAAGAAAACTATGGAAAGGGAAGACAAGCCGTAAGTTAACTGGACTTCCTTTGATTTAAAATCTCTGGAAGTGAAGAATGGGGAAAAGGGTCTTCTATAGTATTTGAAGAATAAGCTGGCTTTCTATTGAGTATAGAACAAGTAGCAGTGATGCATGGGAAGTGTGTACAAGGACAGTTACAGCTTGGAAGTTTTTCTTTAATAAACCAGGTAAGGAACACTAGCAAACCTACAAGTGAATGCTTTAGCTCTGTAAAAATAAACAGTCTTTCAAAATTCTGTTGGAAATATTTTTTTTAATTTTGTAGCTAGACAAAGTCAACAGGTCAAATTTTTCTGTTAAAAAAGCTTGCAAGCCTTTTATTCCTCCCTTGTTCAAAACAAGTTGTTTTACATCTCACTGTTAAAAGGAATAGAAAGAAAGTCACAGAACAATTGGGTATTATGTGGTAGATCTACAATCCGTTTGAAGTCTGAAAATATTTCAGTTTGAGAATTCCTTGTAAAGGGCATTTCATTTGCTTTATCAGATGTTTTCTGGTGGGTGTTTGTTAGAGCTTGTTAAAAATTTCTGCAGTAAAGCTGAAAAAGCAGATAATGTTGTATTAAAAACCAAAAGTAAAGTAACTGAGGAAAGCACTAACAAAATCAGTTTATTCATCTTTGATTTAAATGCCCAAGTCTACTTAATCCCATAGTAAAAAGGCAGTAGTGTTACCAGTGACCAATGCTCCCAAAATAGTTGAATATGCAGAGTTGTTTTAATGCTTCCCACATATAAGCAAGAATACCAGTGATAATATATAAACTGCCAGCATATAAATAAATTTAAGTCTTAAATTTTTCTGCGCATCCCCTGTAATATCCTTAAATACAGACACACAACCTGCCCCAATTAATTTTTTGTCAAGTATCACCCAGAAGGTCCCAGTCTCAGAGCTTTTCTTTGTATGTAAGTATTTAAGCACCAAGTAAAAAATTTTGTCATTCTTGAGTCATGTGTGAATCTTACTCATAAATATCGTGAGTGTGTGCAAAATTTGCTTGGTTGTTTTTTGCCTCAATAATGGAGAAGTCAAGGTGTGCTCTGTAGGGAAAAAGCACTAAACAGAGAGCTGACTGGTGGTTGTCACAGTCTTTAAAACTCAAACACATTCACTGGCAACTTCAAGCATGTCAATGAGATTTGCCCCCATTTTTAAAAGTGCTGAATATGTTCCCTGATAAGCAGCCAGTCAGTGTTTCAGTATCTTCTAAAATTCAAAACAAAAAGGAAATTGTTTCAGTAATGGGATTTCATTTCCTACAGTGATGAAATTCTTTGTGAAATGCAGCATGCCTGTGTGTCTTCCTGAGCTGCTGTCCTTAAGAATGCCCTCCTCTCAGATAATATCCTTCTGTATTAAAATTTTCATAAATGATCCTAGATTGCTTAACTTGAATTTTTTGAATTAAATGTGTAAGAAATCAGGAAGGGAAGGCAAGAGAACAGAATAGTTGAGTGAAGACATGCTGGTCAAACTAAAAGACAAAAGGGAAATGCAGAAGCAGTTGAAAGTAAGAACAGGTATCCTGGGAAGAGTATAGGGATACTGCCCAGTTGTGCAGTGATGGGGTCAGGAAGGCCAGGGCAAAGCTGGAGCTGAAATCAGCAAGGGAATGCAAAGAAAAATAAGAACTTCTGTAGGTATTTCAGCCAGAAAAAGATAAGAAAAGCATACTCCTTGTGATGAACGTGACTGGCAAACTGGTCTCAGCAGATGGGAGGAAAAGGCTGAGGTACTCATCAATCTTTTTGCCTCGGTCTTCACTGTAAGTCTCTCTTCCCAGCCTCTCAAATCGATGGACCTCAAGACAGGGACTGGAGGGAGCAAAGTTCTTCTCCCACTGTAGGAGAACAGTAACCACCTGAGAAATCTGAACATACTTAAGTCTATGTGACCTGGCAAGATGCAACCCAGAGTCCTGAGGGAATTGGCTACTGTAGTTACCAAGCCACTCTCCATGTAGTTTGAAAAATCATGGCAGTCAGGTGGAGTACCCAGTGACTGTAAAAAGGGAAGCATTGCAGTTTTTAAAAAAGGGTAGAAACACTCGCACAGGTTGCCCAGAGAGAGTGTAGATGTCCCATCCCTGGCAACATTTAAGGGAAGCTTGGACAGGGCTCTGAGCAACCTGCTCTAGTTGAAGATGTCCCAGCTCATTGCATGGGAAGTTGGACAATGAAATCATCAAAGTTCAACTGCCAGAAAGGGATTAGCAAGAGTTAGATATTGCTGTAGTATTTCAGGACTTAATCTCTTCTCTCCAGACGCAACTCCAAATATATGTATCAGCATGGATGACCTAGAACATCCTAGGTGCTAAAAGGCATAACATGCATGGGCTTGAAGGATAGCAGGAAAAGTGTACTAAGGTTCCTTAACCCTCTCCTCAAGTTAAAATCACCTCCTGAATGGCTTTTTTACATCCTCCCACTGGCAGTTGCTACCCAGCTCTTTTCCCATTCTATAAAGTATTCTAAGGATTTTTTCTCTAGAGTGTTTTTTATCCACAAGATTTACATTCTGGGTTAATACCATTTTGTCTGTACCACAGCCAGAGATTTTCAGTCCCTACAACTGAAATTGTTTTAAGAGCTGTTCAAGTTATGTTTAGAGTATAAAACATCTCATTAGCTTGTATTTTACAGAGATGTAAATGAACAGGGACTTCCTGTAAACAAAATGATGTTTTTTACTCTTTTGCAATTCATCGTTCTAAAGGACCTACAATTCTGAGCAAAGCTTTCAAGAAAGCAGTTCCTAACAAAAGCTCCTAGTGAGTTCTGTATAATTATTTTAAAATTAGTTGCTGCTGTCAGGATAGCAGTAACTATCAGAGATGCTTGTTCAAATACAGTCATGCTGTGTTTTGTTACACTACTAAGTAATCAACTTGAAATTTATTTCACTAGAAAGCTTTTGAGGATAACTGACAAACTAAACTCTTTGTTTCTAACAAAGACTCTACCTTTGATCTTTGACAGCTGTCTTCTGCTGGAAAACCTTGTTTCATATTAATATGCTACAAGAGATTCTGCATTTCTAAATATGTTTGAAATATGAGAAAAGTCTTGTTATAATGTATGTGTTGCAGTTGCAACTCACAGCTTCCTCAGTGTAAGTTTAAAAACAATTTTGTGATGAAGGATCATTGCTTTGATGCTTAGGTTAGGTGCAAGTGTTTCTATAAAAACAACAGTACAAATGATACATTCATGCAAGTGTTCACCTGACACTTGTAGTGATCTGACCTTCTCCTTACTGGTGATTACCTGTGTTGTTTTTATCACCTGAGGTTCAGTAGGAGCAGTTATGCCTCTCTGAGCTGGGGACAGCTTACATGTAGGTCCAACTTGGGAGCAGCAGGAGACCAGTGCTTGTACACGGGTCCGTGATAGTGATGATGGAGCCTCCAACCTATGAAGGAAGGGGATCCTGCAGAGCCATCCCATCGTGAAACTGTGCAGTGGACATAATAGGCCCCTGAGCACACATTCTCATCTCCAGCCTGGAAATTACTCCTGGCTCTTTTCTCTCTACTGGGTATTTAAAATTTGTGGTTTATAATTGGCAGGTTGAGGAAGGCTGACCCCCATTAACTGTGTCCTCCAGCAGTCTGTCTTGTAGTTGGTTGTGAATTTAATTGGCCTTTCCTCCTGCTCCTTAATTAGACTTTTGCATGTAATTGATACTGGTCAGGCCTGTGTCCCCTGCTCCCATTCTGCCCTTGTGCAATTCATTGGTAGTTGGATTAAAGTCATGAAGCTTTTGCTTCTTCATAGGTCAGAATTCTTGAGCTGTAATGTACCAGGTTAGCACCTACAGCTAAGGCAAGAAGGTTTTGGAGTTTTTTCTCTCCTAGCCCATAGAAAGTGCTTTCAAGATATTTTTGCCAGGTCAAAGCTGCAATGAATTGGCAGGACCATATGAAAAGTCAGGTACTGCCAGTGCTGTGCTGTATGTTTTGATTTAGCAACCCAGACATTCCAATTCAGCACTTCCACTTAGAATTAAATTCACGTACCAGAGTGGCTGTCCATGCAGAATGTGCACTGAAAGCTTGTGCTATATCAAAAAGTTATGACTGTATTCACACCACTGCAGCTTGACTTTTTTTTTTCTGTTAAATTCAGTGGAATTTCAGTTTCCATATGGCTTTACCGCTCACTTAACATTAGAAGTGCTTGTAGGAATTAGTCAGCCTACTTTTGATTAGCCAGATGGGTGAAATCATAGGGTGCTAAGTAGTCCCAGAGCATTGGAGTTATTGGGTGTCTTTTGTAATTAGGACAGAATATACCCCTTTTCAACACATTGCATTGTCAGAAGTAAGAACAAGCAGCTTCCCTAGATACACTCTTTGATCCTCACAGTTTTGTTCTTTCCAAGAAACAGTTTATTACTTCCCACTCTCATAGGGACGAACACCAACTTTTTTATTTCTTCGTTACCATCTCACATCCAATGTACAAAAGTCTTCTGTCTTACCTATGCTGGTTGTAACTTGTTAACCTTGTTTTTTTATTGAAATAGTGTCTAGAAAGTAGCTTTACCAAGATAAGCAACTTTTTAAGCTATGAAGTTATTCAGATAACACAGAAATGCAGCACATGCCTTCTTTAATTTGCTTTTCTCCACTTTCTGTTGACTCAGCTCATAACCTACATGTTTAGAAGTACCTTTAACTTCTAAGGAGACCTTGGTTGTTTAGCTTCACAGAACATGTTTAATGATTTTAAACATGTGTGGTTCACCATTCGATAGTTGTTTCTTACCCAGAAAACTGACAGTCCTAGACAAAGCTGATTTACAGTGGGGTTTGACTCTGGCGGAGAGTGTTACTAACTGGATGTTGCTCTCTGCATGTTCATTTCACAGTCTGGATGCCCTGAATTCAGAAAGCTGAAAGTGACCTGTCACAACGGGGGCCAGGGAATGGTAATGCTCAATCAGAACAGGGAAAAATGAGCTGCCCTTTCTTTGAAACAAATGCTTTCAAGTGGTCTAGATCTTTCATACCACTCAGTTTCATTATAGGTAGAGGTAGGTTTGTCACCTCAAAAGTTGAGCACAATTTTTGGTATTGTTTTCAGTTGATTATTCCTGTTCCTAACTTCATGCTGAAAACAGCCATTGGATATTTTCACTGAAACAAGCTTGGAGAAGTGGACTCTGTATTTCTCAACACAGAAGTAGGCTGGAATAACTGTGTTGCTTTTGTCATCATGTTTAAAGTCTCTTGTCTGATAGAGTTTTAATTCTGTAGGTATGTTTTCAACCTGTAATTAAAATCTGATGTACTGTGCTATTTGAAATGTGCCCTTCCTATTTCTGTGTTAATTCCTCACATTTGGTAAAGTGTAACACTGTAAAAAGTCTCAATACACATACACCTCTAATATTTACTTGAGTCATGCAGGTAGTTTAGCTGAAGATACCATTTGTACTCACCAAAGTCTGTTTCAACAAAGTCCAGAAATAAGAATTTTAGAAAATGCTCCTAATTATGATGCTGTTCATCCTTCGTTGTTCTGCCTTCCACAAGGAAAGTCCAATAGCTTCAAAGTAGTTCTGGTAATGTTTGTCAAGAGCTAGATTAGTTTAGACTCTTTATAAATAGATTTAGCATCTTCAAACAGAACAGGGGCTTCCCTACTACGGCACTCCAGTCACCACCAGTACTGCTTTTCCTCCTGTCCTATCTCCCCTGCAACCACTCTTTTCTCTTTTCATCAAATATAAGCTTTGCAGTTTGTGTCAACTGAAACTAAATTACCATTGATCTTGTCCATATGACCTGTTTATGTTCTGACAGACTGCTTAGTGTGATACTGCGTGAACGTGCAAAGGATTTCAGTTTAAACATGCTAGCAGCACTTGTACATGCCATGTGGTACTTAGGTAGTGCCTGTATTGGAGTTGTACTTTGAATGTCCTGATGAAGAGTCTAATTTCTCAGAAGAATTTCCAACAAGCAAAAAATAAGCTAACTAAGCTAACTTTTTCCTCATAAGCTTTGGAACAACCTATTAATGTAAAATATATTGAAGTTTTTTAGATTACAAATTTGAATGCTCACAGTCTGGGAAGACTGCCCTTCTAATGGAAATAACACCAACCTCTTGGTTTTTCTTTTTGCAAGATAATACACTTCCTTTTGAGATTAAGTACAAAAAAGTTGTAACCAGTTAAACACAGAACAGTAATGATTACAAGTGAAAGAAAGTACATTAATATTGCCTTAGATTAGAAGTGGAATTAAATGAGGTGGAGCTAGACACGTTTTTCAGTATAGCTAGAGGGGCCAATGTAAAGACCAAACAAATCTAACAGATAAGTAAAAGCCCCTAGAATTGGTTTAGTATGGCAGATAATCTTTGGGTTTTGAGAGGGAAGAAGATTTTTTTGTTTTCTTGGTTTATGAAAACAATTAGTGTTTAAAATCCAAAAATACTGATAAATTGTGTCTGTGACACTATCCTGTGTAAGATAAGATGAAAATCTGCTTAAGTACTAAAAGCAAAAGTAAGCATATTGGACTGACTTTTGGACACACTTGTTTCATTTGTTTTTTTGGTAGGTGAAATGAGGAATGATTTATATATCACTGTAGAAAGAGGAGAATTTGAAAAAGGAGGGAAAAGTGTGGCCAGAAATGTGGAAGTGACAATGCATGTGGTGGACAGCAGTGGTCAAATTCTAAAGGTACCTTTGTTTTATGTTTTTCATTGCTGTAGTTAATTTTGATAGTCTTTTTCATACATAAGTCGTCTTTTGTGGCATTGATTGAAGAGTACAAAAATGTGTTGGAAAGGACATGTTTATCTTTTGCTGTCTTTAGGTATTCAAAGTGTTTCCTCTTTGCTTAAAACCTTTATAAAATGTCTATATAAAACCTATATATATGTTTATTTCTGTGGTGAATTACATGATTGGGATAAACACCTAAAATTGCCAACCAAAAAACTAATGATTCCATTAAGATGCTGGAAAATGTTGAAGCAAGATCAAGTTTTTGGGAATTTTTTATTTCCTAAGAATTCTTCTTAGAAGTATGCAATTTTTTATGTTACACAGAACAATGTGTTTTCAAAATTTTGAATTTTGTGTCTGATTTTAATGAATCAGGGAGCCTCTCTGCAAAAGTCACCACCATGTATCAGTAAAAAGAATAAATCAATGTTCCTTCTCATCTTCAAATTTTATTGTATGCTGCTGGTGATGGTTTACAGGCAGTGGTTTATATTTTAATTATTAATACATGACTGTTTCTCAAAATTTTTCTGTGCCAAGAAGATTTCTGTTCACATTCAAACTTTTCCTCGCATATTTATATATAGATTTTTTTGATTTTTTTTTTGTTTTTAATTTGAAAGTAGTATTTTCATATGTTCTGCATGATTGCATGGGCTGTGGAGTGACACAATGAAGAAAGACTACACAAACAGCCTGGTTCAAATTCCATGTTTGTGTATCTGAAGTGAGATTGTGCATATAGATGCATGGCATGTAATATAGATACATTTTTATATTTATACACTAAAGTGTGCGTGTGTGTATATATTAAACAAAAAGAGATACTGAGATTATAATTGCACAGCAGAAAGGGTACACCTTACCTTTTCCACAGAGAATTAATAGATATCCCCGAGTCCAGACTTGACAAATCCATTTGTCTACCTTGACATGGAGAGTCCATCATGGGTGTTGTAAAGATAGCTATGTTTCTTCCTGATCACAGAATGCACGTTTATTTTTCAATACTGCAACATATCACTGATAGTGCCAGGGTTGCAGGCTTGTTTCAGATGACTGAAGATCCTGAGCCTGGGCTGTTCTGGTCTCAGTTCCATTCTTTGTCGCTGGGGCACAACGTTGGCTGGAGCATGTTGTGTCATGGGAATGCACAACACGTGTGTTGCTTAAGCCTCCCTGATCACCCAGTACAACCTGTTTAACGCTTTGATTTTAAATTATGTGAATGATTCTTGCCATTTCTAATATTCTAATCAGCAAATTAAAAGAGTGCTACTATTTTTGGGTGTTATGAGATACTGAACGTTGTACCGCATTTGGCATTTATGATGTGAATGTAGACATTAAATAGTCTTCCTTGGATAATGTCCTTGATGACATTTTACCAGTGAACTAATCTATCCTTAATCATACTTTTTGTTAATTAGGATTTTATCTCATTTGGCTCTGGAGAGCCACCAGCCAGCGAGTACCATTCTTTTGTGCTTTATCATAACAATGGCCCCAGATGGGCTGAGCTGCTGAAACTTCCAATTCCTGTGGATAAGTTCAGAGGAGCTCACATCCGCTGTGAATTCCGGCACTGTTCCAGTAAGTGGTGCTCATGACTTCTGCTAGTCCTCCCTGTTACAGCTGTAGTCAGCACACAAGTTTCCATAGCACCTCAGGAAAAGGACAGCTGCATGAACTTTCTCTGTCATGCTTTTTTTACTTAAAAAATTCTAAAATTTTTAAAACATTCTGAAACATTTTAGAGATGATTTTGAGGTAAAAATTATTGACTGGTTCCACATTCTGCATTCCAAGGTATGAGAGACAGGTTTCACAGAGGTGGATAAACTTCTCTATGTTGCTAAGATTGTGTATTTGGTGGCTTACATTATTTGTTGTTAATATATACTAAGTTACTTCAGAATACTCCCTTCTGATTTAAAGTGAGATAAAAAAGAACATTTCAGGAGACAATATGCAAATTGGAACAGCAATTCAAGATAATCTTCATCTGACTAGCTGCAGCTCCAGTATACTTTCTTATGTTGCATTATATACGGTTATTTTGTCTAAAATATGTACTGTTATCTTTGACTGCTGCTATTTATATATGCATTTCAGCAAAAGAAAAGGGTGAGAAGAAGTTGTTTGGCTTTTCTTTCGTGCCCCTGATGCAGGAAAATGGGAGGACTCTGCCAGATGGCACCCATGAACTAATTGTACACAAGGTAATTTGAATTAGCAGTCATTAGCTGTAATGATTCCTCTGGAACATACTTTAAATTCCCAGAGACATTAAGTTGAGAAAATCTATATTGATTATCAAATGAGTGATAATCTTGTCACCATTAAAATATCCATTGCTTATTGTTTAATATTCACCTTCCTGATATAAACTGCAATTGAATCTAGGTATGTGTTTCAGTGCACTGGTTTTCCTAAATCTTACTGTTATATCAAATTGTGTTATAATGAATTTCAGAAGGTAAGTTATTTTAACTTTGTGGAATTCTCTTTCCACATATAAGAGTTGTCTCTTTGTTCAGAGGATTTTATATGCTCCCAGATAAAGTTTAGATTTCAACATGAAAATTTGTAGCTATTCATTCAATGTAACCTGTGCAAATTTGTTAGATTTCAATGTCAATATATGATGCTATGTTCTAAAACCAAAGTTGCAACAGGCATAGTGGAAATTCTTCAGTTTCTGGCAGAGAAACAATGATTCATACAATTTAGAGATTTGGTCAATTGTTTTGTGCAGTACAGTACTTTTAACTGGTTTGTTTTCACAGTGTGAAGAAAATGCAAACCTTCAGGATTCTGGTCGCTACCTCAAACTCCCCTTTTCAAAGGGAATATCCCTAGGAAACAACAGCCAAGCAGTAAAAACCACTAAAGAGTCCTTCTGGATTACATCCTTTCTCTGCTCCACTAAACTCACACAAAATGGTAGGATATGTTGATTATTTAAAACATGATGAGTTGAAATGAGTGTGATAGCTAGTCTTTTCCATGCCAAGCAAGCATGGATGTACTCAAAAATAGCTTATGTTTTATCTCTTTTATGAACTGATTTTCTTCATAATTTTTTTATGTCCAGATGGAAACAAATGCATCATGATAAACCGCTGTTTTTAAGTAGTTCAAGAATGCTTTTTAGATGACCATTATATTGGAATCAAATGCAGCACTTCTGGAATCAACTATCAAAACCCAGCTGCTTTACAAAACCTCTTAATCTGTTTGTTGTAGAGTTTTTATGAACTGCTCACTATCAGCTTTAGGCTGTAGCAGTTGTTTCTTTTTAGGCATATATTGCTTTTTTGTTTCTCTTCAAACCAACAAACATTTATTACTATTTAAAACAGTCTTATGCACTGGCTATAAGGAGCAGCAGATATAGATACATGTGTTTACACTCTCTACCAGTGCTCTGTGTAAAATTCTTAACCAGCGTTCTGTATAAAGTTCTTAAGGTTCTTGTTTACCTGCTATAGTAATTACAGTTTGTAACTAAAACAAAAAACTGTGCAACAGTTTTCAAAAAATTTCTAAATTATTGTGGTTTTGCTTGCTGATGTGTTTCTGACCATTCTTTGATAGAACCACAATTTTATATTATTGCTTTGCTCTCTCTTGTGTGTGAATATCTGTGACTTTACCCATCTTCGGTGTATGATGGTAAAATTGCTAACTGCTTGCAAATTGATTATAGATGTTTAACAAGAACTAGAGCAGCTTTTAAAATTAAAGTAATCCTCTTAAGTTTCACCCTTTAATAACAAGTGTCCAAAATAGAACTGTGTGCAAACAGTAAGTGGTTTGTTTCCTTGTGCACACCCGTTTTGTATTGTCATAGCAATTACCTTAGTAATGAAAGTTACCCAATGAAAGATATTCCCAAAGGTAGCTAACAGGGAATCGGAGACTAAATTTGCTTCAGTTAAAGGCCTTGATTTAGGAAATTACATTAATCTACTGGTACTTACACATGCCTAAAAGTGCTGCCTGGAACTTAAGTATCTCACTGATAAATAGTTGCCCTGTTGTCTGGGGTTCTAATACTAATTTTTGCTTACAGTACAGGAGTTATTTTGTACTTAATGTCAATAGATGTGTGACGTAGGGCATAAAATTTCCTCCTTTTTTTTTTTTTAACCATATTCTGAGTAAGAGGGTGTAGAATATCTGAATAATATTGATCCCCTTTTCAGCTCTGAAAGAGTTAACAATTATTTCAGCAGTACTTCAGAGGGTGGAAATATTTTCAATAGACAGGCTCATATTTTCTCCAAGGATCTTCTTTGGGAAGTTCATCTTGGTGAGTTTCCAAATCCCCATTCTTTTAAACAAAAATTTGCCAAAATCTATTGCATGCTCAGAAAATGAACATAGAGCAAAGCATGTGGATATTTGGTCATGTGAGCATTACTTCAGTTATCCCTGAGAGAATGTAGCTTATGTATTAAAAATGCAGGATTAAAAATATCTGTGTATTTAATTTTATTTAGTAAACATTCATATTGGTATTTTTGAAAATTGCTGGTGATTTTTGAATTTGTTTTTAAGTTTGGAGATTTTTCTGAATGTCTCAGAGATTCACCTGTTGTTTACAAACAACAATGTCCAGTCTAAAAACAAATTGAAAATTATTCTGTTGTCTGGCTATGGGGTGGGGAAGGACCCCAAACCCAGACTTGTAAAGGGTGGGACTGAATTAGGCTGCAGCTTTACTCGCTTGCTGGGAAATTTTACTCAGCTGTCATTCTCTCATTGATTGTTCCCACATGCCATCAGCTCTCATGCATATTAAAATTATGGGGACTGGGGGATGGAGGCTGACTCCTAGTTGTTGGGATCCATAACTTCCTTACCCTGGGTACTTTGGAGGGTTTATTAGGATTATTTCGAAGCAATTTTTAGAGGTCTTCTAACCAGGGGAGTCTGTGCGTTCGTCATGGCTAAGAACGCGTCCTTTTTTAATCTTTCTACTAGATAGCTTTCCTTCACTTTTCCTTTTGATCCTGGATAGTTAATCAGTTAATATTAGCTAAAAGTATACTAGCTTTTATCTATTATATTCTTAGATGGATAGTTATTTTTCATTACTCTATAAAACCCCAAAAGAGCGAGAGAGGTCATAGTATTTTTCTTTGAGTAGTTATCAGAACAGTCTTAGTTTTTGACATATAGGAGGCTTCTCTGGCTACAAGAGAGTCAGGATCCTTCCAATAAGGAAGGAATATTTTAGCTGTTGGCATCCACTCGTTTCTCATCACTGATCGGCGTGTCCCTGGTCAGCAGCAGAGCAACACACCATACAGCATGGCAGAGGTGTAATCCTTCTAGCTGCATTTAAGAAAAACCAAACCAGTGAGTCAATAAAACAAAAGTGGCACTGGGAAGATTTCTGAGGAACCCCAGTTTGGAGGAAGTGTTGCTGACCACAGAAGCAGCCTGTTGGACGAGACATGCTGACTGCCAGTTCTGGAATTCAGTTTTTTCCTCCTGAAGTGTAGTAGCGTCACAACAAGCCAATTTCTGATGTCTCAGGACTTATATGAGAGAGATGGAAAATCATCCCAAACCACTTCCTTAAACGCATGATCCTAAACCTGCTATTAAAGCTAGCTCTTTGGATTTAAATTACATACTTTGAGAAGGGGTGTGTTTTATTTGGTAGGGATAATAGGTCAGGTGTAGTCTATTTTAAATATACAGGCCTTGATTATTTTTGAAATAATGCATTGGAAATATTTTTATTCTTCAGCAAAATTAATCATCAGCAGTGACTTCTTCCCTTTTCCAAAACTATTACTTCCTCGTGGGCCTGTTTCTGGGGACAATTTTATATTCTCATGTCTCTTACTACATGACACACTGCTTTCCGTTCCCCTTGTGATTCACATGTCAGATTTTCTATTCATGTCATTTATGCTTGGGCTACTCGCTAATGTTATCTTAGAATGTCTTTCCTCCTTAGCATTTCCCTTGAAATAAGTCCTTTGAAGTGAGTGTCTTACATTTGCTTTCTTTTTCTTTTTAAATCCCCCAACAAATCCCTAATATTGAGTGTCAACTATTTTCCACCAAGTGCCTCCCACAAACCTGTAAAGAAGTGTTTTTCCTGCTCTTAACTGACAGCTTCAGCTAGTCTTGCTACTCGTCAGCTTGAGCTGAGGCTTAAAGTGTAGAAGTACATTTAATTATCCAAAAGACAGATGTAGTTCACTGTATTTGTAAATCTTGTTTCTTAAAATTTCCTGACAGAAAGAATAATAAGACCTATCATTTGTGCTTGATCTTTGGAATGTGTCTCTGATGCATGTGTGGGACTCTTTGTCACTCAGTGCAACTCAAGGATCTCTTTTTTATGTGCCAGCACAGCTTGAAGCAAAACAAAAATATAATGCATAAATGCATCAAAACAATCTGTGCCCATCAAAAGCAATTAAGGCAGAAAAATATTGTGGAATCTTATGTTGGTTGTTTGCCATTAACACCTATGGCAAAATTTGAATATAGGTGGAGATTTATTTAATATTAACAAAACAAAGATTATTACTTCATTTTTTGTGGGATAGAGGAACTTCCCTGGAGCAAACCAGGAAAGAGATGACACAAAGATGGGTGTTGTTCAAGTATTACTTGAGTGTGAAAACATTGTCTGTGGTAGAAAGCAACCAAAGAGATGCTGAACTGAGAGGAAAACTTGCTATTAACTTCTTAGTTTAATAACTACTGAGAACACTTCAGAAGCACTGTCTCCTTCTAACACAATGCTGAGCAGTGATCAACTAGACTGTAGTTCAGCTTAAACTGATGGAAGGGTTGGATGGTGATTAAGGTTTTCTGCTTCAAATCCCTAGGCACTGAGAATTTCTGAAAAGCTGGTCAGTGAAGCATAGAACTAGTAAACTTGAATATAAAAAAGCTTTGGGATTTATTTAATTCAACAGTTCAAAAATATGTGTCACTTTTACTGAATACAACTTGAAAGGAGCACTGCAGATGTGTCCAAGTTCAGCAAGGAAAAACTGCTGAAAAGCCCAGCCAAGTTTGCAAAACTATTTTAGGATATTGAATGGTATGGAACAAGAAATTCTCAATCTTATAGCAAGGTGGGTTTTTTAGTACATCTGTGAAGCAGTAACATATGTCCTAAGACTACTAAATGTAGAACTTACATTTAAGGCAGGTGGAAGGGCAGATATGTTAACTGGGCCATCCCTCTCTGATGAATTTTATGCAAGTATTTACAAGAAATCATGGATGAAAAAATCGACATGTAACTAATTCAGATGTGCTGTAAAATGAGTTTATCAAAGACAAATCATGCCAGAATAACTTTCTAAATATTTCTTTTCTAATTTTTTAAAATTTATTTTCAAGAGGAAATACAGCAACTCAGTAATACACCACATGGGAACACATATAGACTAGAAATAAGAATTTTCGAACAGGCAGATAAAAGCTAAAATGGAACTGGAAGGTTGCACTATAGTGGAAGGAATTTTCTTCCTGAGGAGAAGGAAAATACTACTAGATCTGAAGAAATCCCTGGGATTTATCTGTTTTAAAGGACTGGAAGGGTATAGAGATGGGAGTAACTTTACTAAAATCTGACACAATTTTCTGCTAATATGTTGTTGAAAGGTCTCATCAGTTGAGAGGGACTAAATCAAAATATGATACAGAAAAGCATTGTAACTTTGATTTAAATAATTAATAAGAAAGAATAGAAATTAGATTGAATCTAATGGTAGAAAATGCAGAATACAGTAATGGAGACTCCTGGGGATTCTGCTATACCCAGGGAGCTGAATAGTATTAAACAGGAGAAGCATCATATTGGTGACATAAATATGTCTATCTAAAAGACCCTCAAATTCTAGAACATAGATGTCAGGTGTTTACAACAGACATATGAACTTGCTAATAATGTAGGAAACACTGATGTAATCTTATCTGTAATGTAGTTACCATTTTGGTTAAGAAAGCTGAAGGAGAATGAATTAAAACCAGAGAAGGTTTGGACACACTCAGGTATCTTTTAGCTCAGAATAGTTCATTTTCCAGAAGATATTGTTTTGCTTATTAAGAAAGCAGGATCTTTGAGGCATCGTGTTTGTTCTCTAAACAGACATAGGAACATGAGTATTTCAAATATATTCAAGCTAGTAGTTAGGAGGTGGTTTCTTGCTTTCAGAGAGTAACTCTGCAAGGCATCCTTCAGTGGGATGAGGGCAAAATAGTTGCTTTTCTTAAGATAGTATCTGAACGAAATTTCCTGACAGAGTTGCCACAGGAGACTGATTTTAGTGACCCAGTACCATGTTCTTATGCTTGTATTGGTGGAGCAATTACAGAATGGAATGAAAATATGTTGTTGGGAAGATCATATTTTAGCAAATCTGGAGGTGTTTTCCTTTGTTTTAATGATGCCAAATTTTGCTGAGTGGACTGTAATAGTAAAATTTAAAATCTGAAATGCTGCTTTGCCTCCAACTTTAATCTTGCATTTTGTTTTTGCAGGAGATATGCTTGACCTTCTGAAGTGGAGAACCCACCCAGACAAAATTGCAGGGTGCCTCTCAAAATTAAAAGAAATTGATGGTTCAGAAATAGTGAAGGTATATACCTTTTTATGCTTTTAAATAATACGAGGGAAATAATGTATTTCCATGTCACAAAAATATCTATTTAATAATACTGTCTCATATTCTCTTCTGTCAGTTTCTTCAAGATACACTAGACACTTTATTTGGGATTTTAGATGAAAATTCTCAAAAATATGGATCAAAAGTATTTGATTGCTTGGTAAGTTTCATTTTGTGATGATGCTTAACACTAGTTAAAAACTAAGTAAAACCAAAAAACAGGTGTTGGGTTTTTTTATTTTCTTTTTCTCTCACATTTAGGTTCACATAATAAATTTGCTGCAGGACAGCAAGTTTCACCACTTTAAGCCAGTAATGGACACTTACATTGAAAGTCATTTTGCAGGAGCACTTGCATACAGGTGAAGTTTGTACTTATTTCTATCTAATTTAACACTGACAGTTATTACTAAAAAAAGAGAATCAATCATTAGGTTAAGGAAATAGTTTATCCCTGTTAAAATCATTCTACTGCATATTTAATGCTGATATTACTGCCTATTCATCAGAGATCTACTAGGTGCCCTTCAGCAGACTGAAAACTTAAGTGTAATATTGGGCCTGTGGTGATCTGTGAAATCTAGTCGTACATTTTTTATTTTGCCACTGTTTCTCATATGACAGCTGGTGGTTCGCATTTTATGTGCAAAGTTAACCCTTGTCCCACTTCTGTGTTATAATACTTTCTGATGTGCTATTTTAGAGATCTTATAAAAGTACTGAAGTGGCATATTGATCGAGTAACTGAGGCGGAGCTTCATGATCACATACAGGAAGTACTAAAGGTAATAAAAATTGTTTAAGGCAAGTATATATTTGAATTATGTATTCATACATTCAGTACCCACAGGTTTAACTTAGGCAGTGAGGCAGAATATATATAAATGATGGAACAGTAGTACTAATTCTAGGGAGCTGCAGGCTTTCAGTATAGTCAGTTTATTCATTATTCTCTTTTGTCAGTTGACCACTGAGGCTCACTACCATTAGTCTCTGGAGGTTTATGTTCCTTACTGAATGAGGCAAAGGAATCAAATATAGATTACACTGGTGGTATTAACATCCATTGCATGAATCTAAATGACAGATGTGCATGCTGACCTAATGGTTCAGACCTGACACCAGGCAGTTCTACTGATTATGGTGGTTGTGGTTGTTCATGTTGCCCTGGTTGGTACCATCAGAAGAGCACAATGTGCCTCCAGGCTGAGTTATATATACAACACAATAATCCCATTTGGGACAGGTGCTACAGTTTGGAAATAAAATATCAGTGTGGTAGTCTCAGTATTTTTCTGTGCTGCTATGAACTTTGGTGTCTTGCTAATAAGAGGGGACTGTATTTTGAATTTGCATTCCAACAGTTTTGCAACTTAATGTAAGCTTTTTTTTTCTTTGGAGTGGGGGGAAGAGACAGTGGTGCTAAGTTTTTCCTTGTTTGTTTTTGTTTGTTTTTTTATTAAAATGTTGTTACTGTTTCAATAGAAAGATTTGCCAAAATTAAGTAACGGGGTCCTGTTTCAGACCCTTTTCTTTATTTGAATGATATAATCATTGCACGTGTTCTATTTGGAGATGAGCATGTTCATATTTGTGAATTTTTTCTGATTTTGGCATTTATAGGCACAGGAATACATCTTTAAATACATAGTTCAATCTCGAAGATTATTCTCTATTGCTACTGGTGGACAAAACGAGGAGGAATTTCGCTGCTGTATTCAAGAGCTGCTTATGTCAGTACGCTTCTTCCTGTCTCAAGAGAGCAAAGGAACTAGTGCTTTATCCCAACTACAAGTAAGTTTTCTTGCTTGTTGGCATTTTCCACATCCAGTATAAAAAATATATGCCTGTTCAGAAAGAAAATATATTTTTGCTAGAACAAATTGGCATTTTCAACTTTCCATCCTACAGTGTGAAATTTTCATACCAGCACCTTTTAAATATGCTTGGAATAGATAATGCTAAATCTGTTATTTTATTTTGAATTATAATAATTATATTGGTGGATACAAATAAAGCAATTTTTCTGTTTTAGGCTTTTTACTGCTTAGTTTAACCACACTGACACTGAAGAATTTGAGCCATACAAAAGACTGCTATCAGATTTTTCATGCTTTACAAAAAATTTTTAAGTCTTGATGAACCATATGGTTTAATACTCAGATGATATCTTTATTTCATTTGAGACTACAAAAATGGGCTAGTGCTAAAATGTAGAGGCAAAATGCACAGGAGACAGCTCTCTGCATTAAGTGCTCATGAATATACCATCCTCTTCCCCTGTTTCTGTAACCAAAGGTAGTTAAGATCCTGTTAAGAATTAGTATTTTCCAAATCGCTTTAGAAAACTGTTCCGCCAAGAAAATAGCAAATCAGAGAGAACAGAGTAGAGAGGTAGTTCTTCCATTTCATATTGTGTAAGCAGCTGGAATCCAAAGACAACAAAATTATACAAACAACCACACTTAGAATTCTTTCTCAGTATTTTTAACTCAGGCTGTTCTGCCACCAGTGTGAGCATGTAAGTAGCTTTTCACAATCAGCAGGATTTAGAGAAGAAGAAGGGAATGTCAGTTTTAGCTTCTTTTCTCTGGCATTGTCCTCCTTACTTTTACAGTGTTTTGTTTTCATATTCATCAATTACTTTCTATCCCTATTTAAAGATTGTTGAAGGGAACCAAAATTACCAGTGCTGCCTCACTCCAAAATAAAAATGCTCATTATTTGAAAAATGGAAGATATAGGGACTGTTACATTATTTACTTTAAAACAAAGCAAACCAAAACAACTCCACGCAAATATTTTTGGTATCATATCAGCTAGATTTTGCCATCCTTTTAAAAATTTCCTCTTGCAGAGATTTAAGTGTCTCTGCAATATTTAAAGAATAAATATTTTTGTTCTAAGTTGAACTTTCACTTTGTCCTGGGAGAAATTAACAATCATTAGATATCACTTAAAGGAAATAGTCACAAGTGTAAGCCCGTTAATGAATGTGAGGCTATTCCTTCTGAAAATAAAACTGTTTTTAAAGCTACTACCTACACTTGAAACCAGGCATTCTTCTACAGTTACTTAAATTTCTGTAGTTATTTAAATTCTATAAATGTCAAAATTGTTCTGACTGTCCATTTTCGCCCTGTTCCTCTAGGCTGTGTTTCTCAGCTCGTTCCCATCAGTGTATTCGGAACTTTTGAAACTCTTTGATGTGAGAGAAGTGGCAAATTTGGTTCACGATGCTTTGGGCAGCTTGCCAGCTGTCATGCACGGGGATGAGTCCCTTCAAGCTGTTAAACTGCAGAGTATTGGGAAAACTGTAGAGAGTCACCTGTACACTAACCCAGGTAAGGTTACTCTGGGCTGCCTGCAGATAAGGAGCTGGAACTGTGTGCTTTGTACATGGGCCAGCAGGTGCTGAAGGGAGTTGTGTTCCTAAGCAACAGTTCTTGAAACACTGCTCCGTATAAGCTGCTCATTTACAAGAATACAGTTTTTTGAATTTAGTAGTTTGTTTTTCAGGGGCAAAGATTCTTAAAAATATAGAGTTTTTTGATCTACTGACAATATGTTGGTTAAGGAAGTTTGCCTTATACTTTTTGAGTAATTACAAGGGAAAAGCTTTGCTAAAATTATTTTTCTCCTTTTTTGTTCTCCTTTGGGGGCAGTTCAGCAAACAGACTCTCACTTACCCGTTAACTCTTGTTTTGGTAACTCTTGCTAGTTCAGCACTTTAGATCCTCCATTTCTTCATGTAGCATCTGTAGTCAGATGTATTTGTTGTGTGTGATTTCTACCTGCCTCTCTAAAGAATGCAAGTTATATATTGTATTTACTGATCATGTGTAGATAGGATGTTTGAAATGGAGCTGGTATAGTTTGGTTTTTGGTATAGTTTGTTATAGAAAGGGTTTTGGTATAGTTTGCTTTGAACTCTTTTCTATTTCAACAATTTTAAACTTCATCTCTTCCTATAAGTAACAGCTACAGACAGGGTTGTTAAAAGGTGTCAGCAGCAGTTACGTCTAGCTCTTGTGAGAAGTTAGTGGCTATTAAGGTCTTACTTTACTTTTATTTTTCTGTATTTACCTCTACATCTCTGTTGTACACTTCACTGGCTTTCTAAAAAGAAACAGATGACAATTTTCCTGGCAATTAAGTTCATCAGTATTTTTTTCCTCTTGGCCTTTCTTCCAGCCTCCTGGGTATTTTGGTCTTTGGACTTACCCCTCTTGATACTTGTAGAATGTCCAAACTGATGTTCTACATACGCCTGTAACCAGAAGAATGTCTAACTTTGTTATTTCCCATACATCAGTAGGCCAGCATGCTTGTTTGCTTCCTTTTTTGCCTTAAATATTATTATAGCTTCCTTTGAGGAAGAGTTAAATCTGTTTTGCTGGGAAGAGTTAGGGCCAATAACAGAGAAACACTTCTTGAACCATGTCCTCCTTGACATGGTTAAACAGGAATTAGCAGAACACCCAACTGTTTTTTAATCTAAGGGCACTACTTTGAGCTAATTCAATATCTGTGCAAGTTCAGTAGCTGTGAAAATGTGAGGTGTGTAAGTGGAACATCTAGGTTTTGTCCTCTGAAAAGGATGAGTTTTCTTGGACTCATCACTGATACAACATGTCAGTTAGCAGCAGACATTGTATTAGTAGGTAAAATCCTACAGAAAAGAAAACCTCATATTGATAAAGCCTGTATCTTAGCTAATTCATAAGCTGTGCTGCAGCTCTTTACCATATGAAAATTGATACATGGCAAGAACTTTATGTTTTCCCAAAATATTAGGATTTGGACTTCTGTGCAATGGTAGTTGCATAGGACTCTTCCTTTTAGTGAGGCAGACTGTTCAAAGCAAATAGAGGAGAGGTTTAATTCTATGACCATTTACACTATATAGATATATCAGTTATTTATGAAGCTAGGAAAAATCCCAAGATGATGCTTGATTTCATATGTTAATTTTAATATGATTATTTTATATATAACTTATTCCTTTTCTTTTTTTATTTTTTTCCTTAATTACACTAAATCACACAGTTAATGGATTAGAGACGTGATAATTATTTATTTGTTTTCTTTCAGAGATTGTCTGCTTCCCTCATTCTGTCTTTGTGAATGAGTCCACCTAAGAATTGCATTCTGTATATTACAGGATAATGTACATGTAGGAAACTTCATGTTTCAGTAGTCATTCAGAGACAAATACCTGACACAATCAGTAAGAATAATTTAATATCTTATAAGAATGTATTTTACACGAGGCAGTTCAGTGATAGACTTCCTATGGGAGTGAAAAAAATAATTAGCAAGTTCAGGAAATGATACCATTAACTGATAAGGAGGCTTAATTCTAGAAACTAGGTATTATGATTTCCCTCTTATTCCATTGTTTTTCAAAAGATTCAAATCTTCTCATTAATGAGACTTTAAAATAATCTCAATAATCACTGCAAGCTAATTGATTGCTATAAAAATGCAAAAAGCCTATCATTATTGAAAGTGTTGACACAAATCTTGAATTCAGTTTACTTAAAATGCATTAAACTTTACGTACTAACACAGGTTTGAAAAAAGAGTAAATCTTTTCAAAACATAACGGTTTTACACATTGATCCACAGTACTATTTTGAAGAACTCCATAATCTTTTTCAGGTTAATTAGTGTTGTTTAGTTTGCCTTCCGCAGCAGCGTACTATTCTTTGGCAATGTTTGTGTGCATCTGCTTCTACGCACACCTGTGGGGGTACAGATAAACGCATATTGCATACAAAAATTCAGTCTTTGCAAATTATGCTTTTGATCAATCCCTCATTTTTAGGCCACAGGAGAACTTTCTGAGCCATGCCTGTGTTCTCCTTCTGCACTACAGGCAATTTTTTTCTTTCAGCTGAGAACAGTTCCTCTCTACAAGTTTTGAGTTAGTTTCTCTACTAACTGTTCTGAGAACAGTGACATGTCCATGCAGCCACAGAACAGGCATATATATGTTTGGGTTTGGAATTGCAGTGATAGCTGCTTTTTTGGCTTAAGCATTTTCTTCTCCTGCCATCCTTAAGTCCAGTATTTCATCCAAACAAGGGTCCCTAAATTGAATAGGTGAAGTTAAACTACCAAAACCAAGAGCAACTTCCTTGTTTCTTACTGTTCAAGGGGAATGCTGTTTATTTGTTTAAAAGGTTCAATTTTTCCAAGCAGGCTGAAGCTTTGACCATCTGTTCAGATATAGTAATTGAAATTAATATCATCTTTCTGAAAGTAATCTTTAAAATATACTAGACTAAAGAAAGTATGTCTCTGCAGATGCTTTATATGGAAATCAGTGAGGAAAGATGTGCTATGTATTAAATGTTAATGTTGCATAGGAAAGTCACAAGGATTGCCCAGAGTCTAAGATTGCCCTCTTTCTAATTATGCCAAGCACATACTTGAAAAGCTCTGTGGCATGATTTTTTTCTTGTCTTTCTGTATAATGTTTGTAAAGGGCAAGTATTAGCATTTTAAACAGTCAGCTAATTTGACTTCCTGCATAGAAGAAAAATTACGACAGTGACTGATGGCTCAGAGTTCTGATTATTACACCATTCCTTGTGCTCATTAATTTTTCTATATCCAATGGCTGACATTGCAGCTGACAATTAGTAAGAAAAAGAGTAATCTGAGACAAATATTTTCTGAACTTTCTCACCTAGTCCTTGGTTTGCATCAGAGGTGAATGAGCCAGCACCCCTCTTCTGTAATAGCCCTATATCTCTCCACCTAAACAGATCAAGACAGAGGAGTATTTAGATTCTGGGCTTATAAAGAATATATCTAAAGCTGTGTTATATGTGATGATTGTTTCAATAACTGCCACTACTGCCTCCCATGTATAGTTGCAAGTCATTGTAAAATACTTTTTGCTAATCCATTTGGTCTGGTAAAACAGAGTTTCTGATCATTCTGTGAAGCTTTTGCAAAAATTGGATACTTGAAACAGTTGAATGAGGATGCTCAGTTTTGCCTGAGATGCCTCAGGCCACGTGTGTAAGAGGTGGCTATTTACAAGTTAGGTGTTGCTACGTGTAGATTTTTGATCTTCTAAATGGAGTTCATGATGCTGCACTTATGTGTAAGCAGTGCACAGAGTAGAGGGCACCTCAGGTTAGGTGCCAAATGCTGTGTGGGCTCATCAGGAAGCTATCTAGAGTTAACCTAGAAGAAACCCCTTGGTACAGGGCTGCTGAGAGAGGACCTGTGGCCCAAACAATAATGCTCGTACACGGAGCGTGTGAAAGAGCTACTATTGCTGCTCTGTGATAGTTGTGGAGTTGAGTAGTGATAGGATTGAGCTTTCTATCACCTGCCTGCCAGGAAAGTAGCCCAGCCACAGAATCGCAGGCTGGTTTACATGGTGAAAATCCTTCCCATTTATCAAGTTGTGAATAGGTGTTTAAAGTGTTATCAGAAATATAAGTATTAGGGTTCTTCCCATTTAATATTGTCTTTAATTGTAATAAAAAGAAGCAGAAATAAGTAGCATGTTAATGATGTTCTTGCATAATTTTTAGAGCATTCAGGACTGAAAATAGCACCAAAGAGCTGTATTTAGAAAATAAAGTAGTGGAAAGGCAAATTATTTTATGTGGACACCAACAGTCTTAAGTTGCTCAGGCTCAGTAGGAGGGAGGAATCTGGAAAAGTGAAAATTCTAAAAGAAATCTGAAAATACTGCTGCTGGTCTGTAAAGTAGGACTCCTTTGTAGAACAACATAAGTTCCAGATGAAGTCTGTCATAATCTTGGCTTATAAATGGACCCTGTCACATGGCAGGAACACTAGAACATAATTTCTCATTGTTTGGAATACAAGTTATTTCTGCTCTACTTTTTCTTTTTTTTTTTGGATGACAGTTCAATAAATACTTAAAATTTTCTTTTACATGTAGTACATTCCACACAGTGGTGTTTTTCTCCATCCATGATATAACATAGTGACTTTCAGCATATTGTTTACTCTTCAAACATTTGCTTATGATCGTGAAGTAAAAGCTTCTGCATATCAAAAATGTTGGTTAAAGCAAGCAAAAGCTTCTGCTTATCAGAAATAGTTTTGGACTGAAGACACATTTTATATATATATTAAAATTAAATAACTCTAGGATAAGCTCCTACTCATGAAATCTTTCATTTTTTCCAGATTCTCGATGCATTCTTCTTCCAGTAGTTTTACATCATCTCCACATGCATTTACAAGAGCAGAAGGACCTTATAATGTGTGCCCGTATCCTTAGCAACATATTTTGCCTCATCAAGAAAAACAGCTCAGTGAGTAAAAACCAGTCATATCCACTTGAACTTCTTTATATGGCTCAGTGACATTTAATGGCACAAGCTGGACCTTACCCAAGATCATCTTAAAGAGTTCTTTGTGTAATGAATCTGCATAAACATGTCATTTTGATTTTTTCGTGATCCTTTTCTTTCCATGCAAGAGTATTTTAATCGTATCATATAGTGTTCTGACAAGCTTTTACACTTCTTCAGTGTTGTGTTGGAAAGAAAGAAATGTCTACTTTCTCATAGGGGCATTTTCTGTTGTGGGTTGTATATTCTTAGGGGACACAGGGCTGATATAGGTAAACAGATCAGTATGAGTATTGCAAGGGGGGTTGCACCTGGTTATTAGTTGATAAACTTTGTGGCCAACTTCTGATGTTTGCATTTGTGAATTAATCTGTGAAAACTGCATATGAAAGCTTACTTAGACAGGTGTATTGCAAATGTGAAGGAGATGCTAGGTTCTGACAGACAGCAGGATATAAGACAATTAAAACCAAGCAGTGCCTGTAATTAGTGCAATACATGCATGTCAAGGCCAGCATACATTACCTCGTAATGCACTAGTGAGAACTCCTTTATGTGCTTCTTAATTTCATACCACTATCAGCGATTAGAGTTGCTTCATCAGTGATTTGATACATATGTGGCTTGCACCTTGGGCACTGTAACATGTTCATTCCAGCTGCTCCTGGATTAGTATAAAACCTCATCACGAGATAAAGTGATAGATACTAAAGCAGAGCTGTGGTTTTGGACTCTGGAGAAAGGCTTACATGTCCGGTCTGAATTTCTGGTCATCTTCCATTTGGAGTCACCAAGCCAGAGATGTACACAATTACAAGTGTCTATCTACATAAAACTCTCTGAGTGTTCAGGATATGCAGCTACTACTTTTAGTAGTCTTTGAGTAATTGAGACTATTAACAACTTGGTGACTTTGACATGGTTTTTTATACATCAGTGCAGAATTTCAGTCCTTCCATTTTAATCAAGATAATTTAGAGATTGAGGGAACAAGTGAATTAGCAGTAAGGCAGCTTTGAAAATTAAGGCTGTTGGTCATTCTAAAAGTAGTTTGTAGCAGTAAAGAGAAGGGTCCTCATGGTGGATACAGTTCCTAAATACACTGTGTACTGTCTGTTTTCGTAAGTAGCCAAGTTAACAGTTCTTTGATGGTACAGGAAGTGACAGAGAACATGGCATGACACTAGATTCAACTTAAGTCCAAAAAGGAATTTTGAGTTTCGTTACAAATCATATGCTTTAGGGTGTAGGAAGCAAAATTAAAACAAAACAAAAAACTAAAATCACACCTCAATGTCAGCAAAGTTGATCTATTTGTTTGTCAGCTGAGTTTTAGCTTGGTTGTGTGCATTTGATTATGAAGTGTTTCTTTCTGTGAAGAAGTGTCTTGTTAAATAATGGATAAAATTCCTCAGATTAAGATGATGATTTGTGATGCAGTGGAGACTTAAAACAGACTTGAAGCAGGGAAAACATATTTCCATCTGAATTAAAAAGGGGAAGTAACTACAACTTGACTTGATCAAGTGTTTTCATGCTGGTAACTGAGGTATTCATGGTCTGTTTTGGCAGTGAACACTTTGATTCCTTTGTATTGATGTTGTGTACAAGCATTTGCAGGCTTACATAAATGACTAATTTGTTTGTGCTTCTCAGCTGCTGGGAAGCAACATAGCTGGTCCTTACTGATGAAGCAGGTCCTGAAGGTTGAGCACCATCTGCTTGTTTCTGGGGATAGTTTCAAAGTGTAAAACAGGATTCTGCTTTTTGGATTCTAAGCCTTTCTTGGCAATTTCCCCAGAAGATACATGGGTGTTACCTATAAAAATCTTGCCCGAAAAGTTTTTATATATTGTTTACTGCTTTCTCCTAAACATCAATTGAAAGTAGAGCTGTGCTAATTTGATGAACACTTACATATTCAAAGTCATCCCTGTAACTGTCCTTTGTGATGTAATTAATGGAAAACTGTTAGGAAAAAATGAAGAGAATTAAAGAATATCTGAATTAGAGAACAGTCCTTGTTTCTTGAATGTAGTATTCATAGTGAAACTGTAATTTGTTTCTAAAGCTACATCAAAGGAATTATGCCTGTGGTTATATTTCTTTTATAAAATCTTAAATGTTTTATTTATTATTTAAGGAAAAATCAGTCCTGGAAGAAATTGATGTGATTGTAAACAGTCTGCTAGACATTCTATTAAGGACCATACTGGAGATCACCAGCCGACCACAACCATCAGGCTCTGCTATGCGCCTCCAGTTTCAAGATGTGACTGTAAGTTTCTTGCAATGAAATAGGTCACAGTTGTCTCTGGTTGGACTGCTAGATTTGTGAATATGTTGTCTTCATATTGTAATTCACAGTGCTAAGAGTTTGTGTATAAAGGAGAGAATGAGGAGGACCATGAAAACCTTTCCTGCATTCTACTCATTTTTAGTGGAAATAGTACTTTTTTTTCATTAAGTTTATTTATAGATTGCAACTAAAAAAACCAAAACAAAGTAAAAAAACCAAGCCCAAGAGATAACATTTCTTTTGAGACTTTCAGGTTAGCAATTATTTCAATATGTTCCTTTTGTTTGCAATGTAATAGCTTTGTGAAATTCTATTAAAGTTTGAATGCCTGAAAATAGAAGAGTATCAATCAATAACAGTTCCTAAAATGCTGACATTTTTTCGTGATGAAAGAACTCTAAAGATGCCTGCAGAATCTGTGATAACTTGTACTAATCTAAATTTATTACTTGAGAGGCTTTTTGTTGTTCTCTGGGCTGAGCATCTGAGCTTTGTTTCTATCACGTGAAGCTGAGCATACAGGATAGATTTAGAAGATTAGCAAATGATGTTTTGGTGAACCTGCTATAGCAACTCATGGAAATTAGAAGGTTGAAATACAGGCATTTACAGAAAAGTCCGTGATGAGCATTGATCAAATAAAATGAAGTGTTATTTTGCTTTGCTTGCAGCAAGATTTTCACGTTACTTCTCAAGAGCAAATTGTTTCTAATATAGCCAGGGATGTGACCCCAATAAGATGTGAGGGGTTAGCATTTTATGCAGAAACATAGTATGCTGAGTGATTTATCATCTTATTATACATTTGATTTATTAATTAATTGCCCAGTGTTTACACTGTAACAGTTTTTGTTAATGAATAGATGGTTGCTTTTCAAACCTGAATTTCCTCTGCGATCAAACATTTCAAAAGCATTTAATAGCTGTGGAAAAAAATGTGTTGTTGGGGTTTTTTTTGCTTGTTTTCTTTTTTCCTTTAGACCCACAGAGAGCAAACTGTATATGGAGTGTTTTATGGAGCTGACCAAGCTCTGTAATAAGATAACATCATGCTTTAATCCCTGTGATTCCACAGCAATATACATCTAGGAGTTTGGCGGGTTTTTTCTTTAAATTACAAAATTACAAATGTATGCTGTGTGGCGTATCAGGCCACCACAAAATCTAAGCTGAAGAAAGGGTGGTAGTGTTAGACTGCTAGTGTAGCAAAGCTCTGATCTTATTTGTTTCTTATGAGATATCCCCTTGCTTGCAGATTAAGTTTTCATTGAACACCAAGACAGCCTAATTCTTTTGCACCATCAAAAAATTAGACTCCGAAAGTGCTTTCAAGTTGCAAAATTTTCTTTTATGCATCAGAAAAGCCGTGTTATTGTCACTTCAGGCTCCCAAAGAATACTTTATGTGGAAGTGACTCACAGCACAGCATAAGGCAATTATATACATTTATGTAGAAATATCATGCAGTATGGGCTTCTGGCAGCGCATGGAGCCAGATTCTTGGAACTATTTGTAGAGCACGTTTGATAAAGTACTCAATGTGAGTACAGCAGTAGAGTCTGTTCCAGTATGTTACCATTATTTCAAACTGCATGTGTCATAAAAAATTCTTTCTGAGATGTACCATGGGAGCACGCTTGATAAAATTCTGTCATAGTTCCGAATGAGACATAGTCTTCCTTGTGGAAGTAGTCCCAAACCCATCTCAGTGTGATCTCCTAGGCCCACAGGTCACTGTTTTTCTTCACAAAGAAACAGAATCAAAAATCAAATCAGGCAGCATTGGGCTTTGTGCTGCCATGACTCTGCCATTTCTTTCATCTCAGGTGGCTTTGATACCTGGATACCATTTAATTTTCAGTGAGCAGTCTTGTTAGGTGGTAACCTGCAAGAAGGGTGTGATGCTTTAAACTGAGCATGAAGAAGACACGTCTTCAGGGTGTCAGTGTTACAGATTGTTACAGTTGCATTGACAAACACGGAATTTAATGCAATGCTGAAATTTCTGCTTTAGTTTGTCAATGAATTAGACTTTTGGACTTACTAAAGAAAAAAAAAGCATTTACATATAGTTGGCAGAAAGCAGTCCAATTAAAGTGAACTTTAATTGATTTCAGATCTTGAAAGTTCAGTCCCTCAGAACCTAAATGAACCGAATTTAATTGAATTTAATTGAAAGCTCCATGTTTTTTAATAATTGTGCTCCTTAAATAAGACACAAAAAATTACTTAAGGAATCTACCTAAGTGATTTTAGTGTACTGCTTGGCTTGACTTTTGACGCTGGAATTGGACCCTAAATGTTTTTTATCGAGGTTGTTATGTGTGTGGAATTTGCTTTTGTGCATGATTTGAAAGTTAATCTGTGGCCAACGCTGGCAGAAATCCTACAACATACATTTTTATGTTGAGTTCAACAAATGTAGCTCAATGTGCATTGCTATTTTAAAAACCAGCCTGTATAGCTACCTACATTCAAATTAAAAGCTCAAATTTAGAAGTCAGTTAACAATTATCTAAAGTCGATACTTTTATAACGCTAATCTGTCTGTCAAATATAATAGTACAGCTCTCTATAATAGGTTGTGATTTTTAATATACTACTATATAAGTTGAAACAAATGTGGGAACATAGAAGAAAGGTGACTAAAAAGACTGCTTAAAATACCTAGGCAGGAAAGGAATTTTGTCACTCAAGCTAGCAATTGGGTATACAGATATTTACAAGACAGCAGCTGTAACCTTTGTGTTTATGCCCAGAGCATGAATATTAAGAGATTTTGTAGCCTTAGAATATTGTTTTGAGATTGTGATTCTATGTTTCTATGAATGCTATGTTTACTGTAAAACAAAGGGAGGTAATAAATTTAGAACCATCACTTCAGTGTAGAATCTTATTTTATCACCATGTTGCCAGAGAAAGCCATCACCTCACACATGATCAAGTGCACCAGGTATAATCACAAGTTAATTAGGCTTTCCAACGTAAAATCCAGAGCATTCACTCCTGTGAAAACATGCTTCTTTTTAATCTTATTTTCTGTTTTTAATGAAAAATGGAGAGAAATCTTCCCAAAATTTTACTTGACGAACTAATGAAAGACACCATTTTAAAGTACTGTTATCACCTGTCTGTTCTCCCAGTTTCATTCTCCATTCCTGGTACAGGCCAGGAATATATATCTGGTTTTTAGCAAGCTTGTAAGGTTTCAGAATTGTTCTTTCTAAGCACTGGGATGCAAACCAGACCTTTGACTCTTTCCTGTCCTCATCCATTTCTGCAGTCAGACCTGACTGATATCATTCAGTATTTCTTTCCAGTCCAAAAGTGAAGAAGCAGACAGGAAAGGGTGAATGGGAGAACCTGTTCCTTCCTATGACATCTTGGTTGTTTGACTGCTCACTGGAGGTACCCAGTGCAGTTCTCTACTCTTTCAAAGGGAAATTCTTCTGTAAGCCCAAAGAAATTTCTGATCAAAATATTTTCAAAGTCTGTTCAGTCGTACAAATGAGTTTTCTTTTTGACAAATCTTGGTTTTTTGAGATGACAAAATGTTTTGAAAAATTCCCAGCTAACTCCATTAATTTATTCCCTAAACGAAAACAATAGCATTCTTCCCAGAATTGTTGCGAAATATGTTTGTTTATATTTGTTTCAAAACTGAGTTGACTAAAGGGGTTGTAATTTTACTAAGTAATTTGTTTAAAAACAGATATGAGGAAAACAAATCACAAATTAAAATTTTACTGGTTTAGCCCTGCTGGAACGATTTAAAATACATTTTTCTAAGCAAGTAAATTCCATTTAGGGAAAAATATTCCCTTAAATGGGAAGGAAGTGCAGTCAATGTATTTTCACAAAATGTGAAGCTGAAGCCTAATTGTAGATTAATTTCCCTTGCATTTGTTAATTATTTTGAAGTGCTTATAATATAACAGTTTAAGCTCAAGTGCAGGAAGCATTATAATATTTCTCCTCTTGGCTTATCTGAACAGGGGGAATTTGTCTCCTGTTTACTGTCACTCTTGCGACAAATGACTGATAGACATTATCAACAGCTTCTTGATAGCTTCAACACAAAGGAGGATTTGAGGGTGAGTAACAGAATTGTGTTTCCATTTGTTTAGGCCTTTCTATTTCTCTTTTTGATTTATCTCCCTCTAAGATATCCCTGTGATTTAATGAATCACTTCAGTATTTAAATGCAGTGTGTTTTACAGATTAGCTAACTATTGCACAGGTTTTCTTGGGAACTCGGGTCCACTCTTACAGTGCGGCAAGGCTGTTATCGCTTCTACAATGACAGCAGAGAGAATATGGATGGAGGGAACTATATAATTGCTTTAAAGCCATGAACTTAGCCTCCAAACCTGTTTTAAAGATGGTGTCAGTCTAAGGTTACACTGCTCTTGTTTGATTCTTCCTGTCAGGCAACTGGGGATTTTTATGTTTGGCTTATCATACTTGCTTATTTTTTTCATTCATTAAATTATGTACGGCAATAGCAAACATGCAGCTTGGGAAATGCATAATCAACTAACTCTTCATTCTTAGCTGTGCAGCGCATCCTTTGGCAGGAGGATGTGTCAGACTTAAAATGTCTGCTGATTTTGATCATAGAAAAGAGTAGCTGAGGAGCTCTTTTGAGGCACCTTCTGTCAGTTTCATTATTTGAGTTACTGGGTTTGTGGAAATACAACATTTTTAATTCCTTTTTGGAGGAGGGATGGGATTAAAAATTTTTTTTAAAAGTTAAGATTTCCTGCATAAAGATATACACCAAGATTTGCACTCTGCTGGACCCTGAAAAACTTACATAGTACCAAATTTGATCCACACAAAAAATCGTGAGTAACCATTTATGCACATTATTCAGCCAGTAATCATGTCGTAATGTGATAATATATTTCAGATGTTACTCCTTAATTACCATTTGATAAACTTAAGTACTGCCCTGAAAAGAGGAGTCGAGTCATGGTGCAATTTCAGATTTACTTAAATTCCTGATAGCTGCTTAGAGCTGAAGAGAGCATACCATTTGTGAGTGCCTTTTCTTTGAGTGAGATGGTCATACAGAGCTTGACAGATAGAAAATGCTGCTAAGAAGTTACCATGAATCAAGAGCACTACCTATGAGTTGTATAGGGTGAACAATTTTTATATGAGCAATACAGCATCTGTTTTCACCTAGAATAGTTGCTATCCTTAGGCAATTTTTCATAAATATTGTGGAACCTAGGCATTTTTTAGTGGAAATATTCTCCCTTTTGTGTGAGTTCTGAACGCGTATTCTTAGAGGTTTCAGGCTTTATTTCTGTTTGATGTATCTGTGAAATACAGTGTTGAGTTTATTCAGCCTTTTCTTCCTTCTAGAATATGAAAAATCTCTGGAATTAATGCTTGAATGGTGTTTGATTTGACACATTTAAATTCCCCCCACGCACATACCCTACTACTACGCAGAGACATATGGAAAGCAGCTGTAGCTGGTGCCATCAGCTATCAAAACAGAGGCCTTAAGAATTCAAGTCCAGAGTTTGTTATTTCCATTCAGATCTCATCGAATCAGCATCAGCTCCACCGGTGATTCAGTGGCAGTAGTCTAATCATCATTAATGCAACATTCCTTCTCTTCTGGATCTTAAATAATATATTGTGTTTTCCCCTCACTTGGAAATATCAAATATCACTGAGAGTAAGAAGCAAGGATGAAAGCTACTGTGTGAGACCGACACTGCTCTTAATCATGAGCTGATTGTGTGTGACTAGGATATCTAATCCATCTTGCCACTTCCCTTTTTATTTTTCTGCTTTGATTACCAAGTGTGGCATTTTCTTTGCTTTAAGATATCTTAGGAAATGATATCAGTATGGATAAATGAAAATTCAAAAGGTGTAAGTATCAGTGATAAGACTTTTTTTTCCCCCAAGATGATTTAGAAGCTGAAAGAGTAGCCTTAGTTAATCTAGTGGCTAGTTGGGATTTAAACTTCAGTGGTAACTACCATCAGCTTGCTGTATTTCTGACTCCACATTTTGCCCCCAGTCAGGGGTATCAAAGTGAGTTGGCTCTTCCTGAAGCCCCATTACAAGTTACAGATCTGATGGGAGGTTTACAACGGACTTACCTGAGTGTAACCTAGGCCTTTGAATTGATTTGTGCTCTGCTTTTTTGCCTTAGCTACCTCTGGTTGTAATTAACCATCTATACTAAATGATTAGGCACTGATACCACATGACATTTCATCTTTCTTCCAGACTAATTCTCAAGGTGATTATGTCAGTACTTGCATGAATGTATGTTTGCACTTGTGATACAGTTAATAAAAACACTCCCACCAAACCACTTCTCCAAACAAAAATTCACTCATGAAAGTACTTGCAAAAAAGGAGACAAGGTTTTGCAGTTCTTTTTTTTTTTTTTAGCAGTCTATACCAAACTTACTAAAGGCTGTTTCCAGCTTGTTAAACAAAGAAAAGCAAAATGGAGACTTTGAAGGATGACATGTACACACATATTTATATGACATGCATCTGAGTGATGCCTTAAACAAGTGGTTGCTTATGGAAATATTCCCTCTATTTTGTAAATATATTTATCTTAAGTAATTGACATGGTGACTGTTTTGTCAGTTTTTTAAGAGAGGTTTTTCCACTCAAAGCAGAAGATAGGAAAAACATTTTATATTTGAAAACATGCAAATGAAGTATAAAAGAACTGACAGGGGTTTCATGGCTGAGTGCTAGAAACAGGCACTATACTTCACTCACTTTTTGAAATCCTGACTTTAACAAGACAGTAATTTTAAATGCTTCCTTTTATCTTTCTATATTATTTTAAAGGTATGCTCTTTTTGCTTTCCACAAAATGCTTTTTACTACTAGTAAATATTTTTTACAGCAATTTATAGAACAGAGGTACCTTTGTAGGCAGATATTTGCTGCTGTGAAAAAGTTCAAATGTAATTTATGACAAAAGGTAACAGTAGAAATTATAAATAGGAGGAGATCAGTGGGAAAGTGAATGCAAGAAACAGTATATGTTAGCACAGTGCAGCTTTGACAACAGCAAGGTGGCTTTGATCAATATGTGTGGGGTTTTTAATTAATAGATTAAAAGAACACAAACCAAGTAAGCACTTACCAGAAGGCCTAGGTTTTATTCATTGTCAGTGTACCCTACACAATGTGACAGAATAGAGGTTTGATGAAGGAAAAGATAATATTTCATAGGAATGGGTGTAAATCTTCTAGTTCTGTCATCCCTCTCTTCCAGCTCAAGGAGCCTGAGCAGGGTAAGGTGGGTGCCAAACTCTAATACCAAGAGCAGTTTATTCCACTGTTCTCTCATGGCCCCTGGGACACAGGGTGAGGTCCATAGGCATGGGAAGTGTCTCTGGTGGAGAAGCTCAGTTCTAGCCACCATCCTTCCCCTGCTATGCAGGGACATCCACTCACATGTGGGACTTCTGAAAAGATGAGTGCTGGGGCAGAGGGATGGCTCTAAAGCAACTCATTTAGGTGGCTTCTGATGTAGATTAAGAAAGCAGTGAAGCAAAGATCTGGGAAAGGAGCTGGCCGAGCGATGGACGAGTTGCCTGGGAAGTGACAGCTCACTGTGAAACCATCCTCTTTCTTATTGGCATTTGGCTCTCTGGATGCTCTACAAAACCTTGGTATCAAGCAGCCTGATAACCCTGCAGCATGAATCAAAGCAATGGAACATTAAGCAATTAGCTTCAAAGTGGACAGTTGACCCAAATTAAAATGCTTTATAGATGTACCCCAAAAGATCCAGTGAAGAGTCTGATCTGCTTTGCAGAGGATTTTACACACATACTGAGAAATGTGGAAAGAAGTTCCAAGTCAGCTTTTGGTTAAATGAATAGATGACTTTCAGTCCTTCAGAAGGCTGTACTTCTCACTTAATCAGTTTGAAGATTTCATTGGGCAAATATTGCTGCTCAAAGAAAACTAAACTGTGATATTATATGATTTAATCATAGACTCATAGAATGGATTGGGTTGGAAGGAAGCTTAAAGATCAGGCAGGGACACCTTCCACTAGACCATGTTGCTCAGAGCTCCATCCAGACTGGCCTTGAGCACTTCCAGGGATGGGGCTTCTACAACATCTGTGGCCAATCTGTCCCAGTGCCTTACTATCCTCACAGAAAAGACTTTTTTCCTAATATTTAAGCTAAACTTACTCTCTTTCAGTTGGAAGCCATTCTCCCTTGTCCTGTCACTACATGCCCTTCTAAGTAGTCTCTCCCCATGTTTCTTGCAGGCTCCCTTCAGATACTGGAGGGGCTTCAATTAGGTCACCCTGCAGCTTCCTCTTTTCCAGGCTGAACAATCCCGATTCTTCCAGCCTTTCCTCACAGGAAAGGTCCTCCATTCCTCTAACCATCTTGGTAGCCTCATTTGGACTCTCTCCAACAGGTCCCTGTCCTTTCTGTGATGGGGCCTCAGAGCTGGATGCAGCACTCCAGGTGGGGTCTCACCAGACTGGAGAAGGGGCAGAATCCCCTCCCTTGACTGGCTGGCCACGCTGCTTTGGATGCAGCCCAGGATACAATTGGCTTTCTGGGCTGGGAGGGCACTTGGCCTGCTCATGGCCAGCCCCTCATGCACCCCAAGCCCTTCTTGGCAGGGCCGCTCTGGATCCGTTCATCCCCCGGCCTATGTTGATACAGGGGGTTGCCTCGACCCAGCTGCAGCACCTTGCACTTGGTCCTGTTAAAACTCATGACATTCCCACCAGGCCACTTCCTGAGCTTGTCCAGGTCCCTCTGGATGGCACCTCTTCCTTCAGGTGTGAAGTTAAGGGGTGTGAATTAGTACTAAACCTTATAGTACTATCTAGTATTATCTTACAGATAGTACTAGACCTTATGCACACTAGGTAGGAATATTAAGAGATGGTATTTAGACTATGTAAAAGGACAAAATTACTTCCTTTTTGTCTCTTAAGATAGAGGACATATGAGACATTAATTCTATCTGTACTCAACCAACCAAATGTTAGTTCACTTGTACTGCCGGCAAAAATGTTTTTTAAATGTTAAAATCTGTTACTAAATCTATGTTTTGCATCTAATATCACTACATTGATGACACAATTTTCTATTTTTTCTGTGAAAATTAGAAATAATTAGCCTGGTATTAATGATTCAAAATTTAATGGCAACATCTACATTTGCTTTGTTTTAACGTTTGCACAGAATAAAAGATGTATTCTGATTCTACCTAGTTACCCAAAGAAATTAAGTAAATATGATCTTCCTTTCTGACTATTATTCTTAATGACTTTTGAACAAGCTATCTCAAAGGCACTAAGTTTATATCTTACACAGCCCTTGGGTTTTAAATCTTCAAACCACTACATGGTTTTATGGTTTCCCAGTAACAGCCATTTGGCCTCTTCAGTTCAGCAGTCTGCTGATTAGATCCCTAATGGCAGCAACATGTATTGTGTCTGGACAACAGACAGGATAAAAAGGGAATATGGAAGAATTTGGGACATTATTATGAGGCGATATGCAGCAACATTCAAGGCATTGCCATATTGTTGGGATTATGGCACAGAGCTGTGGGATTACTGCAGGGAAGGGAGGTAACTTCTGCAAAATAAAAAGGCACTTAAGTACAAGGTGCAAAGCTATAGAAAAATGGCGTGGAATAAATGTGTTGCTCGTAGAGGTGGGTACTTGTTTATCTGTAAAGCTGGTCACATGCATTCAAATAGTATGTTATCTGCAATGAGTACCATGTATACTCTTTAATACAGATAATTTTCTGGCATCTTGCTCAGAAAACAGGTTGTCTCTTTTATGTAATCTTCTCTGGTGGGTGGGTATGGGGATCTCATCTGCCTTATCCAGTGCCTGTATTCGTCCCCCTTTACAGTGATTCTCTGATGAAAGATGTGTTGTGTAATGCCTGTCATCTACACTTTGATAAATGCACTTGAGAATATATTTTGGTGTTCAAAATTATTTGTATCTTCATCTCATCTGTGTTTCGGGGTAACTCTCTACAAGTGATGTGGGCAGAATGAATACCAAACATTTCAAGGTCAGGTACTGCACTGATTCTGTTAGATGTGTTTATATCACTTGCCTCATGCTCTTCGTGTTGTCAAAAGCTCAATTTTCATGCTGAAAGAACACTGGCAGTACTATACATAATCAAGATGGTCCCTTGTTAGTTTTATTTGTGAAAAGGAAAACGAAAAAAAAAAAACCATGCTGAAAGGAATAGTTTACTTATTTATTAGTGAGTTAAATGACATAGGAGATGATAATGCTAAAAGCTTTCAGGCAGTGCTTTCTACATGCAAAGTAGCTCACAGGTGTTGACTGCATTTTTAGATCCGGCAAGTGAGGCAGAATGGTTAAGTGACCTGTACACAGCCAGCCAGCTGCACTACCAGCTATGGGGCCTGGGCATCTCCACTGGAGTCCCTGGTCTTTGTCAACTCAGTGATAAAATTGTCCTTACACTCTCTCTCTATCCCACCAAATAATGCCACTTTTAGAATAAATCTTGAAAGTGATGAAAGCCTGGCATGATTAAGGAGATATTCTGAACTCCTTGGTGTTTGTAAAGTGCTTTTTTGATTTGCAAATTGTTCTCGACATCGCATTTGTGGAAGTGTATGGGTGGAAACCAAATGCATCTTTGACATTTCTTTTATGCATTGCTGTCAATCAAATGGCACATTATATTATTTTCATCATTTTAAGAAGAAATTATTAAATCACTATTTGAAAATTCTTGGGAAGTAATAAAAAAAGCATTCAGAGGTGTATCTAAGGTGAAAATAAGTGCAATTCTGCTACTTGTATAATGATTTTTTTCTCTCTGATTAAAATATTTCTAAAGCTCACTGCTCTTTTTAAAGCAATAAAGACATATGACTGCTTATTTTCCTTCCAAAGGATTTCCTGCTGCAGATTTTCACAGTATTTCGGATACTGATACGACCAGAGATGTTTCCAAAAGACTGGACAGTGATGCGTTTGGTTGCAAACAAGTAAGGCAT
Source organism: Gymnorhina tibicen (assembly GCA_013399875.1). Classification (NCBI taxonomy): domain Eukaryota; kingdom Metazoa; phylum Chordata; class Aves; order Passeriformes; family Artamidae; genus Gymnorhina; species Gymnorhina tibicen. The sequence goes on from VXAZ01008846.1 coordinate 977,922, forward strand.
TTTTAATGTTTTTAAGAAGTATGGGTAGTATGCACAGAGCACAATAAAAAGAAAGTTATATGCTGTATATAATAAAAATTCAATATATTTTTTATAATGCTGGCTGCAGTTTTTCTTTTTTTAATTTAAGATTTCAAATCTCTGGACTTCTTTTATACTACAAATATATAATATAATCTGTACCTCTTTCTGTTCTGAATTTTAGTAAGCACATATAACTGGAAACTCAGAAACACTTTTCCAGAATAAAGCTGCAAAGCATCAACAGCTTTGTTTTCCAAGTAACAAATGACAAGTCTCTAAGGAACTTCTTTTCAAATCTGTTTCTTGAAATTCTGAGTTGGTAAAGATCTGTTTGCTCTCAAGAAGAAATTATCAGCTGTAATATTGTTAACGATGTTTTTGCATGTTTGTTCATGTAGTGTTTGTCAGAAAAATCACAAATGAAAAATCACAAATCAGGAAATGAGGCACAACACAGGCAGCAGTCACGTAAGGCTCTAAGCACTGCTTAGTGAGATTTTTCAGGTGAAACCTGCCTGTCAGCCATTCTCTCTCTACTCAGGCCTGATTTTTAAAGAAACAGGTTCCCAGCATTTCTAAGAAGTAATTATGACAGGTCTGAAACTGTTAAGTTGTATTTCACCTCTATCACCATCTATCCCTTTTGCAGTCTTGGCTTTAGATCAGATAAAGGAGCTGAACGATCAGCACCGTTACACAAACATCAGTGTCAGCAGAGGAGGGGCGCTGTGTCGGGCAGACCTAGGAATCCAGAACGTGGGATTGACTTAAACTTTCATGATACGTATTGCAATGCCCAATTAAAATTCAGTTTTAGTCTGCATTGTGCCTGCTGGCTTCAAGGAGAATTTAAATTCGTGGTGCTGTACATTCTACTAGTAGCAATCTTATTGGTACAATTAAATTTAGAAACACTTCTGTTTATGGTCTGTGTTTGTTATGTGTGTGTGTGTGTATATATGCAAGCATAATAGTATTTGTTCAAACTTCGTCATGACTTGAAAAAATTAACATTTTTTGTTAATTTTTATTACCTCAGTGTTGCTAATCTTGCCAAGTTTGAATTCCAGAAAAAAAGCTACTAATGAAAGAATGGATGGGATCATTTTTTTCTGTGTATGATATTAAATATGATATGACTGATACCAGCCTGTATCTGGTAATCATGCTTGAAAAATAAACTGTGAAGCACAAGAAAGAGGGAAAACACATAAGAACTTTTAGACAAAATAAATAAGCTAAGAAATTGTTATATATTCCAGTAACAGCTGGCTTGGCAGACGGCTTTGCAACAGCTGACATGTGCAGAACTAAGGTTTAGGAACGACCTTGGCACATGGTATGTGGCTGGTGATTTTCAGATGATACGAAGTTCTGCAAAAGCAGCACTTTTCTTCACCAGTATTTTAGTAACCATCTCCCTTTATTAATCCATGTCATGTTGTTTCTGACCATCTAGGAGGTGAGTCTATGCCCAGTTCTGTCAGGCAAAGAAGATAGGCAGAAGCTGACAGTAACTGCTGGTGGGAATTGGCCACAAGGAGCTCATTAGACCAGCTAACTGATCCTGATAACACACAATTGCATAAGCACTTCTGCCAGCAAGCAGGATTATAAGCACATCTTTACCAATTCAGCTTTCAATAATTGCCTGGCTAGGAATTGTTCCTATGTGGAGGAAGTGCTAGTTTCCTGTGAAACAGGGTTGACCAGGTGTGCTTAAATGTGTGTTGAAAGCTGAAGCCTCATTATTCCTGTGTTCCTATTCTGTTCCTTTTTGAGGCAGCAGAAAGGAAAATCCACTTCTGTTCTCTCCTCAGCTGCAGAGAAATGGATTTTCCAGAGCTGTTTCTCAGTGGGAGCTTCTTCCTTTGCCTTGTGTCCCTTATTGCAATGGCAGCGCCTGCCTTCCTTCAGCTTCCTCAAGGCATTCAAAAGCACAGTCAGAGTTGTAGCTTGCTAGAACTGTTCCAGCCCAAAATCTTTAAATGCAAAGGAAAGAGGCTAGAGGCAGGATGTGAAATTGGGGCATTGCCTGCCCCAGAGAGAGACGTGAGCTGTTCTTCCTGAGCTTCAGTTGATCAGCCAGAGCACTTCCAGGGATCTGAGACTCTTCAGAACTGAAGGCAAAACTTCTTGAGCTCTCTGCTCTATTCATGTCTGAAACAAAAAGCTAGAAGGTCTAGCCCATCTTTTTAAGAGCAGAATTAAGCGATCCAATAACAGTTTGGGTCTTTTCAAACTATTGCTTCCCAGGAAGAAACCAAGTGCCGTATTTCCTGTGTCCGATGGCCACCTTCTCACCTGTCTGGCCCTTCCCTTGAGAGACTGTAGCTCACCTGAAGCCACTGTGTGTGTCATGGGAGCTTCACCCATCGCTGCAGTCACATCAACAGCAGCACTGGTTTTCTCTGCCCTGTCCCTAGAGTGATATAAACATTCAAACTGTCTACTATTTACAGGAAGAGAGATTTAGTCTGTCTGAGCCTAGGGAAGAAGTAAATCTTCCCTAGAAGGAAGTAGCAAGGATATAATCAAGTAATAAGCTTTTCTTGGGGGAGAAATTACTTTTTTTCTCTTACTTATGTCTGCAAAATTACGATTACCTGAAATATTTCTAAGTCTTAAAATGTCATAACTCTTACGATATACAATTTTACATATAAAAATATCACCAGCCCCTGGCTCCTAGGTTTGTTTTTTTCTTTCTAGTTGCAGTGTTTTCAGTAATTACGTAGCATCTGATACTTGGATGCTGTCTGGGAAACTGAAAAACCCCACCAAAACCAGAAGATACTATGAGCTCAAGAAGGCAAATCTGTAACTATCAAGAAACAAAGATGTTTCCTGATGACACATGCAGGATCTATAGCTCAGAATGTTCCGATGCCCAGCATGTGATAGTATTAATGGCTAGCGTTATAAACTGCCAATTGACTTCTAAAATTTGAGAAATAAAGTAACATTTAAAAAGGCAAACTTTGCACTAAAGCAGAGAAATAGATTTTTTTGGGTTGTATTCTGTAATGGAAAGAGAACATGCAAAAACATCCTTAGCTTCTAACAGTTGAGCAATGAGACAGAAATAACTCTGTTTAAAGCTTCATAACCATGTAATATCTGTTGTGAGCTAATCAGCATGCATACAGGAAAACAAAATAATTACTTGTGGTCATTTAATATTTCTAACATGGCTGCTACTACTGAGTGACACATACAGCTTTATGTCTACTATGGAAAATATAATTTTAATTTCTTTCATTCTAGGAGTAGACTTTCTTTCTACATCAACTAGGTAGTATCTAGCTTCTATTTGTAACTGCAAAGGAGCACCACATAATATAGGAAGATGTCTGAATCAGTTGCCTAGCGCCAGAGAGAAATACTAAATTTTATAGCAAAATATACCTGACTAAAAGTGCAGCTTCTGGAGAAGACCTTCACAGTCTCAACTGGAAATCACTGTGTAATGGTCACTGGCTTCAGTTACCTTAAGGTTAGGAAAAGAATGACTTGCCTAATACTTTAATTGCCTGGCATCTTTTGAGACCAGTTAACAGACTCAGCAAACTTCAGGTATGTTGTGTTATTAGTTGAGGAGGGACTTGGAGAGCAAAGGAGTTCCAATTACTTGCTGAGCAAACGTTTGGTATTCATAACATACTATGCTTATGTATTATTGAACAAAGAACTAATTTTCTGCTGCTCTTGGTATGCAAGAAGCTTTAATTTTCAAGATCTCTGTGTAATTAACTATGTAAATCCTTTCAGCATTCTGCTTAATGGTAGAGATGCTAGGTCATCCAATCCTCAATTTGAATATTATAAGCACACAAAATAGATGTATGAATAGTATTGTTTAGAGTAAAATAATTTATCTGTAAAGTAAGGTTTACATAATATGCTGCTTACACTGGAATTTCAAATGTATCTACTGACAGTTGGGCATAAGGACTTTAAAGAGAATCCTTTCGGTTATCAAATTCAGTAATGGCTGAAATACATTATTACTATTATTACTACTATTGTTATTATTACTATCATTATTATAAAAGTAACTCAAATGGAATACACAGTAAAGGAAGACATCAAATCAGCATTAGTGTCATCATTATGGCTGCTCGGAAGAATCCTGTTAGCTCCCATGGTGTGGGAGTCTGAGACTCCTACAATGAACAAAAATTCTTGCTTTTATGTAATACATAGTGTTGCTAACAACATTTTTGCTTTTATGTAATACAAAATGTCACTAGCAACTGAACCTGGCATTCAGTCCTTCACAAAAAACATGTATATACATAGGCATGCATGGATAAATAAGCTCATAAACATAACAGTAGATACGTACACATATACGTGATTCGAGGTTTATTTCATTTATTTGTGAAATATGAAAGAAAATTTTTTTCTGTTCAAATACGTCTGTGTTTGGGAATATTTCACTCTGAAATAGCAAAGGATGGAATGAGAAGCTAATATTATACATTTGTTCTATATCGGCACGTAAAAGGAAAGCTTTCATTTTCTACCACTGGCTGCCCAGACAAAAGCCAAGTTGACAGAGCATAGCCCAGGCAGTAAACAGTTGTTGATCTCCTGAATTTTTCAAACAGCTCATTGCAGAAAGGTTTGCTCTGAAAATTTGATGCAAAAGCCACTCCATCAACAATGGCCTTATCAGACATTGGGTTAGCATCCTGTGTGTGAGTCCAGAATAATTTAGTAGCTAAAAGCAGAGGTTTTTCTCCTGTAAAACAGGCATTCTGAACAAATATGTGGCAGGTGGTAAGAGGAAGAAAAGCAAGTCTTGTCACAAACTCAGTAGTTTATAGTTTGATACTCAGATGGGTTTCAGATGAATGTTGTTGTTGTTTGGAAATCGCTGGCTGGGAATCAACTTGGAATGTGAGTACTGTACTAGATCAGGCAGCTGTCTTCTGGCCGCTGCCTCTGGTTTGTGCATTTTTGCTTCTTTTATATATGAGCATCCCCAACCTTAACTTGTTTTCTGTTCTACCTGATTTCAGATTCAGAATAACAGATTGTGGATCAAAAACAAAGTCTTCAACCTTGTGTGTTGCATCTGGTGTTTTGAGGTTCTTTTTATCTACAACATAGCCTCTCATGTTAGAGACCCACATTTTATCAACTAATCCATATCATGTCTTTGGCTTACCAAATAAATTAAACATGAGCTAAGTTCCCGATAGGAAGCAATACTTGCATTGCAATTATTCTATCAGGAAAAATCTTCAAAAAATATTCTAAAAGTTGCATTTAAGATGTCTACTTTATTCACCTCCTCATAAGAATTGAAGCAGATCTTTCTCTTCAGTTTCACCTGCCATGGAAGGAATGTAGCAAGAAAGGAATTGTCTCAGACATAAATAGAGCTATGTAATGTAAACTTGGCAGTATGGTTACAGATCTTGTGGAATTTTCTCTTGAGTACAATTTTTCAGGCATTTATTACTTTGGACTTGGGTGGAAATTTTACATAGCAATAATTCTGATGAACTGACTTTTTCTATCAGAATGTCTGCCTGAAATATACAAACTATTTCCATTTTGTGAAGCATATGGGCTTTAAATTAAATCATGCACAACAACAAGAATGAAAGGGCTCTGTTCTTATCCATGCTTTGATTATTAACTTTGCTTGTACTGCATTTTGCTAACGTTCCACTTTGTGTTCCATGCTGCAACAGCGAGTGCTGAACACAGGCTGTAACTCTCCATTGGTGAAAAAGTGGGATTAACTTCCAGATGAGTGCTAAGCATGGAGCACTACTTGGATAGAAAAGTTACAGTATAATTGTTGAGAAAATAATATGTATGAAAATTCCACTTGAGCAATGGAATACGAATAAATGAAACATGAGATTCAAGCACTCTTCTAAAAATAGTCTCAGAAATGGCTGTTACAGGTGTTCTGGCACATCAAACAATAAGGTAAAGTTTGGCAGGGACAGTAATTTTAAAAGTAGAAGGATGGAAGCAAACATTTGAACTACTAATATATGAAATTGTACATAGCATTTTTTTACTTATAAACTGAAAACTGTCAAAAATGCCAGAAGAAAAATATAGTTTATCTCCTAGGTGGGTTGGCTAACGTTTAATTCTCCAGTGCTATAAAAAATGAAAAGAATTATAACCTTGAAATATATATATATTGATGTTATTTTACTTAACAGGTATTTTTTTTGTCTTGAATGCATTGCAAAAAATAGTAAAAAAAGAAAAAAGAAGCCTGAAATATAGAAAGGGAAGCAAATTTTAGCATTGTACCTGCATGCAGGTCAAGAACTATGTTCAAAGAAGAAATAAATGTATTAATAATAGGCAGATGGTAATTAAATGAAATGTGTCGATATAACCTTTTTCTCAGAATATCTTTATAAACAGTTGATTTTTGTAAAATACATAACAGGAGAAAGATCGTTCTGTGTTTATCTTTTTTTCTGTCCGTAAGTATTCACTTCTGACTATTTTCAAAAAGAATTTAATGCTTTATATGGATTTTTAGTTTGGCTAAATATGTTGGCAGACAGGAGAGCTGCAGAGGTTAGTTTAAGGTTTGAATCACTGAAATTAGTGTATTTAAATAATCTCAAAGGATGTTCTATTTCTGGAGATTAATGGAGTTGAATGCTGCAATAAACAAAACCATCATCACCTCTGGTGACAACCACTGTGAAAGGATCTTGGTCACATATATTTATTTAAGATAGGTTATTATAATTGAGGCAGGTGTAAATGTAGGGTAATGTATGATTATTTACAACATACAGCATAGAGATCTTTAGAAGCAGATCCTTCTCTCAGAGCTCATGCAGTTCTGCATTTATCTGCTGTCATTAAAAAGACTTTTTGTCCATAGAGATGTCAATGTTGAATATTGGTGTTTACTAGATATTTTATATTTATAATCTATATGCACATATTTTCAAGATCAAGAAAGCTGAAAACAAATTGTACACCCATGTGTATTAATGCTGTTAAGACAAGGTGTGTAATAAATCTGATACCACAATTATTTGCAGAACAAAGTTTATGACTGTCTTGATTAAGTATATTCTTCTACATAGAATGTCTATTTTTCAGTGCACATTCTCACAGCATACTTTATTATCTTAATGTGCATGTTTTCTGTCAATAGGTGCTGTTAGGCAGGTATTTATATGATTTGTTGAAAATGTAGTATTTAGTGCCACCAGACATGCTACATCTGTTTCTTCATTGGAAAATTGTCTGGCTTTGAGTATTAAGTATGAATTTGCACTTAGTGAAAACCCCTGTCTTTTTCATTCTTTTCTTCCCAGCGTGATCATTACTACAGTCTTGTACCTTTCGGATGCCCTTCGTAAAAACTTCTTAAATGAAAACTTTGATTACAAGGTAGAGTAAATGATAGATGCAATAGCTGCTACATTATCCTGTGGCTTGGTGGTTATTAAACATCGCCTCAGCATCTAAATAGCTAGAACATGTACTAAATCAGCCATTTCAAGTGCTCAGAGATGTTTTTTCTTAAATACAGGACTATCTTAAAAATGAGTGCTGTGAGGTTTTTTAAATTTCATCTTATTTTTCATTTTTTTTGTTTGAGCCTCTTTGTTGGAATACTTATTTAGGATTTTTGCATAGCAATTTTTTGGATAATAAAAACTAATGGAATTATTTAGCTGGTTTTTTTAGTTATTATGGAAAGAAAAAATATTTCATTTTTTAAATCAATGCAAATTTATGTAAAATGCAGATTTGTATTTTTATAATTTCTCTCAGACCAATTAACATGCTGCATAGTTAAAATTAGAAAATTATGACACTTCATGGTGAATGTAGTTAAAGATGTTAGTGAGTACCTCATACAGTGAGATATTGCATTTATGATAAACTGTGAATTACAGATTATGCTTTTAGGATTCAGATGAGAAGATCTAGGAATGTGTCTGAATAGACACATTTCCACGGAAACAAATCTGAATGAATATTCCGCCCAACCAAGAGCTGTTAGTTCAACTGCTGCATCACAAAAAGTGCAGAATTTCCTTCCTAGAGAAGACAGTGAGCTCCTGTTGACTTCCATCAGGGTTGTGGATGCTTCTCTGAAAATCCAGACTCCTGTTAGATAGATTGGCAGGAATGCAGATTTATCTACTTAACTGAACATGAAGAAGCCTATTCTTTATGAATGTCCATCAGTTCAGAGGCTAAAACTGATACAAGAATTGCCTGTAGAACAAAGCCTCTATGTTCCTTTAACTTGAGTAGCAGAGTAGCAATGTTATTGCTGTCCTGCTGACTGCAGTGTCTGGAATAGGGCTCTCTCTATACTTCTTGTCACGGAGCATCTATAATTGAGTTGTTATAATAATTAGTATTTCATTTTATCCTTAATTTTATCTCTAACTCTTGTAAGTAGAATATTCAACATCTAATTCATAAAGCATGAGCACAAAACATCTGTATATTTCCAGTACGTTAACAAAACCTGGCTTCAGTTTTGTCCAGTGCAGCAAGTGAGACTTGCAAATAGTATTATAAAGTGTAATGGACAGAGAATGTCAGTCCTGGTATGTGATAGCTTTTGAGGTGTCAGAATTTTGGGGGGTTTGGACTTAAAGGCATAACTTTTGTGGTTTTCTATTTAAATATATCCAAAAGAAAGTTTCCAAAAGTAAGGTTTTCTGATTTGGAGGGATGAAAAAACCCAATCTGTAACTTTGAAACTTTTACATTTGGAGATGTAGGATATGTAAATAGATGTATTTTTGCTGAACATTTTGGGGTTGTATATTTCAAGTATATTTCAAGTCAAAGAAATTTAGTCCAAAGCAGTGTGAGTAATTTATTAGTTGAGACTGAAACAAGGGCCGTGATTTGAAATTTTGTATCTTGAGTGGTCATAAATTGTGGTACTGAGAAAATGAAATAACCACATGCCATATGCTTATTGTAGATATGGGATTCCTACTTTTTTCTTGCTGTCATTTTTATAAACCAGTTATGTCTGCAACTGGAGATGTTCACACCTTCCAAGAAGAAAAAGGTTTTAGAAAAGTAAGTATTGCTATCAGCTCATAGAAAACTGTAACAGATTTAAAATTTCTCAAAATGCAAGACATTGGAGGTTGAAAGAGGGCCCACCAAAAGAGAAACTTATCAGTATGTCCACTGACTAGAACAAGAGTTGGTTCTGGCCCTTTGTACAGATCTTCAGAGCCAATAGCCTTCATATGGTTGCCTGAACTGGTTCAGACACTGGCAGCAAAACAGCCACTCATTGCCAGTGAATGCAAAAGTCAACTAACACTTGTTCAGGTGTTTCTGCCAGGCACTGCACTGTTGTCTGTGTGAATTAACTGTATTTCTTTAAGTTAAAGCGAAACTATTTGTTCTCAGAGAGAGAACTGGAGCATGTTACAGCAAAAAATAGGTTTTGCTTCACAGCTGTGTTACTGATGTGTAGCATTTTGACAATATTTCAAGTAAACCTGGGTTTAGGAATTCAGTTTTAGCTGTGTAAAATCAAAAGAGCAAAAACTTTGGAGAAACCAGCACTTTCAAAGTTGTTTTTTGTGGACTACAAATGAGACATTTGATTTAATAATGTCACAGAATGACGTATGAACTTGATTTTCTTAAATTATCTTTTACTTTCTTGCTTTATTTTTTAATACACTGTAGATATGGTGACATGCGGGTAACAATGGGATGTGAAATCTTCAGTATGTGGCAAAATTTAGGTAAGTGATTAAACACATCATCAGTAACTCATAAAATGAAAGCAAATTATTAGTTCTTCATCTATTATATATACACTTCCCAGTGATAGAGGAGTTGTTGATAACTACGTTCAAGACATGAAGTCTTGGTTCGAGTTTAGGACAAAGCTTGTCATCTGTAGTTCCTTCTTTGTAGCTAAACTCAACTTTTTAAGCCTTGATACTGTATCTGACCTATCCCTATTTCTTCACAGAGAACTGAGAGAATACCATCAGGAAAATTAAGAAAGAGAGTACTACTCTTTTTGGGCAGAATTATTATGCCTTGAAATACACCTGTGTTCTTATTTTTAGTCCTGTTGTCAAATAGTTTAAGGACAAGACCTGTCTTGATTCTGAAGCTCTCCTGAGATGCTGGATTTGCATCAAGTCTTCTCTGAAGTCTTAGTTGCACTAAAATATAAAGGCATAAACAAGTCGGTGACTAATGTATAAATGACACATTGGACAACACAGAAAAAATACATGCTTGAACATTAACTTAGGAGCACATTTATATTTTTAAGCAATAACTGTGCAAACTGTTTAAAAGTATGAGTGTCAGAGAAATGCATGTTGTTTGAGAAAAAATTAAAAGTGAGTAGAAGATTTGGACACTACGTTTGTCATCTTTATATTTCAGTTATTCAATATTCACTTCATCAGAGGGCTTGTTAAAGATACAGCAACCATCATCTGATGATGAGATTTCTGATGATGTGATTTCTGAGATACTGTCATTTCAGTTCTATCCATCTTCTCCCCAGCAAGATATGTAGTTGCAAAAAACTGGTCTTTCAGATCAGCTTGTACTAGAGAGAGACATGTTCAAAATAAGAAATACTTTCTTATTAATATCTTGTTAACATCTGATAAGTAGCATATTTTACTTATTTATGATATTTAGTATTGCTTACTCACTAATACATCCCTCTAAATTACATGGATACATTATGGGTATTTTAAAACTGGTATATCAAGGATCCACTCCCAGGTCCTGTCTCCTTCCTGCACACACACCTTAGTGTGCATCACCACCCCACGCATGCTGTTTTCTGCTGAATGGAAACTTGGGATGCAGGCAAATGATGCCTTTCAGTAGGGGCGAGTTTTGTGGGACACAATATGGGGCTCATCTGGGAATGTGTCCAATTAAATATTATACTCAGGATATTTATTTTAATTGGTGTTATGCTAGTCAGCATTTTACAATTCTTGTAGCAGTAAGAGTCATCGTAAGCCTTGATCCTTGTACAGTCACCTTGCTTTCATATGGATAAGCATTCTACAATGTTTCCAGAAAAGGGAGTTCTTGTTTTCCTTTGCACAAATTCAGGCACTGAACAGAGCGGCAAGCAGGGGTGAATGCCCACTGGAATATCCAGAGGTAGGCTGGATGTAAATTAATTCCTAGCTTGGAAAAATCAGTGCATCCTGATTCATAATCCCTTAATTTTCACGATGTCAGAAGTCTTACTTGTGGAAAACTGAATGGTCAGTGTTTACTGTATGCCATTTCTAGCTTTTCTGACAAGAACCTAGTTTTCTGTTAAGTGGAATGTGGTGAGATAATAGAAGATGTTTTAGCATTGATGTTCAAGCAAGTTGTTTTGAGAACAGCTGAGTCATATCTTCCTTTTCCTGCAATTGAAACACATATTTCCATTTCTATACTTCAAAACTAAAGATAGGTAAAAATCAAAGTACTTATCTCTTTCTGATAAGCACAGAATATCAGACAGTTAACCATTTTGTAAACACAAGTATGTAGAGCTTAGAAACCAAATTATTCCTGTGAAATATAAATGAAATGCCTAGACAGTGCTTTGTCTGTCTTCGTTCTTTTGCTAGAGGATTAACTTCGCATACAGCTAACCCATGGTCACTTCTGAACTCAGTATTGCATAATAAAATCTGATAAATTGTGTTGGCCTTATATTCTTGTATTGTCTATAGCTTTCACTTTTTGCGCTTAAGAAATAGCCCACACTGTGATGGACATGTGATTTTTAAAAAAAATCTGTAGATGTTTAGAATGCTAATTTTTTCATTCTTCAGATAGTCTTTGGATTGCTTGATAACTCACAGGACACCCAATTCACATTCAAGTTTATGTATATTTTCATTTTAGGGGAACACAAGCTTCACTTTATTCCCGCACTGATTGGCCCCTTCCTGGAAGTGACCTTGATCCCTCAGCCAGACCTGAGGAATGTAATGATTCCTATTTTCCATGACATGATGGATTGGGAGCAAAGGCGAAGTGGCAACTTTAAACAGGTACTTTGTGTGAAGCTGTTTATAAAACAGGACTGAATATCAAGCATTTCATAGAGTCCTAGTGGACTTGAACCTGGAGTTCCATTGGTGGTTCAGGGTGGAGAAGGTATCCACAACTCTACTGCTGGAGAGGGATTACAAGGGTTTTCCCTTTTTACTCTTATTGGGCTAGTAAGATTCTCCAGCTAATACTATCATGTTAGTTATGTAAGATGAGGGATAAAATCCATGGCCTGCTGAAGTGAAGAACAAAACTTGAGCTGTTTTCAGCAAGGTTGTTGTGGTGGTTTTTCACCTCTGCTTTTCAGTAGTACAGACCGCTGGTTAGATAGGATTCAACCAGCTTCCCTTCTGGTTACTATGGAAAAAGATCAGATGTTCTTCTTCAGTAAAGATCCAAGTATTCTTGTTGCTCAAACACTTTCTTAATGGGCTAAGAAAGAACGACCACGAGTGCCATCTGCTCCCACAGCTCCCACTCAATTCTTTCAGACTGCCTCAAACCATTCTCTGTGGTTGATGCTCCAAAATGAAGGAAAGTAGAAGCATTTTAATTACTCCCAGGAAATCATAATGCTTAGGGTAGGAGCTGCATCCAAAACACAAAACAAACTATTAAGAACAGAGGAGTGCATGTGATATAATTAGGTAGCTTTTCACTATCAATATATAAGCTTATTGTTAAAAATTACCACAGAAATGTTAACAAGCAGTGAGAAAGAAAAAAATCCACTTGTTCTGCTTCTCTGTATTTTTAGCTTGGGTTTAAGGGTAAATTGTAATAGATTTATTCTGTAATAAAATAAGACAACAGCTTGGTTTCTCCCCTAGATTTGTGATTTTTAATATATTACTGTTAAAAAGGAAGTTTGAAATATAAATACACAGTGTAGTATCAACTCTATATGTTTTTATAATCAATACACTTAAAAACATGCATTGGAGGAGTCATTAACCACCAGATTTTCTTAACCACAAAGTTTCTTTGATAGCTAATATGTAAGTCCAGCAAATTTGATTTCTAATGAAATACAGTTGCAGGTAAGAGGGTTGGGAGAGTCTGAGCTCCCAAGTATTCTGAACAGTGCAGGCATTTATGAATATTAAATTATAAAGAATGGGGTGCAGGTCGGAAAAGATGATGTTTTTACTTAAGTCTAAGAAAATAGCTTGTGCTTACAGCCTTGCAATGAGAATTCAGGCAATTTATTTGGGCTGTGTGCTTTTCCTCTGACTCCATAAATAGATAGCTGCCTTAGCAGCAGCAAATGCTACTCAGCCTGTAGTTTTAAAGTCACGTTGCTCAATTTAAATTAGCTCCCTCCCTCAAAAAAAAAAAGAAAACCAGCAAAAAAAAAAGAAAGCCCCACAAACCTCGGGAATGATAACAGCTTCAAAGAGATGAAGTGACTTATCACATGATTGACCAATAATACTAAAATATGCATTTAGCAAAGTCCCTTACATAAAACCAGATCTTCCCTCCATTTTCTCTAATTTCATTAAAGGAAAAAGAAGCTGTTTACACCACACTTATATGTTGCAGGTGGAAGCAAAGCTGATTGACAAACTGGACAGCCTAATGTCAGAAGGTAAAGGTGATGAAACATACCGAGAACTCTTCAACAGTATGTGAGTAATATGTTTATCTTATAATTCCTTGAGTTCAGTTGGTTGTATCGGATGCTAATGTCATTGTGGAGAAGTAATGCTTAAACCAGTTGTGATGCTCGTTTTTCTTTTTTTGTTTCCTTAAAATCTGAAGAATAAAACGTTTCATGGTGTTGTATAGCATCTGTAAAGTCTGGCAGTACTTCCTGCATACAGCTATAATTGGAAATGGCTAAATCTGTTATATCACAGAATATTCTCTATCTACTAATTTTAAAATCAGAAAAGCAAGAAATGCTTCCTAATTTCATAGGGTGCAGGTAGAGCTCAGATGGAGCATTTTGAAAACAAGGCATGACAACTCAAGAAAAAGTATTTAATAAGTGATTTTCTATTGCTACAAACTTGTACTCATCTGACTAATATCACCTGTTGATTTCTTGTTTGATGTAAACAATTGTGTTTATTCTGATAAGATTATTTATTTTATTTTTCTTTTATAAATTGCTGGCTAAGCTTTTAGTGTTTTTTAATAAATGACATGTCACTTAAATCTAATAGGAAAAGCAAATGATAATGCTGAAGTCCCTAAAGTTGCCCATAAATTATTCCCCTGACTGAAATAAATGATTGTCACAGAGTACAGGTACAAAATAACTGACTGGACTCTGTTGTTCCTCAGAGCTCAATTCCACCAAAGTGAAAGATTTCACTTATTTCTGATGTGTTTATTTTAGTAGGAAATGTAATGTTCCTCTTCAGGATTCCAGGATGCTATGTTCTCTTCAGTTACTACTAAATACATGATTTTTTTTCCTGTCTATATAGTTTCTTAATCATTCCTTCTCCTTTAAATATTATTTTTATCTCTCTGTTGTCTTTAGTTAAAGAATAAGATTCAGGTCTTGGTGTCTGAAAATAGCAAATACATAATAATCTGTAATTCTATGGAGTTAAAAAAATAGAGTTCCTAAATATTTATCATGTATAGAAACAAAAGTGGGTAGAGAGATTAGGCAGGATAGTATGGAATTGAATGAATAATAGCAAACAGCAGTTCAGTATGCTAAAACAGAACTTTCCTGTAATTATTCATGGCATTTTCATAATCTGAGTAAAGATAATAAAAAGTAAGATATTTTCAATATTTTAGTAATACAGTATTCTAACTGTAAAATTAAGTCATTAAAGGAAAAGTTCTAATTATAAAATGCAGCCTATGCAAAATACATCAGTGTGTCTATCACTGAAATAACTTAAAATTCTATAAGAAAGCATACTGGTATCAAACACAGTTCCTAATTTTTTTATGGTTTTGAGTTAAATTTCAACTGGAGAATGTTAAATGTGGTACAGTGAAAAATGTTGAGAGCCTTTTATAAATCTAAATGCCAAAGACAGAGTCATGGTAATTTAAATTGCAGAATGTCTCACAGCATCAGTATACTTGTGGTTTCTGTCATGGTATAACAGAAGTTAAAACTAAACTCTTTGGGAAATTTCAGAGTAACTGCTCGAGTTCACTCCCAGCTAACAAAAAAGGTGGTATTTATGATTAGTTTTTTACTTTGATTTGACTATATCCATTACCACCTCTCAAGAGGAGAGCCTGTAGAAGATACTAATTCTAAAATGGAGGATGACATATTGTTCTATGGTATGTGAAGAAAAATGATGAAAATCAGATGGACAGTTTAGGGAGTTGACTGCAAGAGATAGGGTCAGTTAGCCTGAGATTTTGAGGTTTCTTTATTACTTCCATGGGTAATTTAAACTAAGCAATATTAGAGGGTCTTTACACAATAATAGCAATATTAGGGTGTCTTTAGACAGTGGGAGAAAGCAGACTTGCATGGGCTGAAGTGGCAGAGATGTAGCAGGTACCCAAAAACTGAAATAGTAATACAGTTTGCAGCAAGCAGTGTTTTTTAGTCTTTAATGAAAGCAAATGCTACAATATTACATGAAGTTTAGAAGAAGATAGGCATCACTGGGAGCCAAGAGGATGCACACACCTTCTTTGAATACAGCCCAGGAACTGCAGCGGGTGTGACACTTTCAGGTTTTGTTGTGCTTTCTGTTTATTTTTTCTGAATCAGAAAATGAATTTAAATCTCTTAACTCCCACGTTAACTGCTTTTTTTCCCAGATACAGCCCCTGCATCTTTCCCCTGAACATCATTTTCAAGGATAAATTATAAGCATCTCTGGAGATAGCTAAAGTACTATGTGCTTAGAATTTGCTGCCTACAATGGAATTATCTATATCAAATAAAAAGACAGAAAGTAGGGGGAAGGTGACTGCTATTTATTTTGAATCAATGTCTTTCTACGGACTTGAATGTGACCATTCACTGATTAGCTCCTGATGTCATTTGAAGGAGCTGCAAAGCGTGAAGTAGTGAACATTTTGTTATCATGAGAAACTAGATGTTGCAATTGGTATCTATTGTAATTATGGTATGAAAGCTGTTCTGATCTACATTTACACTGTAATACTGCAGTTAAATTCCTAAGTTAATTAGCACAGGAAAAGAATGATTTTACTTTATTAAACAGTTACTGGTTAAAATAAAATTCTCAGAAGCCAAGGTATATTCTCAAGTAGCTCTTTCTTCTGAATCTGTTGGATGCTGCCAGTTTATTACTTCTGTAGCTGTATTTCAGCTTGGCCTAAAACAAGCAATTTCAGATTTGGAAGTTAGGTGGCCACATTACTGAAGCACAAAACCTGGACTAATGAGTTCTGCTGGGGGCCTGGCAATAAGGCTTCTCTTTGAAGAGATTGTAGCTGACATTCAGCTGGGCAGGCATTTATTACTGAGTTCTGCCAGTTTCTGCGTGATTTCTCTAGCCATGAAGCTATTACATAAAAAGTGATGACTGCTACCTTTCCTGTTGCTGTCTTCAGTCATCTTAATTTCTTCCCCAAATGCATGACTGAATTCGCCACTGCCCAGTCCACTCACATCTGTCTGGAATGAGTCTTTTGAGAGCCTTTTTGACTCGTTCAGGGAACCTCTGGCTGTTGTGAGGTCTTTATACTCCAAAATAGGCATCCAGATTGTTTTAAGGCACTTCTAGGATTAGCTGCCTGTGAGCTAAAAGTCTGAATAACTCTGAATAACAGGCATCCAGAATCCATTTACTAAATGACTGAGCTAGCCTGAACACTGTTCTAAGCCTGGTGTTCATCCCTGGAGAACTCCGGTCTTCTGGGTCACCATTCTCTTACTCTTGGCGTACCCAAGATTAAAAATAATTAACCCACCACCACCAAACAAAACAAAGCAGACCCTAATTGTTCAGGTGAGCCCAGGTGTTAGGCTACAGTAGCATGGATAGAAACATTTTTATTGTTTCCTTATGTTGTTTAACCCCCTTAGTGCTTTGTACAAGATAGCCAAGGATCTTGGCTATGCTTTGGGATCTGTAAGAAAAGGGATTCAATTCCACCTAGATTTAGCCAGGATACATTTGAGTAGCTTTTTCATTCTCAGTGTTTGTGCTCTGCATTGTGGTGGAAATGTGTGGTGGGGAGAGGGAGACATGCATCAGAAGGCAACTCATAAATTTTTTCAACCGATGACATTGATGTCCGTTTAAATAAGTACTTTGAATGTATCTACTCAACCCATTATTAGAAACTGTGTGTTTATAATGAACATGCCAATGCAATTTTAAAGAAAATGCCTAAGTCAAATGCAGATAAGAACCATCTGTTTTGAAAGAGAAGTCATACTTCTATTGTTTTTCTAGAGGAACTATAGGTAATTATTTTGTTGAATCTAGGTTGAAATGTTCCTTTTTAACACAGGGTTAAAAGGAAGTAGAAAGGAAAAATCACTGCAGTAATCAAGGTTTAATAATGTGACAGGGTCTACTCTTATTTCTTATAAGACACAAAAACTTGTATTAGAAGGGGCATAAGGGGTTCAAAAGTGAATTAAGGTAGCCTGTCTATTCTGTATGGAACACAGAGATGCCAGCTTAGTGCTTCAGTGTTTTCTGGTTAAGGATGGCGTTGTCATCTGCCTGCTAGCAATGACAGATAGCCAGTCTCTGATTGTGAGAGAAAGACATCTGATTGCCTCCTGAGGAGAGAAGTGAGTTTAAGATCCATATTAGGGTGCAGGATGAAGATCAGTATTTCCTCCTCACTTCCGGCAGAGCACAGCTTCATTTAGGTCAAATTTGTTTGGAGAATTGCATCTGTGACATCGCTGAGTCTGTAAGGAGCAGAGCTGGAGTGTGTAGCTGGTGCAGTTGGCATGTAGGAGTTCCTGAGCGCTGTTACATGTTTGAAATTTGGACGTAGGAGTTTTCAGGGACTGAGCATGCTCAGGGTAGATGAAGGTCAGTGGAGCTGACAGCTTGCCCACTGCAGACAGAAGGTTCAGAGATGCTATTAACAACTCTCTAAAAGCTATAAGTATATGGATGTGGCAATTTTCAGAGGCTTCTAAATAAACCATAACTGAGTACATTTTCAGGGAGACTGCTGAAATATCTCCATGGATGTGTCATCCACCTAAGCTCCTGCATCAAAGCATAAAAGTAACACAGCTCTGTTTATAAATATTTCCTTGCTCATTCTTATAGAGAAGATGTGGGAAATTCATGCCTAAATTATTAATATTTGATAAACTTAAGCAGTGAAAATCAGAGCCCTGTAGCAGAATTATACTAAGAACAATAGTAAAGAAAATTATATTAAGTATAGTTTTACTGACAGCTCCACTTACATTACCATTTTGAAATCTTTCCACTTCAGTGTGTAATCTGCATTTACATTGGTGTAAGAACTCAGCACAACAGTTTTTAATAAAAGAATCTTATGACACTTTAAGCTAATGGAATTGTACATGTGCATTGATAGCATGTTCTCAGAAAGAAATATTAAGTGAAGAGAGGGAATCATCTTATTAAAATCCCTCCCCTATTCTTAAATTTCATGCATACTGAAGTATTAGAGAAGAGAGAAGAGAAGGAAAAATTTGTTAAAAAAATTGAGAAGGTATATTGAGCTGATGAATATTCTTTTCTAGGAACACCTTTAAATTCTGCATTTTCTGACC
This sequence comes from Gymnorhina tibicen, assembly GCA_013399875.1. Lineage (NCBI taxonomy): Eukaryota > Metazoa > Chordata > Aves > Passeriformes > Artamidae > Gymnorhina > Gymnorhina tibicen. Next base: position 996,685 of record VXAZ01008846.1, read on the forward strand.
TATCAGCATAAAGTGAATATAGAAATTTTATGGAAGAGTTGTGTTAAGTCTTTGGGATATTAATGTATTCTGAAAATTAGGTATTTGATATATTTTAATCTGATGCAGCTAATATAAAAATCGTTTGTTTTGTCAATGCTTCCTGGACTAGAATTCCACTTTTTGGTCCTTATCCTAGGTAAGACATTGTTTGCAAATTGTGCTTCTTGGGAGGGTGTTTGTAAAAGAAAATCTAACTATCAAAGATGTTGCTAAGGTATTGAGGTACTGGTAAAAGCAGCGAGGTTGTCATAGCAACAGTTAAAAATAAACAGTGAAATTTTTCTGGCTTCCTTTTTTTTTCAGTCTGCTGAAGAAAATTGAGCGGGAAACATGGAGGGAAAGTGGCGTTTCGTTAATTGCCACTGTGACTCGCCTCATGGAGAGGCTCCTGGACTACAGGTGAGTGACTATCACAGTTTAGAAGTAGGGTTGTCATCTTTGAAATACTAGGAAACATCTCATCTTTGAAATACTAGGTTATCTTGATCAAAAGGTGACTGCATGTGGATACATGGATACATCAGCTGTAAGTACTCAGGGTCTCTGACAGCAGCTCCTTAGTCAACAGGAAAATGCAACTGGCAGGGTGAAAACAACCAAGTAGTCTCCCCACGGTGTAAAAGTCCAGTAGCATGTATGAGTTTCCTGTCAGGGAATGTAGTAACTTCTGGCAGTAGGTTAGTGACTCAAGTCTGTCTGAAGACACAGAGCTCAGTACGAATCACCTGACAGCTGTTTTACACAATATGTAAAATTCTCATCACTGTGTCAGTCATGCTTAGTTGTAGTGTCAGCTGGCACAGTAACTGTGTATACAAAGACATGATCTCTGGGTGAACACCTCGCATCTGACTGTACCACGTGATCAAAGGAGAGAGAAATGAGAGGCATGTACTCTCTTTCAGGAGTGCGAGACTAAAAGTGATTTTCCCAGTCAATTGTGAGCCTATGTAGAGGCTTCAGATTTCAGCTTAGTCCTCCTTATTGCCACCAACTGTAGCACTTTCTAGAGCTCAAGTGTAAGGTTTTCTCCCTGATTCCACAGGGACACATGGTGAGACCTAGTACTCCACTTGCTATCATCACTGATGGTTGGAAAGGAAAGCTATTTCATCAACAAAGAGACTGAACTCTTAATTTCTACAAGCATGGCACTGCTACTTCTCTTCAGGGATCAGTTGGATTACAACCTCTAGGACTCTCAGTCTTTCGAAACAGTAGTGTGCTGTTAGTTATGAGAGTATTTGGGGCAATTGTTTAGCTCATGTATGCAAGAATGTTTAAAGTTATGTTAAATTTCTTTTAGTGACTACATGGTGATGTCTGCCTGTTATTCTTTTATTTCAGCATGGTTATACTGGCTATTTTTTCCTGTGTGATAAAAAGGTTCACATAGTAATGACAGAGCCAGAAAGAAAACATTGACTTTCTTGACAACTGAGGTATTCAGTGTACTACAAAAGGAGGCATGAAATCCCTGAGACACTTGGGTCAGCTATTCACCCAAATGCCATCATTTCAGTCAGCTTGCCAAGTCAAATATGTCTGTTTTCTGAGGTGTGCCTCCCTGTAACAGGATAAACATCATTCTTTTTGACTTTCATTACTTTCTGCTTTAGGGACTGCATGAAAATGGGAGAAGTGGATGGCAAAAAGATTGGCTGCACTGTTAGCCTTTTGGTTTGTATGATACCTTTTCTTTCCCTTTTTGATTTCAGTTGAGCATTTTCTACTATACAGATACACATTTGAATAGGAGATACTTTGCTTCTTGTTGCAATTTAAGTGGAATTTGACAGAATAATACTATGCTTAGGATCACTGATTGCTTTTTTCAGGCTGAGATCAATACAGTAGGGAGTTAGTCTTCCTTGGCATTTCATAGCTGGGTTCTGAGAGGTCTCCAGTAGTGCTTTATTCAGTTTTAAATCTCTTTCTACTGGATAAACTTCACCAAAGTACTTTCCAAGTTTAATTAGTCTCTGAGTTCATAGAAACAAGCATGCCTTTCCTCCTCTCCCAGCAAAACTTACATGGTTTCTCTTGTTTCTTTTCTTCCCCAATAACTGATGCAATTTGGTTTTTATAGCATATAATATGGGATATCTTGTGAATACTGCAGGCTGACTCTTCTCTCCCCAGTAGAAGAGACAGAAATGCTGCTCAAGACCTCCTGTTGTCATGTTATCATCATTACAACAAACCAACAGTGCTAAACCATAAGTATGAAAAAGATGGCATTTTTGTTTAAAAGATGCATTTTGATTCTAGGCCAGCTTCCACTGACAAGTTTGTTGACTTCTGTTAACCTTGGAAAGTTTCCATTTTCATGGTGAATCTTTTGAAAAGCTGTATTTTTAGCCAGAGGAAAAAAAAAACCAAAATAAGCTGACTTGTAATTCTGCATTTTTGACGTCAGTGAAACAATTTGGTATCACTTCTAAGTAGCAGTTATACATAAGAGAACAAAGGATTTGTTCAGTAGGAAAATAGTGCTCTAAATAGGGATGATATTTACTATGAACCCATAAAGCAGCTGGCTTGCTGTCAAAATATCTGGCATGATCTGAATTATGTAAAGTACCTGGATTATTTTCATCCCTAAGGAGTTTTTAATCTATTATTAGCAAATCATCCAAGATTTGTGCAAAAAGAAAATTAAAATATTTAAAAATCCCAAAACACCATATTACTTTTTAATGGGATTTTCAATGACTCATACGGGCTAAGGTGGACTTCATATCCTAGTAATTTTCAAAGAAATTTTTAATACTCTTGCACAACAGAGAGACAATGAATGCTAAATTTTCTCAAATCAATTTTAAAAATATTGTCTCTATAAAGTTTTTATTTTTATGTTTTCATGGTGTTCCTCCCACCTTTTCCCTTGATAATAACTCAATTTAGGAAACAGTGGCACAGAATAAGAATACTGTACATTAGGAGAAAAACTGCTTAGAGTTCAAAATAGTGATTTAAATAATAGAACAGAAATTGTTAATTGCTAATAAGAGCCAGTGCTTAGGCTCTTCTAGCCTATAAATTTTTATTAACCAAAGCAGATTATCCTGAACATTGAATATGTCTAGCAGGAGGACTTCAGCTGCATGTCCATTGTGAATGTGGCAGTACTTGTGAACAGTGCTATAGGGTTGTGCTCCTCTCCCTGTAACTTTTTCATACTTTGCTTTAGGGCTTGTAAATAAATAATGAGTGTTTTGAACTAAGAATTATGATATTTCAGTCCATATTTTATCCATGTAACAACGAATAGCAGTTATATGTTCAGAAATCAAATCTATGCATGTATTTCTAGAGTATTATGTTTGAAGTCTTTTATTTGTAACCATTATCATAAAATTATTAACTACTACATTTTATTACAAAATTCAATTTTATTTCAGAATTTTTACAAGACTGAACTGAACAAGGAAGAGATGTATATTCGCTATATTCATAAGCTCTATGACCTACATCTGAAAGCACAAAACTTCACAGGTAACTGAATACAAACTAGAAAAAGATATTTAGGTCTGTGGTTTGCAGTCTTTTGCAAACCTGTAATCTGTATCCTCAATGCAGAACATACCAACCCAGGCAACAGCTGAGTTTCCTTGCCTGATTGATGTCTCTTAAAATACTGCTTTTTTCAGCCCCACAGCTCTACTATTTGGTGAGCCATGTTGAAGGTAAATGACTTCCATTGATACACACTAGTAATAAATGTCTGATATAGTCATTTTTCACCCAAAAGGAGTAAAGTTTAGAGGAAGTTTTTATAAGTTCATTTAGTGGTATCTGAGCCTATACCCTTTCCTGTAATGCTTCTGGCTATCTGTTTAGTGAAGTGTTTCTACACAGCTTCAGAACATCATTTTTAGGTTAAAAAAAAAATAAAAGAAAGGAAGACCCATATCACTTATTCATGATGGGGTAGAGACCCTAAAACTTGTGACAAATATTGCAATTTGATGATGTCTTTCTAAATCTTCACATACCACATTTGCAGTAGTATTGTATACTTTTCTGTTATCCATAAAAAAATTGTTCACTTGGAATTTCCACAGTCCCTTTGCAGTTCATGGATTTAAATGTAGACTAGATAGCAGGATATGTTAAGGAGAGATTTTAATTTCCTCATGTGACCTGGCAATAGTGAGTCACAAGACTGTTTTCATTATCAAGAAGTCTCTCTGCCACAGCTGGCTTTTGTGTCAAGCTATTCATTTACATAATAGATCTTAGTAACTCTTTGAGCAGTGTTGAGTTCCATTTATGCATTGGGTACTATTCTGTGTCCAGTTTACCTCCAACTGTGATATGAACCTAATTTTTTAAATTGTTTTGCCATCCATTTTGATTTTAAGCAGTATTTTGCTCAAAATTTATTTCCAGGACTTTGTTGTATTTCCTAAGTGTTTATTATCAACATGTGTGATTTTTTGCGTTCTTTGCTGTGGTCGATTTCACCACTTAAATTTTTTTTTTCTTTTTTGCTATGAGAGCCTTAAAGAAGAATTGTCTCACACCCATAATTAGAAAACGGACTTGTGTAGTCCATTGCCTTGCCTTATCAGAGACAACACAGACTTTTGTGAATCAGCTGATCTAGAGAACGTGGGATTAGGAAAAAAAGTTTGATACTTCAGCAGCATTCCTATATGTTGCATCATTAGTTTGCTAACTGCATAGTTTCATCCTAGGGATGAAATAATTTTTCTCTCCTTTCCATAGTATGATTTACTGGACTGTTTCTAAAAATGCTCTGTTTAAAAAAAGTCCTTTTTATTGAAAACATTACTTCAAATCTTTCTTTACACAGCACTCAGTTACAGCTGTAAATATACTTTTCTTGAGGCTGAATCACATAAATGCACTGATTCCTTGTGTCCCCGTAGTCACCTGAGAACTGTAATGAAACTGTCTTTTTACCTATCCACTTTAGAAATGTCTAGTGTTTTGAATATTTCCTGTATAAATTGAATTTCTCACATCACAAGTCAACCCTATTTATCTCTCCTTAGTGCTTTGGTGCAAGTAAGTAGTTATAGACCTTTCCCTGAGGTGCCAGTATTTTATTTGTTATGTTGGTCACTGCCACACATAGGATGCTGGGTAGAGGAACCCTTCAGACTTTTAAACCAGTATGGTCATTCTTATTTTAGAAACCTTCTATATAAATTTATTATAATTTAAAAAAACCAACATTTTTATGGCAGACAAAATTTTGTTGAAGTGAAGGACTTAGATGCCAAGTTTAGAAAGGAAAGGTCAAGGTGAGCTATCCTGAACAGGTACTTATGTTCTGCTATCTTTTGCTTCCTTATGATTTTGAATGATTTGTTATTATCAACTTCATGGATTTTTAACGTTGGTATATAGATGTGCTTCATGTCTTGAGTACAAAAATGTAGCTTGAAACCATGACAAAGGTGGTTACCAGTCAAGCAGCCTGAGAGCTGTGTGATGCCAGAATTAAGGTTATCTGTGCAACTCAAGCCAGTCTCCCCTGCACAGATTTATCACAGCGCAGCATCAATTTGCACCATGCCTAGCATTTTACAACACTGGGATTCAAAGCACTCTCTCCCACAAGTATCTGCTGCAGCAATGTTTTTTGATCCACAGGTTCTTAGCTGGACGTGTAGAGGAACACTACTGCTAGAAAAAATACTGTAGAGTTCGGCTTCAGTCACCTGTCTTATGGGAACTCACATGGCAGAGGCAGAAGTACGATATGGTTGTCTGGGGGCAAACTTGGCTTAGCACAAAAAGTACTTTAGTACTTTATTGTTATTTTTTTGCCTTATGTACAACCTATAAAACCTACAATAAAAAAAGTCCAATAGGGAACTTCTTTCTCCAGTGCAGTACATCTCCAGAACATGGCCCATCTTTGTACTGACTCACTCACGAAAAGTGGTCCTGTGAGTGGAAACACAAACTGAATACTAACTTGGAATTCAATAATACATATGCTCAGTTAGCCAAATTGAATTGTCATAGCCAGTAGTAGTTCAGTGTTTTGTAATTTTCCAAAGTCTGACTTTCCAATAAAGAGATTAATTTAATATTATTTTAGTGTACTGTTTCTGAGGAATTCCTGAAATCAAAGTAAAAACAATAATAATTTTTATATTCCCAGATAATTTCTACCAACCATGATGTAAAGATTACTACACAGCTCTCTGACTAGAGAGCAACAACAGTTTTGATTCCTGCCAAACCAAAAACTAAATAAAATCTTAAAAATTAAAAAGAGAAAAATATTGCAGTTCTAAATTGCTTGTTATGGCCAACTGGTAGGGCTCAGCTATCAAGGATTTATTTCTCTGTGGAAGGAGTGGATTCTATTAAGCACATATCTGCCTCCCTGATTTCCTCCCAGCCCTGATCTCTTTTGGACTGTGTCCACAGTCTTGTCTTTCCTCTTTCACTACTGATGTTCCTCATCCTCCAGTCCTTGTTCCTTTGTTCAGACAGTAGTGTCATTGGGAGTTTCTCCTTAGCAACGGGGAAGACTGGGGCTAAGCAGATAATGGTTACTTAATTTCTGTCTCCTTTGTATTGTCAGACTCCAGGAGAACTGTCTCAGTGACTCCACTTTAAATAGCATGTGAAAATTTTAAGCTGAATTTATTATCCCAAATAATAAACCCGAACCAAAACTGGCACTACCGCCTAATACTTAAAATAAAGCAATTACCCATTAAAAAGGTGCATCTCAAGACAAGCATTCACATCTCTGTGTACTTTGTCTGTTTTATTTGTTTGGTGTTGATTAGGGCCATGCTGTAATTTGTCTTGCAGAGGCTGCCTACACGCTCCTGCTGTACGATGAGCTGCTGGAGTGGTCTGATCGGCCGCTCCGGGAATTTCTCAACTACCCCATGCAAACAGAGTGGCAACGTAAGGAGTGTCTGCATCTGACCATCATTCAAAACTTTGATAGGGGAAAGGTAAAATAGTCCTATTTTACTGAGTGGATCTGGGAAAGGTAGTTTATTCATTTTAGGATATTAGTTCTAGGGTTGCAGTCTTTTCTTATATTTCAGGGGAATATGAGAATATCTGTCCTTGCCTGATTAAGCAGTTACTTAGCGATGCAGTAGGTTCCTTCTAATCCTGTGGCTGTATCCTAGAAATCCCTCACTTATATATGAGAATAATTTTCACTTGTGTAGCAGTTGGCTTTGTAACTGTCAAAGCACTTTATAAAAGGTGATATAATTTCCCCCCATTTTAAAGATGCTGAAAACGAGCCTTATAAAGCTAATGATGCCTGTTCTGAATTATGCAAGTGTAATTATCCTGTAGTCTAGAATTTCATATACACTTAGTGCTGTGATTTGTCCTGCTGACAAACAAGCAATGCATTACAATTCTGTGTAGCTAGTGTCAAATCCATGTAAGCCTAATCAGTATAATCAAGTGGATGTTGATTATCATGTTTTTCAAACAATTCTGTAATTATATTATAGAATTTAACTTACCTGGTGCAATGAAGTATTTTCCAACCTACAAAAATTAAGGAAGATATATTAAGAATGCAATTTTAAAATGTAAAAATCATACTGTGTTGAATCTGTCTCATGTAGTATCAAAAGAGTTGTCCATCACTCTTGCAATGACTTACATTTTGTGCGCAGTCCAAAAAGAATAATTTATTAAATAAGTCTCTCAATGTATTTTTAATTCTTCAAATAATTCATCAGTATTACTCAGAAGCTATCAGTATGTTTAGTGAACAGTTTGTTCAAATATTTTCAGTTACAAGAAGTATAACTTAGTATAGATAGAACAGACCACTAATAAATCACAAATTGTCAAACAGTTGCTTTGACTTACTGAACATCTTTTACTTGCTTTCAGTGTTGGGAAAATGGCATTATCTTATGCAGGAAAATTGCAGAGCAGTATGAGAGCTACTATGACTACAGAAACCTCAGCAAGATGAGGGTAATGTACTTGAATACTTTTCATCAACCAGGATTCCAAATGCTTTTTAATTTAGGTTATGAAATAGTACTTAGAAAATTGAATTTACCACAGAGTGGTCCTTAGGTGTGGTTTGCAAATCTTATTTTTCACCCAAGGGGTTTTTTCTACAATAAAGATTATAGAAAAGGAGTGTGAGCTTTTTAAAGAAAAATGGGAAAATCCTATCTTCATAGAATGGTTTGGGTTGGAAGCCTTAAAGATCATCTAGTTCCAGCCCCCCTGATAGACACCTTCCACTAGACCAGGTTGCTTTATTTTATTATAAAATTAATGTTCTTCCAGTATTTGTATAGCATCCACTTTGTGTGCATGCTTATGCATAAAAATAATACTACAAATTCACTTTCATTAGTTTCCTACAGTTTATCCAGGGAATGTGCTCTGTGCAGTCCTTCACTAGGAGCATCTCTTTGCAGTTGTAATTGCAAGCAAAGAGCTTGCCACAAGCAATGTACACCTTCACATTTTTTTAAATTTACTGCTTAAAAATATGGTCTGTTTAATATTACATAGTAAAAATTAATCTTTCTTGGTACAGTCTTCCTGTTGTTCCTTTTATTTTAGAACTCCAAGCATTGTTTCTTATTCTTTCAGATAGTGTATTTTAAAGATTTTTCAGTCTTCCCTTTTCTTATCTGCTTCTGATGGATTCAATTTTGTATTGCAGCTTCCCTTTAATATTTCCTGTACATATAGGATGCTTGCTGCTAGGACTGAGTGAAGTCCCTTTAATCCAGAGCTGCTTAACAACAGTATGCAAAATTCTCAACACAGAGCTATGTGGCAGGACTCCCTGTTATCTGCTTATTCCATACATATTTAGATATGTCAATGGCAGAATCCTATAAGCAAAAGCAAACTGACTATCATCATGTGAATAAAATGATTCGTTTACACATGTTTAATTAATTGTACTGAATGTGTTTTGTGTTTGAAATATCCTTTTACTGTATCTGTGCCACCGATGTTAATCCAAAACCAGAGGTGTGGGGATTTCTCACAGCAGTGTAATTAGGCAGCTGTTGATATCATATGCATATTAAATAACTGTCTGCATTACCTAAAATAGGGCTAAGACTGTGTTTGGTTTTTTTCCACAAAGTATTAAAAACTTTGTTGAAAATATCATCAGAAAAAGGGGGCTTTGGCATTAAAATCTTTTTGTGTCAGTGTTTTGAGTGAAGTAAAAACCAGATGTATTGATCAAAAATTATGCTAATTGCTATTGTGACATTTTAAAGGAACTTGTGTTTGATGCTTAAATCACTGGAATCTGGTATAATTTGGACAAAACTGTCTTGAATATGGAAATTAGACTTTGCTGATTTAACTGACCACATTACTGCCATGTGTTTGGATGATTAGCAGATTACTGGGTCATATATTTCAAACTGTCTTTCTATTTCACCCTTTAATATAGGCACTTCATATTTTAAAGGATTTCTTTTTTTAATCTTGGAAACTTTCAGATCCCTAAGAGGTATAATTACTTAATCTGATGTATTCAGAAACTTCTGGATGTCCTAGTTGTTGCTCAGAGATATATTGCAATTCCAGTATCCCAGACCTGAAAGACCCTCCCTTTTGTGATATCTTATGGTAAAAATACACTTTCAAAAAAGACTAATTGCATTTCTTCTCAATCTCACACAGATGATGGAGGCATCTTTGTATGATAAAATTATGGATCAACAGCGTTTGGAGCCAGAATTTTTCAGAGTTGGTTTCTACGGGAAAAAGTTCCCATTCTTCTTGAGGGTAGGTGAGATGAAAATAAACAGAATGGAGTAATACTGTCATTCGTAATCACTTTCACTGTGTTAAAATTTGTTCATACCATATACTAGCTCTTATCCTGTGAGAAATTCTTTGCCCTCAAGTTTCATAGTTAAGAAAAAGTCCTGACTAATGAAAAGACAAATGCTAGGCTTCTGGAGTCCCACATAAACATAATATTCATGTTCATGTTGCAAACCATGCACCTATACTGTTCCACAGACCAATGGTTCATGGTAGTTTGTTTCCTTTATCCTGTTCTGTTTCTGCTGGTGGGTGCTCAGAGAAAGACTGTCAGAAGTAGTATCCACTGGTGGTGGGATCATGAAGCAATTTACCACTTAAGCAATTACATTCCCAAGTTCCTTTTTTTTTTTTAATGACTTAGAAATTCCATGTGCTGAATTTAATTTATTATTAATGTACTAAAATTGACAAATAATAAAGTTATTACTCTTGATCATTAATCTGGAATTCTGAAGTTTCTGAAGTGCCCTTGAAAATGTTAGTGGTGTTTATACTGTTCCCCTCTTCCACAGTCTGCAGTAGTTTAGCTGCACTGACTGTCACCTTGGGAAGAGGACAGAATCCATCTTATTCATGGAGCAGCTGCAATCATAATCCAAGCTTCTCTTCCTGTGGTAATTGAAATAAGTGATGAAGGAACCTCCTCTATATGGAGGCCTAAAAAGCCTGCTTTGTCTTTGCCTTAATAGTGGGGAAAATGACAGTTTCTAACTGGTAAATACAGCATGGAACTCTCCCCTTTAAAAGTGATGCTCAAAAAGAGTCTGATGGGAAGATAGTTCTTGATATTACCTAATAGTCATCTGAATAGAACTTCTGTATAAACCAGTTTGAAAATATTAATCAGAAAGGATTTAATGTTTAGATTGCTAAACAGCAACTGATAGAGTAAAAGTAGTGGAAGAAGTTGCACAATAATACAGTACTTTCAAACCTTAGGTCTTTCACTGCTTATGCATCTTCTTATGCATTTTTCAAGTTAAACATACACAGCACAAATTTATGCTTGCAACACCAACAAGGACAAACTTAATACATTTGATTTAATTTTTTTTATGAGAAAGCAGTTTGTAAGTCTGGCTGTGTTTGCTGTAGAAGGAATAAAGATTAAACTTCATAATAAAGCTTTCACTTTTAAATTTGTAGTTGAACAATAATACTGTTACAGTTGGGATTTTTTTGTAGCAATTCCCATGAAAGCCTCAGCTCTCAGAATTCAATGCCAGGAGCATTCTTCTACTCCATGTTGTAAAAACTGGCTCATTTTAATTTTCCAGGCTGATAATTGATAAACATTTAGAGGATAAGGCAAACTGAATGCCTTCTACAATTTCCTTATGCAATGTTTTTCTTCAGAATTGTATAACAGCACAGCAAAGTTTCTTAGTTTCTCATGGAATCGACTTCCAACCCATTTCATTGTCTTAACTGTTTGTTGGATTATATTTCTGTTACATATTTTATACAGTCTGATATATCATGTTAATTGCATACTTTGATCCACTAAGAACAATTTCTCCCTTCAGATTTTTATTAATCTTTGAAGTGTAATTATTCCATTTTTCCAGACTTTTGAATAAAACATATGATAAAATTTCCTTCTTCTAAGTAACCTGTTCTTTCTATATTCCTTATTTTTATTCTTGCCTTGTTTCTTATTTTCTCCTTCTTAAAATGATGCAAAAGTTGCCTAGAAAATCTATATTTTGGAGTGTGTGTTTGGATCCCAATTATTTTAACATAACTTGCTCTTGCTTTTTGTTTTCCTATTCCACTCAGAATAAGGAATTTGTTTGCCGAGGACATGACTATGAAAGGCTGGAGGCCTTCCAGCAGCGAATGTTGAATGAGTTCCCACATGCCATTGCTATGCAACATGCTAATCAGCCAGATGAGACCATCTTTCAGGCAGAAGCACAGTGTATCCACATAATCACAAAGCCATACTCTGCACTTACATCTTCTATGCTTTTAAAAAATGTAGGTACACCTATAGCCAATTTCAATTCACATGGTGCCTCCACTGAAATAAATGGTAGGTGAGAATTCCCCTGCATTTTGTCCCAGTTCACTCTATTATGTTTGGAAGTTCTTTGTGTAATTTTGGTTCTATTTAAAAATTCCCTGACATGTTAATGACATTATTTCTTTAGCTAAAAATACCCATAAAACTATCACCACTGTGATAATGGTGTAGCAATTCAAGTTACAGTAATTTAACTTCTTACAATACAACATTATGTTAGCATGGCATGACATATTGTGTGTGTAAGAATATATTTAATTAAATCCCTTTACTTTATATACTATTCCGTGTAACTAGCTCTATTTAAAAAATAAAGATGAAATTTTCAACAAAACAGTACAAAGAAATCTCAAACAATCAAAAAATCTCTCTGGTTCCTTTCCCAAACCATTAATAGTATAGAAGCATTTCATGATAATACACGCTTTTTAAAGAATTTTTCTTCTGTAATGCTTCAGGAGTCAATATACTTGGCTAATTTCTATAAAGTGGGATAGCCTTAACTCTTTACATACAGATCTGCAGATTTATGCAGTGACGCCAATTCCAGAAAACCAGGAAGTGTTGCAGAGAGATGGCATTCCTGATAATATCAAGAGCTTTTACAAAGTAAATCACATCTGGCGATTCCGATATGACAGGCCATTTCACAAAGGGACCAAGGACAAGGAAAATGAATTCAAGGTAAAGTATCAAGCCCTTTCCTGATCTACTGGACCTGTAGATTTGTTTGTAATATCAACAACAGCTGCCTTATTGAAACATCATCTGTATGCGCATTATTCAACTGAGTGTGTTGACTATTTCACTTCCTATTTTAATAAACTAATATCAAAAAAAATGGGAGATGCAAAGGTCTTTCTGTATATGTGACTAGGAGTGAAAAAATTAATTTGGTTTTTTGCATCTGTGTTATATACAAGGCTGAAGTGGAGAGAGCAGAGTAGTTCTCTGAAAAGTTTCTTAGGCAGATGGGAAAACATTGTTAAGTAGGTAATCTGGGAAAGCAGTAGCTCCTTCCCTAATAGGTAAATCCCTTCTGTTCCTTCTTATAAAAATGTCACAGTGAAAACTCATCTTTTGGTGTAATTTTAATTCTGACCCACTAGAAACATGTCCTGATGCAGAATATATTCTGGTATTCAGACACAAAAAGAGTTATCCCATAATAATTTTGTTATAAATTTAGAAGAAAGAACTATAAGGGTAATAAATTAGCTAAATGGAGGCACTGTTTTCTTCTAATTTAAGTTTAGGCTTTGTTTTAACTATACAGCTTATGAATATATTTTGTGTAACCACTATCCTGTGTATTGATTTGTCATTTCACAAACCTCTTGCACAAATTGTTTACGCTTTGTAGTAGTACATTTGAGTGTCCCATCAGTTGTGCATTCTGGACTCTCAGGGCTTCAGAGAGGGGAGCTGATCGTGATTTGTGATCTATAAGTTGTTCTGCTTCTGAATTCTTGTTCTTCTCAGATGTTAGTTCAGAAAAGAAATATTAAAATACCAATTCATCTGTGAGTCACTTTTGGAGATTTGGGGAAAGCATATAATAAATTTTAGGAGTGAAGCATCAGCAGAAATTACTGCTTAGTACTAAGACCTAGAAAGTAAGGAGAAAAGTGGGTGTCATTGACTTATGGGATAGACATTTCAGTAGGAATTTGGATCTTAGCACTTTTTTTTTAATGTATGCTGTTACTTTAGTGAAGGCATTCATAAAGAAAACTGCTAATAATTAAGGAAGATACAGAGTCAAATAGGGAAATAAACTGGTTTTATACATTTTAGAGTCTATGGGTAGAGAGAACCACACTGATCTTGGTGCAGAGTTTACCTGGAATATCTCGTTGGTTTGAAGTGGAAAAACGTGAAGTGGTGAGTATGAGACTCATGTCAATACATATTGTGGGTTGGTTTACTTCCTTAATCATGTGTTTTTCAATGAACTGCTTTAAGATTTATTACATATATGTATGTATGTTCTTTGACCAAGGTCTCAAGGTGGCTGCAACAAAATTATTTACAAAATATATCGAGTTGTCTGATTTCTCTTGTCTTTGAAAAGTATTATTAAGAACCACCCTTAGGATTCATCTAAAAATTTGAAGAAAAATAAGTTGAGACCAATAATAGTCAACATTTAATGTCAGAAAATTACTTCCTTAAAACTCAGCACCATGTAACATTTAATATTTAGAATATCTATAGCTTAATGCATCCTTCAGTGTCCTGGAAAAGTAAACAGTCTCCAAATTCCTGTACTATAATAAATGCCATGAGCTACTGAACAGAACCTGTAGGAATAAGGTCTAATGTACCAGTCTGTTATTGACACATTGTAATTTCTTCTCCTTGCTTGTTCTATTTCTTAAAAAATCCTTAAATAGATTCCAGATATATTTGGAGGAGTGCTCCTCCCATAAAGATCTCAAAATAATTGGTCAGTTGCTGAGCCCTGGCATGTAACATGTAAAATTATTTTCCTTCTTGTCAAAGCAAGTCTTAGAATAGTCCGATTAAATATAAGGATACCATAGTACAATTGATTTTCTCTAAAACTCTGTTGTGTTTTTCCTTTATAATCGCAGGAAAATGCCATGTGTTCACCATCTTGACATTCTCATGTAGAAAACCAAAAGCTGAGTTCAGTCAAAATCAGAAAATTGTGTGTATGACATGAGAAATTTTGTTAGTTGACTCCTGCTGAGTCCTTACTAGGTTAATATGACCACTAATATGAAGACCTTCAGTTTACTGTCATGTTACCATTATAGTCACCATTTCCAAAAGTAAACTGTAACATTTTTTCCTGGGCGTGTACGAGGTCATGACTTGGATTTGTGCTTGTATGTTTTGGTAAACTGCCAAATACAGTATCGCAGCTGCCAGCCTGGGCCTATACTCTTCCCGTTGCTCAGCTTTTGGTTATTCGGCAGTTCACACTACCTGTGGAAGAACTTCCCCACCCTTGAGAGATGAGAGGCACATCCTGCTCAAGGCTGCCTTTGTCTATAACTTGATCATCATTTTAGCTCAAAGCTTACATCCGAATTCCTGATCCATAAAGTCTTCTTGTTGACTTCAGTTTGGGTGGGGAAACTAACTCACCCAAACTTATGCTCTGCTCTGTACCCTTAAACTGGTGAAGCTCTCCAACCCCAAGCCCATTTTAGGTAAAGTTACCAATGACAGTTTAATCCTGAATTCCAAGTGTTCCACCACTGGCTGAAAGTATGTGAATGTTTTGCAGCAAGGGCTGGGTCTTCTCTCAAGGTCAGGTAACAAATCTCCAAAAGAGTGACTGTTGTTTATTTTGATCATTAATTACATGATAAAATCAAATCTCTCCTCCAGGTGAGAAGTACTTTCTCTGCCCCAGAACTCTAGGATATAGAATATATTAGTTTTATTTTAAGAAATCAAAAATTACCTGCAATATATTTCATCTTTCAACTGAAGATTAAGTTGTTTGCAATGTTTCTCACTCCTCTTCCAGGTGGAAATGAGTCCTCTTGAGAATGCTATTGAAGTCTTAGAAAATAAGAACCAGCAGTTAAGAACACTGATTAGTCAGTGTCAAACTCGACAGATGCAGAACATTAACCCTCTCACAATGTGTCTAAATGGGGTCATTGATGCAGCAGTTAATGGTGGAGTTGCTAGATACCAAGAGGTAAGCAGTTTAATTTCTGTTTATTAAAAATCTGATTTCTTTCCCTGTACAGACGCAGCTCCTCTGTATGAATTAAGGACAGAAAGTACTATATGAATAATAGTTATAATTATACCTATATTGCAGTTTTGGGTTAGGTAATATTAAGGATATGGTTTGTTGACATAACCATTTTGCTAAAATAGTACCATAAACTTACTCTAGTGATGACTCAATTCACAATTACCCTACGTTCTTCAGTAATTTGTTTGGAGATTTTCAATTAAATGGCTAATTGTAAGTAAATTATCATAATACATTGCCTATTCTAGGACAGGAGCCACTTCTGGCTAACTAGCAAATTTACTTGTTTGTGCTGACATTCCAGTATATATATATTCTCAACGAGAAGTTCATTACCTTGAAGAATCATAATTTTCTAGATCCTTCTTGTATCTCTTTTCCAAGTTTTTAAGAAAAACTATTTTTGGGGGAGGGAGGGAGGCGATCTAAAAAAATAAATACAATTTAGAAATGTCTAACACATTTGTTTCCAACAGTTGTTCCTCATTATTATAATTTCTGAATCACTGGAGAGCCTTAAATGTTTGGGATGCTGTACTTACACAAAATTCTGTGGAATTTTGAAACTGCAGTAAAAATAAAGGGTTTTTTTAACTTTTGTAGCCCAACTTGACCTTCTTCTTTCTCCTAACAGTTTTATGAAATACTTGAGTCTGCTGGTTTTTCCTTTGAAAATGTCGAGTTGAATAACATTCTGTCCACTTGTCTCAAAGGCTGAGAGATTCAGTGTTCACTCAACAGTGTTAAATTTGATAAAACTGCATCTTAATTAAACTACAAGAAATTGAGTCTGGTATAGTATTAGAATCTGTCTTCAAAACTGCAGTGTTGTGAAAATTATGAGACTGAAGCAAAGCAGTAAAATTTTTGATGTTTCCTAACTGCCTTTAAACAACAACAAAACTGTTTAGCATAGTGAAGCACCATGAGGGGAGTCCCTGGAGAAATACAGTCATGTCAGAACTATGTCTGGTTTGAATTAGCAGTGTCAGAGCTAGCTCAGTGTCTCTGCACAGCTTCCATGCTTCACAAGCATATCAAAGGTTCTAGCTTGCTCCTTACTGTTGTCCTTGGCTGTAACTCTTGATCTCCTAGACAGTGTTCATGTTTCGATTCCCTTCTGCCCTCTGTCTCTCACTATATTAAAATAGGACTTTTCAGCAATTTGGTTTGTATACATCGAAACTGTTGGCAATAATTGTGAGGCTTTTTTTCCTTCCATTTCACTCTAATTCTTCTCTTTGCATGTCCATTTTTCAGGCTTTATATGTCTTCCTGTTGTTTTGCCAGTTCTTATCTTCTACCTTTCTTGTTATCCCATTCTCTATAAATGCTTTTCCCTGTCCATGTGTTTCACTTGCTTTTCCCTTCTGCTCTGTATGAAGCTCAAAGTTCAGTCATTCTTGGAGCATTTGGTCTTGAGGTAAGAGTGACCATGCTTTACCAATGTCTTCCTTCCCTTCAGGCAACTTCCAAGTTTTAAGAAGTGTCCTTTGACCATCTGCTGCCTTCTTGATTGTCTTCCTTCTTTCCTCTTTTTCCTCTTGAAATTTTTTCCTGTATTTTTTTTCCTCTTCTGATAGGGAAAAAGCAGCTATCTCTAATTATTCAGCACCTTGGTATTGCAGATGTTAAAGCTATCTATTCCGTAGTTTCTGTATAGGAACGGATTCCAGGAAAATTTAAACAAGTAATAGTTATTATGCAGCACCTTTATGTATGCTAAAAAATGCCTGTAGACTGAACCACTGATTTTTAAAAAGGGCTTTCTAAACACTATTAGAAAACATGAAGAGTTGTTTTTGTGCCCACTAACACCTCTTAACTGCAATTTGTACTATAACTTACATTTCCTCTCACTCCTTTGCATGTGCTTTAAGAGTAGAGGCCCTTAAATTATTGGTTTGGATTAACTATTGGAAAGCCATTGGTTCCAAAAATTTGATTGGATTTAGTGAAATTCTGATAAGTATTTGTGATTTTGTTTGAAGTTAGATTATTACTTTAATAATCTAATAATGTCTCTAACTCGCATATCTATATCTAATTATAGATCTGTATAAAACCAAAACCACTAAGACACCACCTGCTTGATACTGGAAGAACATTTAGCTTGTAGCTGAGGGAAAACAACCCCATCAGCTGGCAGAAGTTTAGGGTTTGGGATTTTAGCAAGTATCAGAAGGCTCCTTTTAACAATTTAAATATGACTTCCTATAATTTACTTACCTGCAATGAAAGGACCACGTGAAATAAATGTATTGTCAAGAATTGTTGTACACAATATAATCCCCTTGCAGGGGAGAATAGTTGATCTATTAAGAAAGATGAAGTCTTGAACAAACTGGGGGAGTGCTATGTCCAGAACATTGCTGGTGGGTAAAATGACTTTGGGGTATTATAGCTGGTGCAGTTTGAGCATTGGAGATGCACTGAAAAGTCATGTAAGCTCATGAACACAGCTGGATGTTGGTCATATGCTGCTGAAGTGCAGAGTGTATCTTTTTGACATCTTTGTCACTGTGAGTTCTTCAAAACATTATTTCTGTTAAGAGAGTCTAAGAAGATAATGTCACAGCTCCAATGCACATAATAGCCTATAATTCCACACTGCTGTCAAGATATCTTTACATATAAGGAGTAATGAAGCTCCTAGTATGAAAAGAGAAGAAAATCAAACTCTTTGTAATTACTTGAAACTTCTGTGTCACAATATTGGGGAAGAGATACTTAGTTCACGTGACCTGTGTTTGGTTTCAGCTGATTTGCAGGCTTCAGATTTTGCTTCAGGATCTGTCCTAGATATTGAACAACTTATAAATTCCATTTAGGAGTGGCTACATTTTTTTGCCTATAGTCTCCACCAGTGACTATATGATTAATTACTTATTTAACATGTATTACCCATTATTGCAGTTGAAAGGAACTTTGAAAACATTTGAAAATGTTATATAGAAACTTGTTTTTTAAAAAAAGAAGCAGAAGTGGTGTGTTTTTACTGACTTTGTTCTACTTTGTAATTTTATTCTGTTTAGGCATTCTTTGTCAAAGAATACGTCTTGAACCATCCAGAAGATGGGGAGAAGATCACACGCTTGAGAGAACTGATGCTCGAGCAGGTAAAATGGGGAAAAGAATGACAAGGTGGCCTGCTCAGCTGTTCTAGCTAAAAATGTCCCCAAATAAAATAAAAAATATTAGAGGTTAATAATTGCCCTGTGGTCTTCAGTGTTTTCTGAATTAGAATCCAAGTAGAGAGTAACTTTCTGTACAAACAGGTTTCTAGGCCATGTTAATATTTTTTCCCTAGTCCTTTCCATCATCACCTTAATCACTTCAAACTGTTTTGTGTAAAATAAAGGTTGAGTGAGAGGCCTGTCTTGTCATGCTGATACACAAATATTTGCTCAAAATATTTTATCACTACTACAGAATAAACATTTCATTGAAACATTTGATAGCTTCAGCATATATTTGTATTGTACCAATATTACGGAAAAAATATTTTCACTACAAGGTTTGCCATAAGAGCAAAAGAGCATTCAAAATCTTATTGCAATGAAAGATATCTAGTAGTAATTGGCAAAGTAGGTAGGCAGTAAAATAAATACAAAGTGATTAAATGAAGCAGATGAGTATTCTATGCTTTATATGGTTTTTGCGTTATTTCTCCATTCGTTTATAAGCCAATGACCTACCGGCCTCAAATATGAAGTGTTTCCATCTGAAAATGCTGATTTTTTTTAATCAAAGATCTTACTAATTTTTCAGCTTTTTCAACTGGCATTTTTCTATTTTTGTTCCAAGCAGCATGTTGAACTTTCAAATTTTATTGCCAGCTTGGAATAAAAAGGGTCACAGTATTGGAATTTGGCAAGATGGAAATTCCATTTTTCATCAGCATTGTGGTATCTTTTGGTCAGATCAGCCAAGTGACAGGTCCTCAGGTAGTATAAACCAGAATAGATTCACTGAGCTCACTTTAATTTCACTAAGACAATGTATAGTAATTGACGCTATAATTTTATTTTTTCAAGCTATAGTTAATCTCACTAATCTTTACAATGTAAAACTGGAGTTAATATGGGAGAAAATGTGGGTTCCAAGCAATAGCAGTTAAGCCCTCTCTGGCACCCACAGCTGATTTAACGTGGAGCATTTGGAAGGGCCGGTGTGTCTGTGTGTGTGGATGGATGTGCTGCAGTCCTGACCCGGGGTCAGGGATCCTGTGCAGCTGCGTGCCCGCTCTCAGGCTGCCTGAAAACGTCAGCCAGGAGCTCTCATCCAAAGATATTACAGCACACTGTAGCTATTTTGTTTTTAAATTTGAGTTTATCTGATTCCTCGTGTAACCAAACTCAATACTTTGAATGTGTGACCAAATTTGAGCAAGATTAAAGTTTTAGCAATGTAATTCTGAAGCCTGTCATGCCTTGTGTCAAGAATATACACCAAGCCACCACTTAGAGAGGTCTCTGGGGAGTTGAAATAGGATAGGGGACGATGGACTTCATTGCAAATATATTACAGAGTCTTTGGTGGATGTGACCATTGCTATTGTTCCATGCTTTTTACAGCTGTTCTTGTAGAAAATAGCTTTTATTTAGGATTTAGAACTGCTCCTTTGTAAAGCTGCCATTTAGTCAGAGTTTTTCACTATGTTATCCATAGTGTTTTTTAATATTACAGTTGAATTTCCATAGGTGAAACCTTTGGGAAAGTTGAATGGGAAGAGGCTTTATATCCTCTTGTGTGTTACTGCTTTTGGTCCTAGGCCTTGTTTGGTTGCAGGTCTTTCAGAGATTTAGATAGGTGTTTTTAAGGCAAAGTGCATTTTGTTGGATTTTTTTTAAATTAGTGATGAGAGCATAAAGAAAATGGATCAAAAATATTTTTTCCCTTTTCTACAGGCCCAGATTCTAGAATTCGGCTTGGCAGTGCACGAGAAGGTGGTGCCACAGGACATGAGGCCATTGCACAAAAAGCTGGTGGATCAGTTCTTTGTGATGAAGTCAAGCTTGGGAATACAGGTACGTGAGCAGGTGAACGGATAGACCAGGAGACTGTTCAGCTGCATTAAGGGTTGGTTCATTTTCCCAAGCAACAAACAGTGACATCTTTTGGTTGTTTGTCCCCATTACAACTTGTAGCACTATGAAGCAAAGAGAAACAAACTTCCCGTAACATTCAGAAAAAAGTAGTCATGTTTAACTAACAGTCACATTTTACTATCATTAGTGAAAAGTTAAAATATTTTTCGTATTAATGATGAAGCTGATCCAAAATGCCAATATAACTACATTAATATGTAATTATCTACATATGTGTGTCTTACAAATTGCTTAATCATATTATGTTCATTTTAATTAATCTTCTTTTAATAACTCGCCAGGAATTTTCTGCCTGTGTACAAGCTAGCCCTGTTCATTTCCCAAATGGAAGTCCTCGTGTATGCCGGAATTCCATGCCTGTTTCTATGAGCCCTGATGCTGCCAGGGTAATACCACGACGCAGGCAAGTTAGATGCTAGTAATGACATATTTTTGCTACCCATGGAAGATGACCCATAAATACATCTATTACGTGCATGCTTTCTGGTATGGTCTGGCTGAAGTGTGTTCAGCCTCGAATAGCTGGTATATGTATTCTCTCTCCTTCTTTCTCTCTCTCTCCTCTCCCCTCCCCCAATTAAACTTTAAAGATTAATAAACATGTGCTGTTCCCACATGAGTAATGACTGACAATTAGAGTTAACCATTTTATACTTCATTATTCTTATAATAGCCCCTTGAGTTACCCAGCTGTCAATCGATACTCGTCCTCATCACTGTCATCCCAAGCTTCTGCTGAAGTCAGCAACATCACTGGGCAGTCAGAAAGCTCAGATGAAGTTTTTAACATGCAGGTATAATTTATTGTCATTCTTTAAACTATACAGAATCTTTCTTACAAGGCTATTTACTAGATGCTTCTATTATTTAATTCAGAAATCTCAAAGCTATTACTGATGCTTCTTTTAAAAACCAAACCTTTAAATGAGATGTTAACCTCATTCACTTAGAAATAACTTTTATATGTAACTATTTTTTCTTGTTTGAATTAGAGTATTAAATTTTTACAAATGTAACAAGTAGCAATAGACTATGATGCAAAGTCATTTGACAGTAAAATAATTACATCACCATGTGGCAACTGGACAGAAAAGTAATTATTTTACTGTATTAATTACATTTCTATTTATTTAGTATTTTGCTACATCTTTGGGTAATTAGATTAATGCTCTTTATACTGGTTTGCTATTTTGAGTTACTGATAAGCTACTCTCAGAAGTTACAAATTCTTTGTTCTAGTGAAAAGTATGCTGTGTTTGTTTTTCCAAACCAGTAAGTGTGATGTGGTAACAACAGCATCTCTTCTATACACAGCCTAGTCCGTCTACCTCAAGCCTGAGTTCTACTCATTCTGCTTCACCTAACGTGACCAGTTCTGCTCCATCCAGTGCCAGAGGTCAGTGCTCATCTGCTCTGGTAAACCACATTAAATGACGCTCGATACATTATACGGCTGAATTTCTGCATGATTGTCACTGGTCAGACATAAAATTCAGCCAATTATTTGAGGAATCTGAATTATTGGAGACAGAGGATTTTTTTGTCATAAGCATAGAATTGAAATGTCTGGATTTCACTGCATGAATTTAATCACTTCACACATTTATATTCTAGCTTCTCCTCTGTTGTCTGACAAACATAAGCATTCCCGAGAAAACTCTTGCCTGTCTCCCAGAGAGAGGCCCTGCAGTGCCATCTACCCTACTCCTTCGGAAACTTCACAGGTAAGAAGTTTGTTGGGAATCCCCAGAGCACAAATAGTTCAGAAGACAATAAAGGCACAAGTCAAACTTTGAGCAGATTTAGTGTCTGTTCACTGTTGTAAATTTTCAAGGGGGTTTTTATGTTTTTATAAGCAAATACTCTAAAATATTTTAGATGTAAGAGATGTGAATAGAATACATAGTGCATGATCACATTTCTGCTTGATTTCTTTCGGTGTAGGTCTGTTTCTTTAAATTTACTCACTGAAGTGAGAGAGAGGTGCAGAGACTTTACCAGATGACACAGCCTGCTTGTGCAGAACAACATCATTTGTTCAGTCTAGGGAAGAGGACAAAGAATGAAAAACTGTTATCATGGCAGTTGTCCTTGTTGAGGTCCCCTTTATTTCTTCTGAGAAAGCTAATCCTAGCCACTGGGAGATAATAACCCATTCCATGTGGCAATTCCTATTTTTCCATGTAGTTTCAGAGAAGAATGATAGACATTTTGTTACTCCAGAGAAAAGAATATATTGTGTTCTTGCCTTAAAATACTGTTACATAAGTCTATATGAAATGTGTATTTTTTTGAGTATTCTGAAATGCAAAATGAGCTTGGTAAGCTGGCCAATACTGAATCCTTATTTCATCTTTTCTTCTTAATGGGCCTGTTTTCCTAAAGTGCTTTTCTTTAACACAGCTGCTGTTTTAATCCCTGCCATCACACAATGCACCTCTTGCTGAAGCTGAGAAAGATGAGAACATATGTACAATGTTAAAGGCCCTCCTTTCAACACTCTCATGTCTACCAGAAGTTTTGCCTCTGATAAAAATGAGCTCCAGGATTCTTTATTTAAGAAATTATTTATTCGTTTATCATTAGTTCTTTTCTCGTCCCTTGTTTCTTCGCTTACTGAATTGGTTCTTGATTTAATTTTTAATCTCTTTTCTGTTTAAGTCCTCATGCTATTGCCTGGGGGCTTAAGAGGTAATACTGAAGCTTAGCCAGACTTAAGGGCAGTTCTCGGGAACTACTTACAGCAGATAGATCTACTGGGCACTTCGTCACTGGTAGTGGAGCCAAGACAACAGACAGGAAAGATCAGGAGATGCTCTTTAAATAAAGCGGTTTTACAGTTTGCCGCAAAGAAAAATTATCCCATTTTTGCTCCCAGAATACAAACTCTTGCTTTGCCAAGTGGAATGCGACTTCTATCCCCCACTCTATCCGAGATTGCATAAGGGAGGCTGAGGAGCTCGTAGGCCCAGTCTCCGCTCTCTCTGAGACTCGCCCAGCAGGAAAATCTCCCAATCTGTCTCTACCCTCAGTGTCCCATGAGAGGGTAAGTAGAAAATTAACTTGCTCATACAGTGAAGTATATTTCAAAGATGAGAAGGTCTGATGGTTTCTTTCTGCCCTTATAACTATAAATAAGGATATATCTTTCTGGGGAAAAGTGAAATTTCTTTCTCTAGTGTGCAGTAAGATATATCAGCAGTAAAAAATGGACTGTGATCAGAAACAAAATCCTGATTCTCTGCCTTCTGATAAAGAAGGGGAAAAGAATTCCTCAGGACAATTGTAAGGAGATATCTTAGAGATACCTGCAACTCTCATTTAAATTTAGCTGCTCAAACTGTTCCTTGTCCTTCCTACTTTTAATCTAACATCACTTCAACAGACTTGGTAGGAGCTTCACACTGAGAGGAAAGGACCACCCATTCATGAATTACTTTGTTAAAGCAATTTTCACGTTAGTGTTTCAACTGGGAGAGATGAGATACACAGGCAAATTCCTGCACTTCAAGTCTTTCAGGCCATAGCTACCTTATTTAAGGAAGTTTGATGGACTTCACAGGACAAGACCACAGCAGTACTGCATCCACTTCCGCATTGAAATTGATGCTCAAGGTTATGTACAGCTGGTTTTAGTCAACATCCATTTGTGCTTGCTTTGTGATCTCTGGCTGAATGATTGTACAGTGTCTCTCCAGCTCTTCCCATACTCTGAAGAGGAATGCCTGCTGTCATTGACTGGTCAACAAGCCTCCTTCATTTTTGCGCTATTATTCTTCCTAATGAAGCTTTTTGAATTTCACATTTTTGGGATTTTTATTTGCGTGTCATTAAACATCCTGTGATTGCTCTTGTTCTTCCATATGGTTTTATATCTCATTCTTTTTAGTATGTCTTTGTTTCTATGTATTTCATTCCGCGTTTGTCTCTTTATCTCCTCCAATTTCAGTTGCTTTTTCAGCCATTGCTCTTTACCTTTGCAACAGAAAATGGACTTCAACACTTGTCCACCACATCCTAGTGCACTGCAGACTCACTAGGCAGTGAACATTCAATCCAGACCAGGCAGGAACATATGATCACATTTTCTGTCACATCAGAGTACATGTGGAGTTATACCACCTCAGTTTAATGGTAACTCCAGGAAAACAGGTATTACCTGACCCAGTATGACTCTAATATGACATACAGCACTACCTACTGTAGCTCAAAGTCTACCAAAGCATTCTGTCTCTGAGATGTTTAAAGTGAAGATGAATTGGGCTCAAGTATTTGTTCCCTCACTTTGTAACATGAAGCTGCAACATATTGGATCAGTGATGATCACTTTGCAGCTGGGTTTGCCATCTTGTGGAACCACAGCATAGTGCCTTACCAACTTGGCACGGTCCTCTGGGAACAGTGGAAAGAGACTAGTAGGATTTTATTTGGATTTCACTGATTGTCTGATCTTTTAAAGCTTTTAAAGAAAAAAAAAGTAAGGAAAAAAAGTGAAGTTTATCTGTTCACATTTCCTCTGGGAAGTACATATGAATTACTTTTAGGATTAACTGTATGCTCTTTACATGCATTTTCAAGACAAACTACTGACCCATGGATTATTTGAATGCTGCCCAAGGAAATAAATGGTAGAATTTTAATTTTTTTTCATACATTTACTGGGATTTATAAACAAAATTAATTTTAAGAAAAGGAAAGACAAACATGCTTTATGGGTCAGTTCTTATCCATGAGAGAAGTAAGAAGACTGATACCAAAAAAGTCAGAGTTGGAAAACAATACACAATGCTTTTTTTAGGTAACAGCCATAACTTGAATATTATCTTGTTCAGATCCTGATTCTGTAATGAAATTATTGCAAATCTATCCTTCTATTTGTTTAGTAATTATTAAGATATCTCTTTAGGAATGAGCTTTATTATGATTTTTAAGTTGCTGGAAACTGTCAGAACTCAGTACATAATAATCCTCCCTCCAATTTTTGTATGTACAGTTTTCAGAAAACTAGTCGACTCCCTATCTGTATACACATACTTTTATTAAACTGTATATGTTCTTATGTGATGTTCATCACTCTACCTCCAAAGTAGACCTAGGGGTGAGGGAGGATAATAAAAAAATATATTTGTTTTCTTAAACATTACTGAAATACAACAGCAGCTATGTGTAAACCATGCTGTTCTCAATTTGCAGAGAATGCTGTTTAATCATATTGGAGATGGTGCTTTGCCACGAAGTGATTCCAATCTGCCCGGCTCTGACAAAGGTCAGTGGAAATGCTGCAACATGCCAGTCTTGGAAGAATGAAAATTTAATTTCTCCATCATGTTCCTGTAGAGTGCCAGTTCTTTTGAGTGCATACTGTCATCTCCAAGTGTCAAAACATTCTAACTGACTAAATAAATTACGCTAGATCTAAGTTTCAAAACACTTTGCCAAAAAGGGGAGAACATGGTGTTTGAACTGTGTTGCACTCAAATAAGGCCCAGAAGTTTGCAGGAGGGGGTGATGAAGCAGCAGGTTGCAGCAGGCTGCCTGTGAGACCTGTCCTTTCTGCTTTTCAAGAGAGACAAATGGGGTGAAAAGCCAACTTCTGGAGAATGGGCACAGAGAAGGTAAAGAGATGGACAGAGTCCTGAAGTTTGGTACCAGCAAGTGCTCTTTACCAAAAATAACTTTGTGTGCTTCTGCTTTCACTTGGATTGAAAACACCAGTTTGTGGTCTCTTGCTTTTTGGGGATTTTGCTTTTAATTAGAATAAATGAGAAATATATACATTTCCATAGAAAATACATTGCCTCTTATAATTTTGCACATGGGAAAATACCGCATTTTTGGCATAGTAATTGTTTGCCATGATTTCATTATGTGCCTCACATCTATAATATGCTCCATCATTTCATTATGGTGCCTTTGTGGTATGCTGAATAAAGGATACAGTAAAATAAGTGTATAGAAAGTAACTATTTTAAGAATATATTGTAATAAGAACTGACCAGGAATCAGATTTTCTTTAATAAGTGCTGGGTTTTTTTAGGTATTTTTGTGTTTATGTCTTTATGAAAACACAGGTGGAATTTTTTCACAGGGCTGAAAAACACATTAAATAATTTAACATGGAAATAGCAAAAGTTTTTCACTGGCCTATGCAGCCAAGTACATCACAGAACTATTAAAATGAAGTATTCTCTCCTGAAGGCTTTAGCAGTCCAAAGAACTGACTGCTTGGATGACTTAAAAGAAAAAAATTGGCTTGTCAAGAGATTCAGGCATTTGAAGTACCTAGGTCTCGTGCCAGGTGATTTTTAGGACGAGGGCAAAACCATACTGTTAGGTGACAGTTTACAATAAAAAGAAAATACTGTATTGCATATTTTGGCAATAACAAAGCAAAGTGATCCTCTAGAAAATAGATTATTCTGTGCATTAATCCCAGGGTCAACTAAAGTGCAATTACACTGTAGCAATATTGTTTCAGATATAAGACCAGTATTATTTTTACTGTACTTACTGTATGGAGTCTGGTGTGTAGTAGGGTTGCAGTCCTGAGAGCTCTCAGAGTGGCTGCAATAGTGATAATCGATGTCATTAGCTGGCAACAGTGCTTTTTTGTTTCATTTTTGTAAGTAAACACAGGGTCCTTGCATGTGATTCCCTACTCACAATTGAAACAAGTAAACAAGAAGGACACTGTCATGGCAGGGCAAGAGATTTGAGGCTTTTAAGGTGAGGGATTTTTTTGGTGGTGTGTTTGGGAGATGAATGGGAAAGCTTTTTTTTTTTCCCTCAGGAAGTGTAATGGAAGTTGTGTTTTTCAAATTAGCTTTTGTCCTGTCCGTGTTAAATTCCCTGTCCTTCTGTCTGTCTGACTTCTTTCCAATATTGGTGACTTCTTGATGACATGAGATAATCCAGTTCTACCAAGGAAGCTGTTCCAGACCTTATGGGATCATTCAGTTAAAGTCATAGAATTTGGTCAGGGTAACACAAAGAAAACAGCCAATTTTATGCATGTCAAGGCAATTTACATGATCAAGCAGAGATCCTTGACCACAGACATAAATAGTGTATATAAATTTTCTCAGTCAATAATAATTTCTTAATTTTATATTTTTTTCTCTCAGACACTTTTAATTTCTTCCAATTTTTACTCCCTACATTTTGTGCCCTTCTTTCTACCTTCTTTCAATTCTGAATTTGTAGTCTATGCAGGCAACACAAGACTGTTAGCACAGAAAGCTTTATGAAGGTCGATAGGAATTTGGCGAGTTCCTTTCTCTAGTCCCTTCTGTATATAAAATGAGTTAATGGAAACAGTTTATGAATAGTCTATTCCCCTCTGCCTGGAAACCTCTAAATAGGAGTCTGGTGCAAAGATAAACTGATTATATTAACAGGCTTCAAGCTTATCTCCCTTTATGGTTGGATTTGCAGTACACCAGACAGCAGTCTCAGCTGCTGCTGCTGTTGATGGCCCCCACTGCTGGTCACAAACTGACCTGAGGGCCAGGTGCATCCATCAGGCATCCATGAGATTGACAGCTGCTATTTAAGAGCTTTGAAAGTGGAGATGTAATCACGAGAGCTTTTCAGGCATGCTTATTGAATTTTTAGGTGTTTTCACTGTCTATTTTTACCCTCATGTATAAAGGCAGGTCAGAGAACTGGAAGTGTTGATTCCTATGACAGTTGTTTCATTCTCTTCCAGCTGTAAACTCCACCCCCAGCAGCTGGAGCCTGGATAGTGGGAAGGAAGCCAGAAACACATCAGAAAGTGGAAAGCTTATATCCCCTCCTGTACCACCAAGACCTGCACAGACTGGTAAGTTAATGGACATCTCAAGTAAAGCTCCAGTACTTGAGGGCTTAGATTCTTTCCACTCTGTTTAATGTTTAACTTCTTGGTCAGGTTAACTTATTATTTGATTTCTTACATGAAAGGCTGTACAACTGCCTTTGCAGGTATTTTCATTTCATTAATGTTCTCTGCAGTTTCCAATACTCTGCCCCTTCACTGATGAATGAGTAGTTTCAGACAGTTCGTGCTAGTACGAGGAAGGATGATCAAATTTAGCCTTTTGATTTTATGATAATTAGAGTTTAGCAATCAGAAATGATCATTAGTCACAAAGAATCTCACTGGCCAGAAAATGCACAGCAATCACGAAAGTACACGAGTTCTGTTACTATAACCATATTGCCTTTCAAAATATTAATTTCCATTTAAAGGAAAGGCTGCTCAAGTGATACTATAATTGTTCTCAAAGGAGTGAGTAAACTTTTTGCATGTTATACTTATGGCTCTGAGTTTGTCCAGGCATATTTCTAGTACATTTGCAGGTAAATGTTTGATATAAGTATATTATTTATTTCCTATTTTCCTTATTTGACTTACAAATACATAATATATTTCTTAAGAACAAAAAGGGAGAAGTTGTTATACTGACTCTTTTTTTAACTTGTTATCATTTGGTAGATTATAAATCAATTTACAGTGATATAAAATTTGTCAGAAAAGGCAGATGCAGAAATTTCTTATACTTGATTGTACTGCAAGATAATCCAGAGAACAAAGTAAAATAAGCAAAACCTCTAAAACTATTTACAGCATCGGCCAAGGGAACTAGAGAAAATGTTTATGTATCGAATGATCTCCTATCCACTTAAAATGATTTCCTAGTGAAAATTGTAATGCTGCAAGTACACTGAAATCTTTCTAACTTTACAGCATCACCAGCAAGGCACATAGCCTCCATTTCCCCTTCTCCTGCTGGCAGATCACCAATGAAGGTATTGTCTGATTGCAGTGAATTGCCTTTGTGGGACAGATCTTGTGTGTTGTGGGGTAGATGGTATATATTTAATGTACATTATTTGGGATTATATTATGTTTTCTTTTTGTTATCATATACCTATACAAAAACCAGTATTCTGTCTCCAGTGTGGAAGGGGAGGTGCCAGCAAAGGAAAACCTGTTGTGCAACCCATTCGTCTTATTCTTCCAGCATTCAGAGCTGTTAGATTTGAGGGTCTGTTAGAGAGTATTCCCTGCTTCACTCATTTTAATATCCATTTCCTCTGCAGGATGATCCACGGAGGTTGTAAGAAGTTGCAAGTAGTTTGACACCTGCCAGTAGAAAACATTAAGCATAGGCTGTGAAGAAGCACTGGTTCTTCTCTGGCAGTTAAACATCCAGTGTAATTTGAGATACAGGCTAAGCTGAGCAGGTTTCATTCCTATTTCAAGATATTTGTGTGTGTTGGTACCCACATATTGGTACTTACTTTTTTGTTGAAAAACTTGACTGGGAAATCTGTGTTTCCCACAGCACTGGAGCACACAAACACACAGCCTGCTTATTCCAGGTAAACCCTGGTGTTAGCAGAGCGCATGACATTGGTCTTGGGAATAGCCGCTGCCACCCCATTGAAGCAGAGATGATTCTGCAGGTAGAAATAAGAGTCAACAATGTGGAAGGAGAGCAAATAGAAACGAGCATGACTGGTGCTTCAGGCACTCAGATGCAAGGACAGAGGGAGGCAGCCCTGCAAAAGTAACCCATCAGCAACCCAATGCCTAACTAATACTGCAGAGGTACACATTGCCTGAGGAGGAAAACAGCACCCCAAAATATTTCCTTTCCCCTTGAGGTCCCTAATTACAAGTCTACAGTCATTGTCCTGTTTGCCTTCCCATAAGCATGTAACATTTCTGCTCGTGTCTGCTCAGTGGTCCAAATTCATCACAAAGCAATTCTGCTGGCCATCAGAGTGCCCCATAGTCCTATTACCATTCTGCTGAAGTGAGCACCAGTCCCAGGTTGTGCCCTAATTGCTTACTAGGATTGCTCTTTAGAACATTAGGATCTTGTACAAAGATGAGTTACTCTTCCTTTTCATCCTGAATGGACACAAGTACTGATGATTCTTAGGGATATTTGAAGCTTGTCCTTCTATAGGTCTGGACAGGATTTGAGCATTTTACAGCCAAAGTCTGGATTGCTGCTTGGAAGAGGAATGCTGGCCCAAAATACTTCTGAGAACTGCTGGATCTCACCTTGAGCATCCATGAATTTCCAGACTGTTTTGGTGTCTAGACTGTTACTTGCTACTGGCAAAAGCAGTCTGCACTGCTGTCAGGAACCAAGTGCTTACCCGTGCAGGCTTTACATATATTTGCTGTTCTGAATGACAAAAGCTAAGGTCCTAAATCTTATATATGGTCACTTAATCCAAGTGCCAAGTGTTCTTGAAACTGGAGCCAAATACACAATTTATTTGAAAACCTTGACCCTGGATGTTTGTGGGAGTAGGAGTGCAGCTGCAGCCTCCTCACATACAGAGGAATGGAACATGAAACAAGTAGTTAAACAGGCTCCTCAGAAGTCTGAAATGTCTTCACCAGGTGTTGAGATTTAAATAAAACTTGCTCTGCTTTTCCATAGCCATGTACAGGGCTCAGATTTTAGCCCTTCTTCTAACAGTGTACTGCCAGAGAAAACCATCCTAGGACAAAACCCACTGATGTAAATGAAGATTTTTTTTCTCCGTTGATTTCAGTGCTCTGTGGACCCAGTCTTAGATGGATAACTAAAATTATCGCAACAGCATAAAGTCAGTGCAGTCAGCCCTATACACCCCTGCCCCTCTCCTCTTCCTCCACTCCCATCCTTTGTTGCATGGCTCACACTCTCACCTCAAGCTGAGCAGCTGAGCATCAACCAGTCTAACAAGAATGGAAGTGAGACATTTGTCTTTAATGTGATTTCTCC
This sequence comes from Gymnorhina tibicen, assembly GCA_013399875.1. Classification (NCBI taxonomy): domain Eukaryota; kingdom Metazoa; phylum Chordata; class Aves; order Passeriformes; family Artamidae; genus Gymnorhina; species Gymnorhina tibicen. The sequence continues at coordinate 1,028,185 of VXAZ01008846.1, forward strand.
ATCCCTTTTTTAGCCTGAGGCCAGTAAATCTGGGTTGCCTCAGATGACTCCAGTCATAATTAGATGTGTTGCAAAAACTTTTCAACTTGGAAAGTGTGGGCTAACCTTTTAGTTTTCAGTTGAAGTTGCTACACTGGAATAGAACTGCTCAATGGCTTTAGGTAGGCCTTTATTGTCCCTGCCTTTTATTTGTCGTCAGCACCGTTGTTGCTGCTTGGGCCCTCAGCTCCCAGTCCCTCATCATCCCTCACTGACCTGTGAGGCTGCTGGTGCAGCCACTGGCCACCGGTGCCGTCCATATGGCCCTTATCCCTGAGGCACATGTGGTGTGTTTTGTCTGTGTGTCTAAGGAACACCTGGGAGATGGGGGAGAGGAAGGGTGGTGATGCTTTCATCTCCTACCATTCTGCTGCTGCCCTGAATGGGAGAAGGAACAGCAGAGAAGGGGGCTGGCACCCAGCAGCAGCTCTTGCCTTGACACCTGCTTTGTGCTACCCCTCAAACACTGGTTTTATGGTACACTCGGAAATGATGCCATGATGTAAATGCACTTTTCACTGCATGGCAATGCACTAAAAGCTGTGAGGAAAAGCTTTGAAAACGGAATTTGGGATACAAGAGCCTGCAGTAGCAGCAGTGGCTGGGCTTTGGCGTTAGGGGGCAGGACACCCCCAGGTATGTATGCCCTGCACCCGGTGATGCATTCCACTTGCCACATCTGGGAAAACTAAGGGTGCATTCTAAAGACTTCCAGATTTTTTCCAGGGTATTATGATAGGAAGATAACATTTAAAACCAGTTTTATTTCCACTTATATGAATTACTGGCATGACCACTATCTAAGGTGGTAGTGCCAGGCACTACTGAAATGAGCTTTTTATCAGTTTCTTACCAAGTCTTGATTAAACAGGGACACAACCATTTCTGTTTATCAAAGCTCAGAGTACATGCACTGTATCTATGTATGTTTTCAGTCTGAGAACAGAAACACTCGCCCTCCTGTATGCCAGGTAAATTCTTCTGCCCTTTCTTTTGAGCAGGGGTCTGGGCAATCATTCACACCGTCTCCAGTGGAGTATCATTCCTCGGGGCTCATATCCAACTCCCCGGCGCTGTCAGGGAGTTACAGCAGCGGCATCTCTTCACTCAGCCGGTGTAGCACATCAGAGACATCAGGCTTTGAAAGCCAAGGCAGCGAACCAGCAGTGACTGTCCCAAGCTACAGCATTTCTGAAGAGCCTGTGAGAAAAGAAAGCAAAACCCCGCCACCTTACAGCGTGTATGAGCGGACTTTGAAACGCCCCGTTCCTCTACCTCACAGCCTCTCCATCCCGCCTGCCGCAGACCCTCCGGCACTGCCACCCAAGCCACAGCTGGTTCGGCCAAACAACCTGGAAAACAGCAGCAGGAGGACTGAGCAGGTTCCCCGGCCCAGGCCTCTGCCCCGCAAAGTCTCTCAGCTATGAGAAGCCACTTTTATATTTAATTGCAACACATTCTTTACTGGTTAAGAAATAATATTTTTTAAAAATGGTAAAACTCATTTAGTTAGGCACTTTAATATTTTGTCCACCTTTTCTTTTGAGTAATTTCAAAATGCCTATTAATATTATGTTGCACATTTGAAATGAAATTACTAATTTAGGTTGCCAGATATTATAGGAAGCATGAATGAGAGGATTTTTTTTTAATTTCATGGTGGTGAATACTGATAAATGCTTTTATTTGTACTTTATTTTTATTTAAAAAATTAAATCTAAAACCTTACAACTCTCATCTGAGTTAGCTGAATGCTTCTTACAAAATGCAGAATATACTGACTGGATCTTTACTACTAGAGTTAAATGCACACTTTCTAACAAAGTAGTCTGTAGACTAGGATGTTTCTGCAAGTAGACTGGAAGTTGTTTCTCTTATCTAATGAACAGGTTGGTCATTTCAAATGTATGTGGCAAAACTGAGATATAATGCAAGTTATACAGCAGAGAACTGTTGTAAGAATGTGGTTTGGAATTTTTGAAACACACACTTGGCTTATGTTATTTTTAAGATGGGAAAATACCTGTATTTCATTCAGCGTACAGCACCATTCTGGTGAATCCCGATAAGGTTTTGTGCCATTAGTGTATGTACCTGACACATCCTTTTTTCTTTTTGAGGTGCAATTTACTTTTATTCTTCCAGTTATGTATTATTTTTGTTGTTGTTGTTTCTTTAGTTTTGGGTTTTTTTTTTTAAAGCCAGCAGTTTTCTAGTGAAGGCTCTCTGCTGTTCTCGAAAGTACACCCTAGAACACAATCCGTGTATGAAACAGGTACAAATGAATTGTTTGTTAACTTATGTACAAGAGTCAGTACTGACTAGTATCAAGGCAATTCACTAAATGAGCCAATTTTTAGAAATACAAATGGCTGGTTTTAAATCCATACATTTCAAAAGCTAATTGTGAAGGTCATTAATAATTTGGTAAAAATCTAGCAAAAAATCTGAACAGTTCCTTGGATGTGGATGTGCCATTGGAGCCAGGTTTTTGATTTGCTTTTTAGCTTGAGTTCATCACCATCATCTTAATTATTGAGAATGGTGTTTGGCCTTAGGTTGTATTGTAGTGACTGGCATCTGGAGAGCTCTGGAAAGCTAATGCCAAGACATAGGAATGTGGAGGGGAAGGAAAAAAAAGCACCTTCTGTATGTACGTTTTGTATCCTTTTTCTTTTATTGACTGTTTAAATGTGCTTGGGAACAGATGTGTGAACTGCATTTTAAATCATATTGTTAAATATATTCTCCCTCTTTTGTTGGGAAGCTCATGTTGATCTTAGCTGTGTTTGATTTGTTGATAGTTTAACTGGAAGAAAGTGACCACTTTTTTATATTCTCTCAATTAAACCTTCAGCAGTTACAAGCTGTTGACAGTAGTTATAGAAGTTTTCTATAATAAATGTTCAAGTATTTTTGTACATAATTGGTAAATTTTAATAAGGAGTGTACCATTATGTGAAAAAGAAGCAAACAGTTGTGTATGCAGTAAGATTGTTATAATTATGCCAAATACTTTATGTATGGAAAAAAAGAGTATTTGTAAATATGTGCTTTTAACAATAATTCTGCCATATTGACTTCACAATTTTGAATGTCAGAAAAAAATAATATATGTTAAAATATTTATGTTTTAGTGAAAGTATTCATAACTTGAAAAGGAACATATGAATTTTAGCTTTGTATCTTGCTGTTCTTGAAGTCTGAAGTTCCTTGAACTAGCTCTTGCTTTCTACTATAACATTTTTATGTCTGTAACCACATCATAAAACCTGTAGAAGGCTACATATTTATGCTGATATAAAGAAGTAATGCCTAAAATTTAAATAAGGTGTCACAAGTAAGATAACAAAGCTGCTCTGATTTTTTTTCCACCCATGTAGTATAATAGATTTTGTTGGCTAGTGCCTGAGCACAGTACAGTATGAATCAGTGTTATTTGCTCCTGAAGCCTTTTTTTTTATTATTTCTGACAGTAAGAAGAGTTGGTGACTTTATCATTTGTGTGCATTACTGGTCAGCTTTGCAGCAAAACATTTCACAAAGTCTCTCTTTACCTAGACACTCATATTGGTTGCTGCATAATGTTAGTATGAAATAAAAGAACTTGTTTAATCTTTACAGTACAACTTGTTTTCTACAGAATGAGAGATTCTAATTCAGTTAGTCACAGAATGAAAGTTCTGACTCCTTGTCTTGCTAAATCCATTTTTTTTTCTGTTAAAAATCTCCTGATAGCTCAAGTTTTCTCCCTATTTGGATCCGTAATTACTTTGTGAGACGAGGTGGGGAGAGTATTGACATGCTCTTCTGAACAAGTGAAGAACGTAAAATTTACTAGAGAGTTCACTGTAAATTAACCTGCATGAACATTCTGTTTTTATAACCAGGACATCAGAAATACTCTGAATGATAGAAAATGGTGTAAAATTGACAGAGCACTCTTAAGCTGAGTTGACACATTTTCTGCTTAGCCAGTTTTGACAAATTGATTCTGTAGATCAGTTTTTCAACCTGATTACCCATAAAAAATGTAGTATGAAATTTTGTTATGTATGTTGCAAAGCCTACCGCTTGAAAACCTAATGTAAATAAAGGTCTTGTTTGAATTTTATGCCGTAGTCATAAATACAATTTTATCACTTTCTGGATGATGGTGAGTAATTCAGAAGCTCATACAGGAAGACCAATGAGAACAAGTTGCTCTTACCATTCAATAGCTTGAATGTCAGCCAATGTGTGCATAACAGGTACATAATCTTGTATTCAAATACCATATTTGAGATGCTGGTGTCTCTGGGATGCCAGAGAAACATCCTCAGACTTGGCTGGCTGACTTTGAAATGCTGCAGTTCAGGCTGATTCTTATGATGGCATAATAGCTCCATAGTGTGAGTGAGCTCAGTTATGATGTCCCAGGTCTGATGCTGTGTCAGGCCAATTGCTGTGTCCTGAAAGAAGCACAAAGCTGAAATTACCCCCTGTAGTAAAGGTTTCAGGGCAGTGTAGTTATGGCCCTGTTCACATGGAACGGGGTATAGCTATGTGTAAATCTTCTGTATGATAGTGGCACCTTGGCCTCCTGCCTGACCATCCTTCTTGTTCACTGATTGTCCAACAGCACCTGCAAAAAGAACAGTGATGGAGCAAAAACATACCAATAGGTAGGAGTCAGTACTTGAGCTATAAATGATGAAAAGCATCTTGTTTTGTACATAACTGTGGTCAGTGAGGCATGTAGCAGCATTGTCTCAGTAACCCCAGGTGCTGACAGATTCAGATCTTTGCTCCAGAACTCTGCTGGTTGCTGAAATTTCTGATGATTCAGGCAAGGCCCTGACCTATGCTGGCCAAAGGGCAAAGTCCCATCTGGTGGGACACTGTGGAAGGATGGTCGCCACTGGATCCCTTGAGATTCTGACCTTGAACGGGATTCTGTGGGTGAACGCACTTTTCATATTAATTTAATTTGTCTTTACCTTCTCCTTAGTATTTTAATTCAGCTTTTGACTTATACTTCATAGAAGAAACTAGAATGATTAGTTTGGCTAACATTAACAAAAAAAATTTGGGGATTAAACAGCTAAACTATTCAAACCTCAGGAACAGGAAAGGTTTAGAGCTGCATACCTCATGTGTGCAATAAGCACCAGGTTAGGGACTTATCCTGGGTGGTAAAATAAGGCTGCTGAAGAAAGAACATTAAATATTTTTTTAAAAATCGATTGCTCAGTAAGAAATTTGGTGTGTCTGTTTGGACAGGCTGAGGGCTGTCAGACTTCAGTGGGGATGCAGCCTATGACATGAGCCTTCCAGGCACAGCTGGGCAAACTTACCCAAGTTAGAACTTGTGTTAAGGACACAGTTCAGAACTCTCCAACTGACTCATATTCATCCCAGGAACAGTGTTAGAAGAAGGGAAAAGAAGGTAACAGTAGGGGGGAAAAAAAAAAGAGGTGCAAGTAAAACTTAGGCAAAACCCTTGATGGCCTGACAATTAATCCCCAAGTATGTTTTGACTCAGCCAGGAGGCATAATAGTGATAGAAACTGAAATGTTACCTGAAACTGAAGCATCAAGTATATTTCTTTAGGCTGTTTTGTAGCATGGTGTTATACCAGCTTAACTACTGGTTGAGCTGAAGGAAGTGGAAGGGAAGCTGGAAGTCCTGACAAAATAGAGAGTTTTTTAAATTTAAAAAGGCCTTGGGGTAGGTGTTCTGTTTTGCTATGGCTCACCAGAGGATAGAGAAGACTGACTGCCATGAGTTGCAAAGGCAAAGAGTTTCTAAATAGCAAAGCCCTGCAAAATATTCAGCTATTTCCCTGCTAAACAGTTCTTTTCTTAACCCATGGTGCATAACTGATAGTGCATTTTGCAATTAACATCTCAGTATTTTAGGGAGCAAATCAATGTCCAAATTTCATAGTAAATAGCTTCTCTGATAGCTCATAAGCTGCTGAAATTTTGGTTAAATATTTAAATGTTTTACATCATTGATTTGCTATTGGAACTACACCCACTTGTGTATTCCAATTTATTTTACTTCTGGAAAATTCTGCAGAGGAACTCTCTGCATTACATTCTTGCTTATTTGTGAGAGACTGCTCTTGCTGCTGGTTTTTGTTGACCTCACTGACTTCCCTTGAAGTGTTTCCTCTTGCTTTTCAAAAGAAAGACCATCAGTGAGGAGCTACTTTGGCCTTTCCTGTGGGGAATATTTCAAAAGCAGAGCCTGAAGGGGATGCAGCACAGCAACTGTTCCCAGGGGGAACTATCAGCAAGGGCTTTGGGAACAAAAGCTGAGGGGGAAGTTTACCCATAAAGCTACTCCTGTAGGAGTTTGTGTTCACAGACAGAGCAATAGCTCAAGGACAGAGACTAAGCTAATTTACTAAAATCAGGAGGTGGGGTGTAAGTTATGTCCTACAGGCTGTGCTAAAGGGTGAGGCTCAGTCCCAGGATGTCCTACAAATGGAAATCCTTTGCCTTGTTTCCTGATCTTTTCACAGAGAAAGCAATGCCAGGTAGACACACCGGGTGGGGGGTGTAGGTTTTATTTTAGGGTTGCTGAGCATGGGTAGGGGCAGGGGAGAAATGCTGACTCAACCCTTTAAGCCTAAGTTGATTTGAGAGACCATTACTCTGGGTCTTTAAGCTACCTCACATTCAAGGGATGTAACTTGTGCAATGATTTGCCCTTATACTCTGAATATGCCCTGGAGAGCCAGCTGTCCATCTGAACTCCCAAGCCAGTCTCTTTTTGCCATGTGTTGTGAGAGGAGAGCTTGCTGCAGGTGTGCTGTTTGGAGCAGAGTCTGATGCGGCCTGACCTCTGTGCTTCTTTTTGAGATGTTCAGTTCACCTTTGTAAATACAGTGCTGTGGTAAATCCAAGGATATGATACAGAACCCAGTAAAATTAATCTGAATATTCACACCGAGGTTTTAGAAATGGTCTGTGTCCAAGAGGAATTGGGTGAAGGCAGCTGGTACCTAATGAATTTGGTCCTACCTGACGAAAATAAAACTGTCTAACATGACCACAAAACACTTTACAAGGAACAAAACATATCAATAAACTAAACTTTTTTTCAGCTAGTGTATTAGAAGATGAAGCAACAAAATATTACTGTGCTGCGCTCTTCTCAGGCCATTAAGTTCAGCAAATGAAGACTGTGCACACTGGACAAAGGCTTTTTATGTTGCCAAGGAGAGTCTTCCTGCATCTACAATTCCCCCTCCAAGTTCTGTCTCAGAACTGAAGCACATCTTGTCAATCCCCCTGAAACTGTAATTCAGTGGACTTTTTATAGCTGTAAAACCTGAGCTGCATGATGATAAGCAAGCAAAATCAAAGCAAGTCATAACCTGCTACTTTGAACATGCAGACAGGGGCTATGGGGGAGCAAGCAGGGAGAAAAGAGAGAGAAAATGGGTTTTCAGGCCATAAAGATCAATTTTGACTTCTGGAATATTTGCTGCTTTTTGAGAAGTACTGTATTTTCACCACATGCTTTACTGGGTTTTCCCCCTCTGTGTGAGATAATGCTGGGAAATGGTTTTCTCTGGTGTCTGTGTAGATTTGAATTACGGTATTTGTCTTGTACCCAAAGAAAGTGGTTTTCAGGGTTTTGTTTGTTTTTCTTCAGTCCTGTGATAGGGTAAGACAGCAGAACTAAGACAAAAAAGACTGGTCAGTGCACCACCAGAGGTGGTCATGGACTAGGGGGAATGGCTTCAAACTGAAAAAGAGTAAGTTTAGATTAGATGTTAGGAAGAAATTTTTCACTGTGAAGGTGGTGAGGCACTGGAACAGGTTGCTCAGAGAAGTTGGGGATACCCCGTCCCTAGAAGTGTTCAAGGCCAGGTTGGATGGGGCTTAGAGCAACTTGGTCTAGTGGAAGGTGTCCCTGCCCACAGCACGGGAGGCTGGAACCAGATGATTATGGACCCTTCCAACCCAAGTCATGCCAGGTTTCCATGTTCAGAGAAGAACATTTATATTCTCTAGGTAGTTCTTGAACTCATACCTTCAAAGACTAAAATTCAGTTCATTGTAGGCCCCTCACACCCATGCACAAAGACAAAAAATGGGCAAGTTCCATCTTGCTGTGGGAAGTGTGCTTCTGTACGTGCCTCAGGCGTGGTGAGGTATGGACAAGGATGGGCACCATGGGATGGTGCCCTCTCTGTGGTGTCCTTATTGCTGCGGCAGTGATGTACTTGTGGTATGTTGAGTATCACAACAAGCTGTCACAGTATTGCACACAGGTGTCTTACCTGCAGTGAGCTGCAGCTCTGTAAAGAACACAGAAACAATCAAAATGTCAAATAGTAGGACAAAATTGCTATTTATCATTCTCACCAACTCTACACTTATTTATCTTGAAAACTGGGAAACTTGGTGAATTTTGCAAATTCTCTCAGTGCGCCTTTTCTGGTTCAGTGCTATTTTTACTGAAGATAACACCAGCCCATCTTGCAAGTGAAGCTTTCAGCAGTTGTGCTACATGAAACCAGGCACAGCTTGAATACAAGTCCTCAACGCTGCGTGGGCTCATTAGAAAGATTTGTATTCCATGCTGAGCTGAAGGAGAGGGAGTGACCTGGGAGATTCTGAGCAGGCACTAAACCATGGAAGCAGCAGCAGCAGAAATGACAGCAGATGGCAGGGTCAGCTCGTTAACTGCATTTCTCTAATGGGAGACTTCCCATATATTGTCAAACAACAATAAATAAAAAATAATCTGTCAGAAATTCCACCTGGTCATAATTGATCATGGTTAATAAATCTGTTCCAGAACAGGCTGCCAAAATCTCAGCTATGATTGCATAACTCAAACTAATCAGCAAATGATAATTGCTGAGGTGAGTTGCTTTGGTTGGGTGACAAAAGGAACCAAAGCTGTGGCTACTGCTGGCAGAATGGAAAGCTGTTCTATGAAAGTATGCTGGGCTGATGAAACATCTGGCTAGTTTCCTATTTTGGTCTAGCTCTGTGTGTTGTGAAACATGGGGTTGTAACACTTTGTTCTAGAAACACTGATTATACATAAATGAATAAATATTGCAGCTATATTAACATCAATTTGCTCTGGAAACCACAGGTTTATTCCTGATTTCTACCTTGGTCTCCACAAAAAAAGGCAAGAGACAGGAGTCTACCTGAACTAGAAAAGAGATTTCATTTAAACCATATTATGAATTTATTGTGGACATAATGCTGACAAGTTTCAAACTCTAACTTAACCTTTTATGTAGTTATCCATGCAGCACTCCTGAAGGATTCCCAAAATGAGGCTCAGGGTGGGGTCAGGTGCCAGCCTGAGCGGGTGGGGGCCACCAGAGTTCTCAAGAGATGATCGCTCCAAAGCTCCCATGCCGGACTTCCAGGACCATTCCCGAGCTCTTCTGTCTTGTCCCTTTGGAAGACCAGACCCCTCACCCCCCCAGTGCCATCAGAACTGTTGGCACCTGCTGCTATGCCAGATGCCAACATGGACTTTCTGTTCTGCTGCTCCACCAGCCAACCGGCAGCACACAGCACAGTATGAACATGCTTGATGTCGCTGTTGTACCGGGGACGGCATGAAACGAGGTAGGCTCGATCCAGGAAGAAATGGAATTATTTATTAATTTACAGATTCATTTATATATCTTAGTTCACTTGCATGGCATAAGGTTTTTGGTCCTTGACCATCCACCTCTTAGAATGATTGGTTAAACCCTACAACACCCATTTCAAAATATTTCTCCAGTCAGTATCACAACAATACTGCATAAATCTTGCACCTGCAAGATAAAGGGATTGGTTTACAAAACCTCTAACTGTTTTCGGCCAGCATCTGTGCGAAAGCAAGGACTTTCACACGGACACTGGCAGAAAGCTGGAAAATCTCCCTGCGACCAAGGCTTCAGCATCCACAGCTTTAAAACATGTCTCGTTCAGATTGTCCCAGTTTCCTGTAAGCATGCTGCAAGCAATCCCAAGTAATGGAATCCTTGGAGAATTCAGCTTAGAAGGGACCTCGGGAGGTCTCCAGGCCCACTACCTCCGCAGTACAGCCTCAACTACGAGGTCAGGCCATGCTGTTCAGGGCTCCTTCCACTACTCTTCAAAACCTCCATGGATGCAGCTGCACAAACCGCCGGGGCAAGCTGTTCGACTGCCTGTCCATCTACATCTGGTCTCGCCCATCGATGCTGATTCACTTCAGGTACCAGCGCCACCGCCTCAGCCAGGCCCGGTTGCCGCGGGCAGCCGCGCGGTGCAGCCTGCCCTGGACCTTCTCACTGGGCTCAGAGGCTGCGGTGGCGGCGGCACAGGGCTGTCCAGACGGGCTGCTGTCGCCTGGCAACTGCTGTCGCTTCTTGCTGAGGAGCCCCCCGACTCTCTTCTGCAGCGTGTGCCACGACATGGGCCTGCTGGGGGCGACCAGCAGCAGGAAGCACCCGGGGGACTGCTGGGTATGGATGAGCGCGAGGATGAGGGCAAGGACCAGGGCCAGGGCAAGGCAAACAAAGAGGACGAGGACAGGCACAAGGCAGACAAAGTCGCCCCGCGCAGTGGTTCGGCCAGGAGCCTCCGAGACGGCGGCGGGGCCCGTAGTGCTCCCAGCCGGGACGTGCTGCTGCTCCCGGAGCGGGTTGGGCAGCTCTGAGCGCCGGCTCCGGGCAACAACAGAACCGCGGCCACGACGCCCCTGCGGCGCCACAATGGCCGGGGGCACGCGCGGGGCTTTACCAGGGGGCGTCACATACGGCATGGCCCGGCACAGGCACAGGCAACGGTACCGGCACAGGCAACGGCACAGGCAACGGCACCGGCGCGGCACGGCACGGCACGGCGCCACAGGGGCACAGGCACGGCACGGGCCGGGCGGGTGACGGCGGGGCCTCACGGGCGCGAGGCCGCGGCCTCGGCGGGCGCCCGGGAAGCAGGCGGCCCGCGGCCTGTGAGGCGGCCGGCGGCACTGGGCGCTACCTCGCCTCGGGCTGCCCCGGGGCACGGTCGGGGCTGCTCCGGTCCGGCCGGAGGCTGCGGCAGGCGCTCGAGCAGCTCTCGCCTNGCCGGGACGTGCTGCTGCCCCCGGAGCGGGTTGGGCAGCTCTGAGCGCCGGCTCCGGGCAACAACAGAACCGCGGCCACGACGCCCCTGCGGCGCCACAATGGCCGGGGGCACGCGCGGGGCTTTACCAGGGGGCGTCACATACGGCATGGCCCGGCACAGGCACAGGCAACGGTACCGGCACAGGCAACGGCACAGGCAACGGCACCGGCACGGCACGGCACGGCACGGCNGCTGCGGCAGGCGCTCGAGCAGCCCTGGTCTCACCCGCTCGGGGTTTTTCCCTCAGCGCGTGGCCAGGGTGCCTCTGGGCACCACACTCCCCGGCAGGCTAACTTTGCCTGCGCCCCCGTCTTTCTTTTGAGGAGCCAGTTTAGAAGTGGTGTCTTGAAATGTGTGCGAGTGCTTGCAGTTAGGCAGGATCTTATGGACAAGAAAGCATCATGCCATGCTGTCCTTGTATAACATATTTAGCAGCACTAAAAGTAATTTACTTAATAATGACAGAAAATGACAGTTTTTAACTCACTGCTGAATCCTCAGCCTGGCTCCAACTCAGTCAGCAGCACTTCACAAAGGGTATTGCTGCAGTTGGTTTTATTTTTATCTGGACCAGACAAACTGCTGTGGCTCCTCAGGTCTTCTGTAGGTGTCTTGTCCGCCCTGCTTGTAGAGAACATATTGACAAGGTCATACAGCAATCAGGAGAAGACTGAGCACTCTGCCTCACCTGCTTTGCCTCATTTCAGTAAGTGCCTATTAAATGATGCTTCTGCACAGCACAGTCAGAATAGCGCAATTCAAGCAAAAGGGCAGGCTACCATCCTTAAGCGTATTTCCAGCCAGAAATCATGGTATAGTAGCACCAGAAAATCAGTTAATAAACAACACTGTCAGAAATACTGACTCCATAGCGGAGGCTGCTCTTGGGCAAACAGGTTATTAAGTTGAGTACACTGCTGTATGAGTTCTCAGCATCCAAAGAAAAATATTGCAGGTAATAGTCACGTCAAAAAGATGTTGAGTTCTTCAAAAGGGATATGTTTTTGCACAAATGAGTTGTAAAGGGCCACGTGGTGGATAATGAATGTGTCAAAGAATAGTTGTTTACTATTACTATTATTATTATTATTATTATTATTTTAATGACCTTATAAAATTATTTAAGCAAAAATAAATTTAAAATTATGTTTTCCAGTACTTATGTTCTCACTTTTTGCTTTGGTTTGTCTCTTCAGACTAAGACTGTTTTAAATGTAGTGGTTTATTAATAAGAGGGATTTTGGGTAGGCTTATGCATTATGCACTTGGGAATACCCACTTAGTTCTTTGTATAATTGGAATTCTTCATAGAATGGGAACAAAAGTATTTAAACTTCAAGATTAAAATATTTTTGCTTTAGGCAGATTACAACCAACATAATTTTATTTAAGCTCCTTCCTCTAAGATTACTGTATCTAATAAGGGTATGAAAAAAGTGTATATGATCAGGTAAATACTTGGGGTGAAAGTGGAAGCTCTGTAAACCATCAACAATCAGGTAGTTCAGAGGCAATCATCTTCAATAGACTAATCTTGAAATGCTTGTATGTGGTAAAGAATTGAAGCATAAAATTACAATTACTACATAGTTGTGTTTTATTTCTGTAATGTGATTTGAAATCAAGTGATGCTACACATTACAATTTTAAAAAGACTTATTGATATACTGCATACAATTCGTAAAAAGAAAGCAAAATAAAGGAATTCATATTCTTTCTAACATGTCAGAAATAAATGAGATCAATGTGGCCTGTTATAATCCACACATTTCTCACATGTATTTGGAAAAAACCCATCATGTAAAACCTGAAGTAAATTGATAAGTCTAAAAGCACAATTAGTGTATTAAATTCACCAAATTCAATAATTACCAGTGAAGTATTACACACAACATTACTGGAAAAACATGTTTTATGCCACTGAATGATTATCAGAGTAGGTTTGTGAAAGCAAAAGTTTGGATTCATCTGGATGCTGTTCCACAGATTTCAGAGTACTTATTTCCAATTTGGAAGAGCCAAATAAATAACAACCTTTTGCCTCTTCAGTCCCAAATTCAGAAAACTTCTTACATTCCCATGCTGATTTCACACCGATCTACAAAGAAAGAGGTGAAAAAGCCCAGCCCAAAAAAACACCCCCCAAAGTGTCAAACCTATATATTCTGATCCCTAAAAGACCAAGATTTTAGAATTAGTACCTTTAATGTATATTTTGTCCTCACACACAGAATTTTCCCTAGCAGAGCTGACTGCTTATATTTTAGAGTCTCCCAATCAAAGTTGTAATGGGGCTCACTGCATATGATTTCCAGTGTTACCCAGAAAATACAGGAATTTTATTCTGGTATTTAATTTTAGTTCATGCTATAATCTCTGTGCATCATATGAAAATGTGTTTCCTACCTGACACAAAACAACTGGATATATTGCTTCACTTTTCAACCAAAATATATCAAGATCATTTACCATCATCATTGTAACTGCACAAAATATTCATGGTACTTTGACAATCTGTAGTGGTATTTGTGGAAGATAGGTTTTTCTAGGCTTTTGACTTTTTAGTGTTTGCAAATTAGTTTAAGCCACAAGACATGCACTATTCTTTGTTAAGAATAAATATTTTACTGTATGTTATGAACCTGAAAGTTCACATTTAATGTCTCAGAGGTTGGTATTTTCCCCTTGCTTAAAACCTAGGTCTCAGGCACCCGGAAAATCTGTAAAATTATGCATTCCTTACGCAAACTACCTCTTTAGAAGAAATAGTTTGTGCTGTGACTTAGTTATAAAACTGGGATCAGTCATCTCAATCTGATTTTAAAAAAGAGGTTTGACAAGCAGATTCAGTGCAGTTATTTGGATTTACAGCACTGCAACTCTGAACAGAACAGTCTAACCTGGAGAGAGCTATTGAATTTACCTAATTGTACACAGTATATTGAATGCAATACATTTGAAGGGATATATGTATTCAACTGGCACCTGGTATATGTAGTCATTGAAAGTTTTCAAATAAGAGAACCAGAAGTACAAGGCCTGACCTCACTCTTCTTTGTTGACACTTAAAAGTCTGTATGAGCATATACCTTTGCATTTAGCATTCTCTAGGTTTTCAAACTGCCATGGCCAAGGCGTATTGGTGTCAGCACTATGCAAGTAGCTTGGCATTTAGCTCACATGCAGGTCTGCAGTGCTCAACCTCATAGTTCCCATGGCATTCCTCCTAAAAGGGAGACACTAACCAAATGTGACCAGGAGAGGCAGTACCTCCTCTTTCATACAGTAGTCCCATGGTTAAAGCACTCAGCTGGTCTGGGGCCAAATCTTTGACCATTGTTGAGACTATCATAATGCAGTTAAGGTTGTGGAGACCATACCACAGCTTGGGGCAAACCTGCAGTAGTAGTCCCTTCCCAAATTTTAGGTTACATATTACGTACTATTAATTATGTTCAGGTTAGTAGGCATGTATTATTGTTATATGTAATATACTTTAGGTGTGGTAGGTATTAGTTGGTGAGCCTGGGACACATTCCCAGTTAAACCCATATGAATGTCAAACCCAGCAGAATGAAGATGTGCATTTGCTCTTCCTTGTCGCGTGTCTTGTTCTGTCTCAGTTGTTTTATGTGTGGTGTGCTGGTTGCTCTCATTGGAAAAAACTCTGCTGCGCTCTGTCATTTACAACTTCCCCAGCACATGAAAATGCTCTCCTTAATAGGCTCCCAGCACAGGGTAAAGCACCCCTCGTACAGCTCTCTCCGTTTGGGTGACACAATCAGCAATTTGCTGTATTGTCAAACACAGCATGATTCCATTCATATGTTTCAGGGGGGAGCAGGACACTGTGATTACATACCTGCCTGCATTCTGCCTAGATAATTTCATTTTTCATTTAAAAGTTGCCTGCTGAAGCAGAGTCAGAGAGCAGCTCTCACAGCTTGTTTAGCTCCCTGGGTGAACATTTCAGTGAATAAGACATTGCCTGTATCACCACCAGTGGCAAGTACCACAGCACACAGCTCATTAAAAGAGCTAATGCAGGTGCCTGTCATCGGCACAGGATTTGGCACAGCACTTGGGACTCTTTCACCTGAGTGCACCGAGGCACACGAGCCTTAGCAGTGCTGCCACTCCAACCACAGCTGTCCTGCAGCTTTAGTATTGACTAAGGAAACCAGGCAGCTCTGAGTTGCCACTCAGCCGCCCCTGGGTGCTCCTGTCAGGCTAGTGCGTTCCTGGGGCTGGGAGGGAGACAAGGCAGAAACATAAAGGCTAAGTACTTGTAACTGGTACTAGAGCTAGCCCTAACTATATAAACCCAGAGTATATTACAATATTTGTTTCCCAGCAAGGGATTTATATCCTTTTATTGACCGGTTTGCTGAAGAATTCACCTGGCCATAACTGAACACATTTTCACAGTTTTCTAAGATGCTAACCAGTAGACATTATATTTTTGATCTTAAAGTTCCAAATTATTTTTTGCTAAGTCTTAAAAGTTTCAATGTGTATGAACTTTAATGGACATCTGAGACAAGTTTTGCAAAAGAAAATGAGCCCTGTAAGCTTACTTGTGAATGAACAAATATAAGCAAATTAAAAACATGACTGTTTTTAAGGGGATGCTATCACTGAGATTCATTTCAATGAGAGACCCAAACACCTGCACTGCAATGCCTTCAAGCAAGACGATATATGCATACATGTAACTGAAGTCTGAGAAAAGCTTTAGAATAATTTCCACTGCTTTCCCTAATTTCTACCATTAAGTTTCATATTTTTAGCTCCTTATGAGGCTGTTTTTTGTGAGTGTCAGCTTTAGTGGTTCATGCAGGAATGTCAAGATGAAGGCCTGAAGAAATGAGTCTATAAAATGTTTTAAAATGATCAAGTATACAATGGAAAAGTAGCCTTTTCTCATTGAAAGAAAAATCTTACATCAGGTCTCGAGTAAGTAGCTCCAAGGTTGACTGATGGGAGCTGAAATGCAGTGTAGCAAAAAATGGCTACATTAGATTTGACTAATTTATGTGCCCCTGAAAACTACATTGCGTTTTACTGGTGTGACCAGCAGACAGAGAGTGACAAGTGAGCCAAAGCCTTAACTCCATCATGTCTCCTTTGCCTGTTGCTGTCCTGTAGCTTGGGTAGGGTTTGCACAAAGGAGTTTGTCTGTCCAGGGAACAGAACCCCAACAGAATGGACAGACCAGGGTGTGTTGGGTGGACAAAAGTGGTCAGAAAGATGAATGGCCATGTAAGCTGCACCCAGAAATTTTACTGGGGTGTGTGTGTGTGTGTGCATGTGTGCGTGTGCATGTAAAGATACTGAGGGAATAGATGGCAAGAAGAGACCCAATTCCACTCGCTTAGTCGTACAATCATTGTTATCTCAGGCATCCCCTTATAAACTCATTAACCTTCAGACTGAGTGTTTTACAAAAGAGGTCCCTAATGACTCAAAATTTCTATCCAAAAACATGAATGTGACTCAGAGGTATGAAATTAAGATATACAGTTGAGAATTGCCTCCTACAAAGTACCACAGCTAAACTTTATGCCAGCCTGATCAGGTTTTGGAAACGACTTGTTTTGTCTGCAATCCTTGAGGTCTAGCAGGAAATTTTAGAATATGCATTGAGCACTCTGAATGAAGGATCTGTGTAAATTACAGGAGTAAGTTACCATTTTCTTTTACATTTTAGCAACAGCAGTCAATACCTCTCTTGTACATGGAGTCAATCTGGGATGTATGGATTAACCCTAGAAACTCCTGAGCTCCAGAAAGAAACCAAAGAGCGAGCAGGAAACTGGGATCAAAGTCTTCCCTGCAGACTTCACTAAACTACATTGGTGCTTGTACAGTAAATGCTGCTATTTTAAAACAAGTTAGATGTTTTGACAATCCTGATCCTTTGGGATAAGTATAAGTCATGCTCTGGTAATTCAGATCAGATTTAAAAGCCTCCTCTGTTCAGTGCTCTGATTTAGGTATGTGCAACTGTAGCTTGCAGGAAAGGAGGATTTCACAAAGAACTTGCAGGTCAAATGAATTACCCACAACGTTATACAACAGCTGAGCAGTAGTGTTTGGACCATAACTCTGGATTTAAGTGTTTCAATTCTGCATCTGATGCCTTAGTCATTTATTGGCTTTAATTTCATGTGTTTGGAAGGAATTTTTCCCATGGGAGGTTTCAAAAAGACTGCAGCTAGTTATTCTTTGAAGATTCTGGATTCAGATGGTGCTGATGTAATTTAGAAAACATTTTAACTCAGTCCAGGCTATACTATTACAAGTAAAAATTGTTTCAGCAAATAAGATGTGCTCAGAACATGGTGACCTAATAACCTGTAATAAGGTCCTCAAAATACATACTAAATAGAGGGAAATGGAGATGCCAATTGCCCCTAGCAGTGACACCCACGGTTCTCCTGTAACACTGTGTCACATACTTGTTTTAAATATATTAGTAAAGAATGTATTATACTTTCTACGGTAACAATAGATAGAGAAAACCAACGAAGCTATGTGTAGCAGTAATAAAGAAAACCTTTTAAGAATGATTTAATGGAGCCACTAGGAACTAATGGTGCTGACTAGGAACTAATTACAGCTGCCCCTCTGGCCTTGGGTTTGCTCGCAGGGAGGTTCTGATTACCCGGCGTGTGCTGCTGTCGCTGTCTGTGGCCGGCGCTGCTGTTGTTTGTGCAGAAAACAAAGATACCTCACAAGCTGCTGCTGACTGAGGTGGGGGGCAGGGGTGTGTGAGTTGGAGACAAGAGACAGAAAGTGTTGCCGTAGTCTTCAAAGTGCTGCGCTTGGGGTATGTGTCCATTCACTAATTGCCCAGGAGTTCGGTCACAGCAGGATTTTGTGATTACACAGCTTAATTGTTCCTGCCTATTATAAAGGGCTCTTTGTTTTTGCCATTTGTCTTTCATATTCATCCATGCTTTCTATTATGTTTCTGCTTGCTTGTCCCCCACTTGTCCCCTACCAATTCCTACAGACTATTATTTGCCATTTCAATACACTCCGCCATGCACGCCTCGGTTTAATTTCCTCATGCCTCTGCTCTTTCAGTTGTTTCTGTCTCGGTAACTCTCAGCCTGCTCCCCTACTTCTAATTCAGCTCCCACTCACTTACTGAAAACCTCTCATGCTGATTTTACTTAATACAGTATCATTAACGGTAGGATTTCTCAGAGAGTTTTTCAGAGGTACATGCATAAGAGGATGGACTTTTCACGGTGCAAGCTATTTATTGTGCTTGTTAGAAACAGTGTTAAAATAAAGGTGGCTATGAACACTCCAGAGTAAACACCCTTGCAAAGAGTAGACCATGGGGGCCTTTATGAGACCCCAGCAAGGAAACTGTCTTAAAATGTCTCCTCCCTACTGCTTGGTTGAAGGGTGAGTTGTCCCACACAATTATGATTCTCTCTGGTTAAAAGTGAATATGTGGGGGAGGAATAAGTAATAAACAAGATACAGTTCCTGAATTGTCTAGGTCTTCAAAACCAGCATATTATTAAACAACAAGCTGAGAGTGGTCAGATGCACTGCCACAGTCAGAAAAAAGTACTTCCTTAACCTGGTTATTTGTGTCAGGGACAGCAATGCTGTGTTCATGTAGCATTTACTATGTTTTTGATTTAGGCTTCCCGGGACAGTAATGTTTAATGGAATTGCAAATGGCTTCACAAACCACTTCTCACTCTGATGAAACAAAGGAAAAATAATATAAAGGGTAAAAATGCCTTCACATCCTGCTCTCACCAGAGTATTACACTGCCACAGTCAGAAAAAAGTACTTCCTTAACCTGGTTATTTGTGTCAGGGACAGCAATGCTGTGTTCATGTAGCATTTACTATGTTTTTGATTTAGGCTTCCCGGGACAGTAATGTTTAATGGAATTGCAAATGGCTTCACAAACCACTTCTCACTCTGATGAAACAAAGGAAAAATAATATAAAGGGTAAAAATGCCTTCACATCCTGCTCTCACCAGAGTATTATGGGAAACATGCAAGTAAGAAAACAAATCGGTGCCTCGTTCACACTTCATCAACTGCCTAACAACTTGCAACCAGTTAATTACATACCTTTAAAATGCATGTACAAGAGAAATGATTCAGAAAAAAAGCTTCTATAATGAGAAAGGACAGCACAGAAATCCTTACTCCATGCAGGTAAATTTAAGCCTTTAAATCTGACAGTACTGAAAAAATGTACTGCATGTAATAGTAAGGTAAAGGTTGTCTGCTTTATGCCAAGCATTTAAGAATCATTAATCTACAATGATTGCTCTACATTTGTTTTTTGCTACTAACCTTTATAACCTCTGCTCTTCACTTAAAAGGGAAATAAGGATTTACACATTACATAGAAGAACTGGATGCTAAATTGATTAAATATATTGAAGACTATCAAGTGATAAGTAATATTAGGGCTGAGTTACTTTCACATTTCCAAATACTTAGGACCCATGTAGACCAGTAGCTCAGGTTTTGTAAATACATTATTGCTATGGCTAGCAGCAGAACATGGACTTTTTACTGATTTTGCAAATCCTCTGGACTTGTCAGGTTTTGCTGAGCTTGCTTTAGTATTCCTGCAAGTGTTTTACTTTGCTTACCTGTAACAACAGTCTTAAAATGATCAGGAGGTTCTTGTCTAATATGCTGATTTCCACACTGGTGACCAGTGCTAGGCACAAGGACATGAGAAAATGGAATGAAGCTGGGGAAGTTCAGATTGGACATAAGGAAAAGGTTCTTCACTGAAAGGGTGGTCAGTCACTGGAACAGGCTCCCCAGGGAAGTGGTCACAGCCCAAGCCTGCCACTGTTCAAGGGGCATCTGAGCAACTTAGTCACATGCTTTAGTTAGGCAGTCCTGTGAGGAGTGGGGAGCTGGACTCAAAGATTTTTATGGGTCCCTTTCAACTTGAGATATTCTATGTTTCTGTGTTTTACTTTTTGGTAATTTTATATAATTGTGTGATACAACCATAACATGTAGCAATAACAGGTAATAAGCAGTTGGCAGAATTGAATGTTTATGCCCTTATCATAATAATATCATAATAATGTGTCTGCAGGGATTACAGTGTTGGAATGACAGGAGTGGGGGAGGTGCAAGATGACACTAGAAACTTCAGGGCTGTAAACAAGTCGCCGTTGGTCAGCTAAAAATACACTGACCTGGGAAGCTGGGAAAAGCGACTTGCAGGGGTAACAAAGCAAACAAACAACTCCCATCACACTGAACCAAACCATCTGAAGAGTGGAAACAACCTAAGTGTGAGCAAAACACCAGTGACAGAGAGGTGAATGTTAGGAAGTTATTATAAGAATTTTAGATGTCTATTGTAGAGATGGTTTTTTTTTTCCTTGTAATAGCACTATGTTCTTTTTTTCTGTAATTATTAAATCTGAACTGAGAAATCTTTCATGAGCCTGTAAAGAATTTACCTATGTTGACAACAGACTCTTGACTTTGCAAATCATGTTTGTTTTCTTCTTTGCTATGCAAAAATATAAGTGCAATAACTGTTCCTTGAGGAAAGCCCTCACAATTAAGTTGACTATCATAAGTTATTGATATATTATTGATATATATTAATATATTTTCTGGCCTTCAGAGATTATGCTATTTTCACTGACCAATGATAGGATTTTAGGAATAAATTTCTTGTGTTTCAATTCTTCTCTTTTTCCCTGATGGAGACGTCACTACAGAGTTTTATGCTCTGTGGCTTGCCTGACCAACTGGAAGCAAAATCTACTTTATTCTGACCAGATTGTGTTTCAGTGTGTATGAGGCATAACATGAACAGTATATGATGGTCAAAAGTAGCAGTAGTTAGGTTCCCAGTCATATAATGAAAGGGTGATGTGTAATAATACAATACTGAAGATGCTGCAAACATATTTTTTCCAGTACAATATCAAGTTTAAGATTTATTGCCCTCTTTTGTGCCACACCATTGATTGCTGCCCTTGGGCCACAAGTTCTTTTAGCCACAGCAGGACTATACGAAGTATTTATCTGCAATATCCATTAAGCAATCAGGCTTTTTGATCCTGTGCCCTTTTTTCACTGCACCTTTTCTGTGCTCTGAGGCAGTTGGATCCAGCCCAGTATTTTCCTCCAAAACACACTCCCTCAGAGCAGTACACTCAACACTACTCAAACATTCATTCCTTTACTATATGCAGGAAGATAAAAATGCCTTAAATACCCTACAGATAGTTGTATTCGCAAATGTAAGGAATTTGATTTTAACTCAAAGCAGGTCTTGACTATCTCCTATAGATTTTCTGTGCTCTTAAAATGCAAAATGAAATTAACCTGGAGGACACTGAACTAAATGTGTTTTTAGCTTAAAGCTTGCTGCAGTCTGTTGAGAGTCTTAAATGGATATTGTAGTGCAAAAGTTTTGTGGATTGCCAAGAATGCTTTAATGGTACTCCCAACTGAAAAGTAATTGAAGAGGTGGGTGAAAAGGGCTTGCTTTTTCTTTATTTTAGTCACAGATGCATCAATGCATAGAAGCAGCAAAACATTTTCAGTACCTCCTTGTTAGTATCGAAAGCAAAAAACCGTCATTTACTTCTGGGTACCAATGCAGTTGTGATAGGAATACCTATTTAAAAAAAAGAAAAATAAAATGGTGCAAACATTGGTAATGTAACATTTGCAACTCATAACTTTAGTATCAGCTTTGATAAATTTAACTTTATCCATAACTAAATAAGGAGTAAGAATGGGCATTTCCTGCTAGTTGCTTAGCACACACCTGATTTCAAAATGAAGAGAACTGATAAACCATTATTTGATCTTGTGAGGTTTATAGCAAAAGTCTTTAATCTGAAAAGAGTTTCAGCTCAAGAGTTTTAGTGGGAATTATTTCATACTGTCAGCTTCAAGTGCATGGCAACATTGAGGCACATTCCCATAAAGTGCTTGTCTAACATTACAATTAAAAAGACAATATTGTGTTTTGCAGCAATATTTTTAGACAATTTGTGAAGGTTTCACAGTAAAATTTTTACATGAAAATGGAGATTGTGGATAGCAGTGGCCAAATAATCTAATAATTTCTACACAGTGCACTGAAAACTTCCCTGTAGAATCTTAAAGAGAGCACACTATTCAAATGTGTTAAAGAATGCATTAAATAAAAGTTAACCAATAACAAACTTAGTAAGACTTATTTGATTGTAAAATGTGTCAAGGGAAAACAAAAAGTGAAATAGGGTAACAATCACTGGTTTTCCCTGGGTAGCAAATATGTTGGCATCAAGTGATATATATCAAATCACGTATTTCAGAAAACAAAATCACACCAAAGCTAATTCTGGTTTTTTTCGTGAAAATGTTTTAAGCATGTCCTGGTTTAAAAGACAGGTGTCTGCAGAGGAAGGCAGGAACCTCCCTGGAATGCAAAATATAACCCCCTCCCTCCAAATTATTATAACCTTGAACTTACTGGGCTTTCAGGCAAAGATATAGGAAAAGGAATAACAGTTCTCTACTTACATATATATATGTATACACATACATACAGACATACACACGCACACATATATACACACACACACACACACACACACATATGTATTATATAACAAGGCAGACAATCAACCACAGTAACAACAAAAACCAGACAGCCTTTGGTCGCCCATCAAGCGATTTCATCAAGCGATTTCGTGAAGTTAAGCCCACAACCGGCAGGGCACTGTTGGCTCCTGGAGAGGCAGAGGGGCTGCGCTGGTTCCGCTGTGGCCTCAGGGGCACTCCGATGTGGGCTTGGGAAACCTCCTGGAGAGCTAGGGAGAGCTTGGGCGGAGGGGAGGATGGGAGATTGCTCCTTTGCACAGCTCACAGGCAGCGGCTGGTCACGATGTCAGGCTACTACGCAGAGAAGTGGCCCGGTGGGGGCAGCCCCAGTCCCAGTGGCTCCCCACACATCAGCTCAAACGGCCGGGAAACAGGGAGAAGGCGAGCAGGCGCTCCCGGTCCCGGGTTTTGGCACCACACGCGCTGGGGGTCTGAGCTCCCGAGTGGCAGGGAAGCAGGGAAACAAACCGGCAGGCCCTGGTCGCAGTGCCGAAGTAAAAAAGAAAAAAAGTAAAAAAACCCCTACAGGGCAATAGGATCTCAGGTCTGATCCAGTCACCGTGCTGGCGCGGCTGCTCCCTCAATCCCCCACTGGAAGGAAGGACCAACCCCGGCCCCAACTCCTGCAGGATCCCGAGTCCTCCTTCACCCATCTCAATATCCCCCGAGCCGTGGTGGGGTGGGGCGAGGGGTAAGGCGGTCAGGGCAGTGATAATTCCGGGCACAAAATGACTATGGGATAACTCCCATCACCATGAGCCACCTCCCCCTCCACTCCCCCAAGACGAAGCATTAAAAGCTGTAAGCATTGCTGAAAGATTCAGATTTTACAAGAGGCTGGGTATGTTCTGTTCGGAATTGTGTGTAACAAGAAATTTTATAGATTGTGTCCTTGTACTAAAAATGGTCTTACAGTGTGCCTTCCAATTCAATTTATTAATAAGTACTCTACCCCACTGTCTTCTAAGATAGTAGACTCCTATCTCAACAACTGTGGAAATATTTTATTTCTGCAAAAAGACATGGTCAGATTACAGACAACTATGCATTCATACTTTCCAAGCTCAGTCTCAAAGTCAAGATCATTTAAATTATAAACAATTTTATATTTGAGCTTAAAAATAACATTTTAGTAATAAACTGCCAAGAACTGACTGCACAGTCAGGCAGAGGTGTCATTTTACATTGGTTTCCAACAGTGGCCTGACTAGTAGAAGTACCTCCCAGCATCTAGTTAGGAACTCCCTGAGCCAGAGGTAGTTCTTAAGTGTGTGATAATCTGTAATGGATTTTCCCTCCACGAACTTGCCCATTGACTCTTGAAGGTACGTGAACTATGTGGAAAAACCTCCTGCTTCAGACTATACTGGCACCTGCACTTGTTACGGCAACTGATAAAACCAATTAAACACTGAATGAAAACACAAGCCCTAGTGTATCCATCTGCACCAGCCAGGAAAACTGAACCACCATCCATGAAGCCAGAACTGGCAGTACAGTGCAGCCAGCTCTATGTGCAGCAGATGTGGCTGACATCAGTCCAGATCAAATCTGGTGTGCACTAGGGAAGTCATCAGCTGAAGAAAAATACTGCCATTTTGTGTGGGTTACAATATATGCAAGGTACAGAACTGCTTCGTAC
The DNA here is from genome assembly GCA_013399875.1 of Gymnorhina tibicen. Lineage (NCBI taxonomy): Eukaryota > Metazoa > Chordata > Aves > Passeriformes > Artamidae > Gymnorhina > Gymnorhina tibicen. The sequence goes on from VXAZ01008846.1 coordinate 1,052,614, forward strand.
TGAAATATTAAGAACTCCCACTATTACATGTGAATATCCAAACAGATTTATTGTTGTCCAATTGCCAACAAATCACCACAAGAGTAGACTCCTTATGTATTTGAATCTCCATCCTCACTGAAGGAAAACACAGCCACTGAAATGCAAGATCCTCAAGTTTTTGGGGACTCAAACTGTAACTACATGGGCTGAAAAAGGATCAGGCCAAGTACCTTATTTCGTGCAGGGCCTGTCCTGCTCTGTGTGTGGCACAAGGTGAGCCTGTCAGGCCGCCCTGCCGAGCCGGACGTGCGGTGCAGGCCCCGCAGCCGCGGCCCCTCAGAGCAGCCCGGGGCGGCCGTTCCGGGAGTACGGCAGGCTTCGCGCGCCGCGCCCGGCGCGTCACGTGACGCGGCCGGCTGCGGCCCGCCCCCCCGCGGAACGGAGCAAAGGGTAAGCGGCGGGAGCGGCCGGGAGCCGGGCGGAGCCACGGGAGCCGGGCGGGCTCGGACGGCCNCGCGGGGCTGGCGGAAGCGCTGCTCACGTGGGGCACCTGCCGCTGCTTCCCCGCCGCTAGCGGGGTGTTGGGTTCCTGCCTTCTTCGTCCTTCACATTACCGAGATATCTATTTCCAGTGGGAAGGGACTGGATTAAAAAGACCCGGCAGAGCCAATAGTGAGAAGCACCGCTGTTCTCTGCATCCTCCGCCTGTCAGAGGCGGTGCGGCAGGCGGTCGTACCCTGCTGCCGGTGGAAGTGCAGCTGGCGCTTGGGCGAGGGAATGGGTTTGGAGCGACTCCAGGATTCTGCTCCCGTTCATTGGCATCATGTCTGCAACTGGGACTTGTGCTGTGCACTGCTTTTGGTCCCGGACTGAATGCAGTTCTTACTTAACATATTTTTCTGCTTTATTAAACTTCTATCAGGTCTTGTATTTGTCCTATGAGGACAGTTAATGGCTGTTCTCTAGTATCCTGATGGAGTGGCTTTCCTGTTACCCTACATCCTGGACATCCGAGAGAGAATTTATTGCTGTTTGTTTTGGGGTTTTGTTTGTTTGTTTTTTTTTTGTTTATAATGATAGTACTTGTCCGAAAGTGGCTGCTTTTCCACATCTCGTGCTTGTCCCACAATCTGTTCTTAGTTAAATGCTTCTCCATATAAAGGCCACAATGCTTGAAGCTGAAGAGATTCAGCCAGTTCCTAGACATGTCTCTCTGGTGTTCCTACTTTTTTTAAGGAAAATGAATTTTCTTGGAAGTTGGCAAAAAGCTTAGATAGAAAAAGTGCAGCTGAACAAGTAGGCTCTAACCTTGTAAAATCTTTCAATTAGCCAGTATTCCATTATAGAAGTTTTACATTTTTTTTATATTACCATCCTTGTTCTGTGGAACTGGAATTCACTGAGCACACCAAGGTACCAGAAAAGGCAAAGCTGCTTTACAACTCGCTAAATAATTTTCTTGTACCAGCACTTCTTCATTTTCTTTTTCTCCCCTAAAAGCATATGCCACACATACTTGTTCATTGTTCAGCTAGGAAGAAAATAGAAATTGTCAACAAAATATACTAGGAAAACAGAACCTCTTGGGGATTTTCAGGTTAAATGAAATAATTTCTCCAGAAAACTTCAGATTTTGACTTGATTTTTCCAATATGCAGCTTTTTAACTGAATACATATGCATTTTGTTAAAAAATGTAACAGTTTTAACTACTGCATTTGAGAGATTTTCCAGGAGTCTTTCATTTAATTTACTTTCAAAATTACAGATTCTTTTATTTAACTTGTATGTCTTTACGAAAATAAATTTTCTCCTGGAACTGATGGTAAATAACTATATGCATGGTATAGTAGTGGGTGATATTCAGATCCCTGAAAATAATATTTTAAGCATGCTAACAATAATTTTAAGATTCAAATGGTTTCACAGTCATAGTTGGAATTTTGTGGTGAGATCTTTATAAGTTGATTAGTGTGCCACAGATTGCAGGTGTTTATGCTTGTTAAGTTGTTTTGCTTATTCTTGAGACCTGAGAAACTTACATGGCAGTTGAAGCTGTCACAAATCCCAGACTCAAAATCAATATGGTGGGGAATGATAGAGTGCACTAGGTCTGCTCTTAACAAGTCCCACAGTGACCTCTAATGTTCAAGGATAAAACCCGAGTTGTTAAAAGACAGGAATTATTTTTTGAAGGCATAATTTTCTGTATTAGTTCATACATTTAGTTTATTACTATGCCCCGGACAGTAGATAGTAGGTAGTTGGTTCATCAGGTTTCATGGCTGGTTTTCACGGGAATGTTCTGTTGGGGAGTCCGTCCCAATTTCTCCGCTTTGAACAAGGATGCACAAAGCTGCTTTTACAGTAGTTGTGGGAGAATGAGTAATTTTTGTGAAGCATGCTGAAAATGGAAAATACCTTTCAAATAGTAAAAGCATTTTCTATTCTTTCTTTTGGCATCATTTGTTCATACCATAATAAATATTATTTTCAGTTATTATTCTGTCCTCATATACTCAGTGCATACTGGCATGCTTTAAAGATTCATAGCTGAGAATCTTATTTCTTCTATTAATTAGTTTCTGTATTCATTTGACTTTCCATTAGGCTAGAAGAAACTTCCCTGTTCTGTACTGAACTCAGTTCTTCTTAATCCGAAAGCAAAGCCTTTTAGAAGAATTTGTTTCTGATAATATTCATATTTGAAGCTGAATGCTTTTATTCTTAGGCTGCTCACTGAATGTCATCTGAATACTTATTCCTTTTTTGTTGTTGTTTTTGCCTAAGTTTGATTCTGGATAACCACAACTGACGTGACAGTTCCATGGTACTTGAAAGAATCCAGAGAGTTGACAAGATAAATATACAAGTTTATTGAAATTCAAAGGTTATGCTATTGCTTACCATAAATATAATTTACCAATTCAGTAAGTTTTGAAGCAACTCTTCATTCATGCAGTCTACTTGAGAGCAAAACATAGCAGCAGCTGGTAGTCATTTGCAAAGGACACTTAAAATTAATTTAGAGAATTAACTTCGGTTGCAGGCATTCAATCCTTAGGCTGAAAGCAACACCGAAATTTCAGTTGTTAGAAGCTGAACATGTTATGTTGCTCACTTAAGTGAGTTCCAAAAATTGATGTAATTTAGTACTTTCATTTATGTACAGTATATATGAATGATTTTTAGTTTATTTGAAGGTGCAGAAACGTGCATAAAACCAAATATTGTAACTTTTGTGTTAGAAGAACTGGTACTCTGCCAGTTGCCTGTGTGATAGTATTATATTTCATTACATCTAAAGTTTTAAGTGCTGGGAAAAAATCTGATTTGTAACAATTATTATTAATTTTTTTATTGCAATTCCTTTCCTTGATGCTTGTGCATATAAAATGGAATCCTGAATAACTTGTCAGAACTGAGGGGTGACTGATTACTTGCCATCCTGAACTAGTTGTTAATTTGATTGCTGAGAGTAACTTTGGTCTACAGCTGTGTTTTCTTCCAGTTTTGCTTTATATTTGAAGAGTGAAATGTTTTGTTTGGAAATACAAGATTGTCCACAAGGGTAAAATTTGTGTACTTGAAACACAAAATAAATTTGTAAGAATAGGCAATATGAATTTCTTTCCAGTTACAACCAGCATATGAACTAAGCCATTGTACATGGCATAGATCCCAGTGATGGGGTATAGTAATATTATGTTAAAAGAAGAATCAGTTCTACATTAAACTGATTTTTTGCCCCCAGCAATAATTCTGTGACTGATTATGTTGACGATTGTTGTGGTTTAAGCTTTTCTATTTGGTTTGTGAGCTGAAAGCTAATTATGGTTGATCTGGTTTTGTCTGCTTCTGGGAACTTTTCTGTATATTACAGCACTGAGAAGATTAGAAAAATGGATTTTTATTGTTGTTTTTCTTTATTGTGCTATACTGCAAAAATTCTGCATATTTCATAGGGATGGGAGCTATTACATGGAAATTGTAATTGCTTGAATTCAAGCAAAGGCACAAGAAAATGGTACAAAATGGAGTTGAAGCTAACAAAATCTGCTGCTTTGTATTTGCAACAAGTGAAACATCTGGGTGTCAGGACAAAATGACTAATTTACAGGAAAGAAAAAAGAACAGCAGAGCATACGTGTGCAGTTGCTGAAACTGCAGATTAGGTTATGATTTGCTTCTTCAGTAATGCAGCAGTCATTTCCATGACCTGTGATATCTTCAAATGCACAACAGAGGGGTGTTTAATGTCTGTATGCTAGGGGATACCGGGACAGTAATAAGACGGAGGAATAGGATGAGTAAAACCTGAGCAGAGTATAAATATATTAGTTGAATAGACATGTTACCACTGTGGTGGAATAATACCAGGATAGAGTTGGCTTTATTGAAGGATAAATGAGAGCTCCTTCTGGAACTAGACAGGATTTTAAAACAAAAACTTAAATGCACTGATCTATATTGATTATTTTAACTGAAAGCTTACATGGGCTAGTCTATTTTGATTCTTCTGTGGCATTCATCACCATCATGTCCCAGCCTGTACTTGGATAAATACATGTGAATTAAATCAGCCTACTAAAAAGTCTGCCTACTTGTACCCTTACAGTAATCACTGTAATGTAAAAGTTACTGAAATGTGCAACTGAAGTGGGAAATGAGAGTCAGGCTGCATGGCAGTATTTAGCTCTGGCCTTGTGTCATGAAAGATTGTAGAAAAAGCACGTGTTAAAAAGATCACACAAATTCTGATACTGAGCAGTGTCCTGTTAATCATGGTCGTTAGGCTAGGTATAACCTCATCTTCAAGTCAGACCAGTCTTAAAAGGTTTTGTCCTCAGTTTTATGCTTCATAGGACTCAATAAAATTGGGCTTATTCACGTGTTATGGTGTTTTCTGTTATGAAAGTCTTCTTTATTTTCAGACCATATATCCTGAATTCTAGTGTGATGCCACTGGTTTATAGAAAAATGCATATTGTGATTGACAGAGAAGTTGGTTGTTTCAATGGATTCTTGAACTATGTATAATATAGCTACAATTTCCTGAACAAGATCAAATAGGTCATTTCAAACTAACATAGCAGTCTTGGTGGGGTAGTTGTTTTGCATACAGGTTGTAATTCCCTCTTCCTGTTCCCTCACATGCCTTCTTGTAGAAGCACATCAGGGGCCATTCTATTTCCTTTGCGGATGACTGCTAATGCCTTGTTTTTACAGCTATTTTTCCTATCATACTTCTGTGGGTAATTTTAAAGTACCTAGGTTTGCAAATATATTGTAACCTGGGGCTTTCTGAATTACTTGATGATTTTCTGCAGGCTGTTTGATAAACAGTGTCTTCTAATGTGCAGGCAAGTGTAAGAAAAAATAAACATTTTATACATAGAAAGCTATCTGAATAGCATCTCTGCTCCATATGTTGTAGTACCCACGAGAGGCTCATTATAATCCCTGGACCTTTTGTGTGCCAAATACTTCAGTCCAGATAACGCTGTGCTCCATCTGCCTTAATCTCTGAGCTGCACAATGTGAAATTCTTAATGCTTTGACCTGCTATATGCTAGCATTTTTGATCTTGGATTTTTCTTGTCCATGTTTCCATTTCAAACAAGTTTTCAAGGTTGTGGGTTTGAAGTTTGTTAGTTCTACTGAATTATTCTGTGGGTTTTTTTCCCCAAAACAAGTATTACTTACAAATGCTGAAAAGCATATGCGTCTCTAAAATATTTTTATTCTGTTTTTTTTTTTGTATTTGGTTTTGTTTATTTTTTTTCCCCATCTTTTAAGTGTTGTGATTTGTTGATCTTATTTGAGGTGTCTAACTGGGCAGAGATCCAGAAATGTATGTTGGGGGGAAATTATTCTTCTCAGCAAACAATACTTTGCTTGCCTCACTGACACGCATTTAAACCTGTCATCATACTGCACTGTATTTCCGAATTTCACTCCAGAAACATGATGCTTGTAAAATCTACAGATGTTTTAGAAATGTCTAAGAGCAGAATATTATCTTTAGGAGTGATGGCTATCTTATGTTTTCTTAATTAAAAAACTCCAACCAGAGTTTTTTCTTTTAATTTTAAGGGTCTTTTTTGCATCTACCCTTTACCACCCTAAATTCTTTCTTGTGACTGCATTAAATGCTTACCATTACCTTTTTCCCTTCTTTTCTCCTACAACCATCAAAGTATAAGAAAAGACAACACTGCACATTTTAATCCAGAGTGTTTATCAGTTGAGGATTATCCATTCACATGTCCAGTGACTGGTAGAAGGTAATGCTGCAAACTGCTTTTTTGCTGCCTGTGTTCCAGCTCTTCCCCTGTGGCAGTGCAAGACAACTTGAAGCCCCTTGTATGGAAAGAGTGAGGGGTAACTTCCCATTTACTGGCAGTTGGGTGGTGAACTATTTTGTCAACAGTTGCATGGCAGCTCTGCACGAGCATTTACTTGTCTGTGGTTTTTAGAGGGGAAAGCTTATGAAACAGACCTGGCAAAAATGTGTGCACTGGCAAGTCAGGTACTGATAGTGGTAACTTAGCTTTGTGTTGAAAATGTTTTGCCATATGAAAGGACTTAAGATTAAGAATGGATTGTTTATAAATAGTTCTTCTCAAATTGTTTGAAATGTGTGTGCAAATGTTTTCTGTCTTTTGGGAAGAAAGGCTTCTGCAGGTTGGCTCAGTTTGTGCCATGGGGAAAAGCTGTCCTTTGCTGTGGGAGATGGGGAACCAGGAAAATTTCAGAATGTAGCACATCATTATAAATGAAGGATTCATCGTTTTGGTGTACAGGGAAGATGAAACCAGTGGTTTGATCAGTTGCTGAGAGGAGAAGGGAGGAGAGGAGAAAATTCAGGGCAAGTAGAGAAGTCCTTCAGCACATGAGCTGTTGTTGGTTTTGGTGGCTTTGCAAATTGATTGCTTGTAGGTGTGCTGCTGGTGCTTTTTCCCTCATGTTTTTTCATATTGTGCCATGTAAAGCTGGATGTGTTCAAACCCACAAAAGTAGGACTTTAATTCCCAGCGTTGTCCATAGCCGCTTAAAATTGCTGGTGTTGCCTTGTCCAAGTGGTGTACTGATAATGTAGCATTTTGTCTTAGCAGTTTTAGCCTGGCTGCTAGATTCTCTGTCACTATTAATTAGCTTGTAGTTCTAGGAAGCATATGGTTAGTCTCCTGTGGATTGTCTGACCAATTACTTCTCTTCAGATACTAGATTTTTCTGTAGATACTAGCATGGGGCTGCTGCAAGAAGTTTATAACAAGATCTGTCCATGGATTTAGTAGAAAGGATGGGATGAATATTCATGTTCCATTATTAATGAAAAAGAGGTTTGACTCTGAGGAATTTTAAGAGATGTAAAGTTGTCTGATTTCTGAATTAAAAAAAAATATTCCTAAATCAGCCATATTGTGGTACATGTGTCAGACAGTGTTTTCCTGCTCAAGTTACTCTAGAGATTATGGTGAATATATTTGTGAGTAAGGACTCCAAATGCTGTTTTGTGGATGACATTGCTGTTAGAGTGGAAGAGGTCCGAGATACCAGGCCTTGTAGCAGAGAAGTAGAGTTCCAACTAGAAAACTCAAGAGGCAAAGTTCAAAGTAAATAGGTTGACAGAAGGGTATTAAGGTGCAAGCAATGATGTAGGTAGAAGGTAGACAAAACCCTGATTTTTAGAGATTCTATTTTTACACAGCATGTTTTCCAAAGGTAAAGCTCTGCTGATTGAGGCAATAGTCTCTTCTGGTGGGTTGATTCTAATAACAAGTTCTTAAATGATAAGTTGGGAGTAAATCATTATAGCTTTTCTCTTGAAATGGTGAGGTTTTTGTTCTGTTTCACAACCTATTTCAAATTAATTCTAAAAGTGGTTGATGCAAACTGAAAATGTTTTCATGAAATGTTCAGAAAGAAAATGACTGAATTATAAGCAGTATGCAAATCCGAACTTATGAACATGTTATAGATGACGAAATATTTCCACTTAAAAAAATAATTAAAACCTTTTGAAGGTGAATGTCAGATGTAATAGTATTAGAAGACAGATCTTGTCATTGCAAAGCTATTAATATCTATAAAGAATTCTAGTAAAGAATATGCAGATGGCTTACTTTGTAGAACTGAGTTTTCTCTCCTGAGTTTGATCCTTTTTGGAATTAAGAAGTTCTATCTGTGACAGAAATACTATCTTCAGTACTATTTCATCGGAGTGGTTTCAGTTTATATTCTGCATACAAATAGTTCATCACTTCCATGTTTCTGAAAATGCAACGAAGAAAAAATGATTATATTACGAAATTCTAAATACTTTGTAAGATTGAATGAAACTGCATATATTTATGGTTTTCATTCTTTTAATTGAAAAATAACTGTTCTTGAATATAAACACAGTGGGAGACTCAAAAATTCAGGGCCCGGTCTGTTTCTTTCCTTCTGTGTATTGGAGTTAGGAGTGACAGAGGGAGCAGGGACTTCACAAGCTGATCTTGAGGGAGGGCTACCAGGGTTTCATTAGGTGGAAGGAGCAGTTTAAAAGGGAGTTGCCAATAGGTGAAAGGTTTCATTTTTTTTGAAACTGCAGTTACGTAACTTAGGCTTGTGTCTATGCAGCAGTACCTGATATTGCTTGAAAAGCAAGTACCAGCTTGCTTTTCAGAGGTATGACTAATGTGATCAAACAGCTGATGTTTCAGTGCACTTTGTAGGTATTTTCCAAGCATGTTCAGTGGTTCGGGGCTAAATAAATAGATGGGAGATAGTATAATACATGGAGTTGGAATGTGTGGGAATCATCCCATGTGTCATTACATAGCTGCCTAGTCTGCCAGCATGCTTTTAACTTTGATGTAGTGGCGAACAAGGAGTCAGTCATTGTGTTATGGTGTGTCCCCATGATATATGTGACAATTTGAATTGATTTTGTGTTTGCAGTTACCACCAGTGTGGAAATGATGCATTTGTGCATTTTCATTTGTGAAAATATTTAATAAAGAAAAGGTAATTTATTGCAAATAGGTTTCTTTTGCTTAACACAATCCACCTTTGGGGGTGCGAAATTAATAATTACCAATGTGTGGAGAGAAAACTATGCTTTTCTTTTCCAAAATGCATTATTAAATTTTCTCTGGTTGTATCACTTTGCTTCTTGATTATCTGCTACATTGAGTCATTTTTATCAAGTACTTCTGCTAGAACAGGATCACAATAAATGTTCAAATTAGCTGAAGGGTAAATGTCAAGTGTCAAGCTCTATTCCGTAGGATAGACATTTAAATTCTGATGAAGATTTCCAGTTTTTTGGTTTGGGGTTTTCCATTCTCATGTGCACACTCGTTTTTTTTTTCACTCTGGATATTGTGAGCCTGTAACAGATGATAAATTTATTCTTAATTGTTCCGTGTTGAATTGCTACATGTTGATGTTACTTCAAATTTCTTTTATAACAATGTTTTTTCTTTCCTTCCTGTTTTTCAGATTATGGCACAGGCTCAGGGTCTGGGGAAGAAATACATTAAAGCCTTTTTTAAAGGTTTCTTTGTTGCCGTTCCTGTAACTGTGACTTTCCTGGATAGAGTTGCCTGTGTCGCAAGGGTGGAAGGAGCATCAATGCAGGTATTGCTGGAAATACCTTTTGTCTGTCAGGAAATTAAAATGTGGCTCTCCACTGATAATAGCAAGATGAAAAAAAAATATTTTTCTCAATTGCTATTAAATGACGTTCTAGTATGGAATAGCTTAATTTCTACTTTGTTAAATATTTTGTGATGTGAAAGGAAAGATTTTGAGAACAAAACTTCCCAAATTTCCGTGTCAGTTAAAGGAAAATATATGGAAAAATAGTGATAGAGATAGATTGTTTTGATATCTTCCTAGACATTTAGAAATAGTTGGAGCAATACCTTTTGTCTCTTGGCATTGAATTGATGACTCACAAAGAGGTTTTATTAATTTTTAGTAGCTACATTATAGTAACTGTATGGCAAAACTGTTTCTTGCTATACTTGCTCTTACTAATGATCACATATGGCATCATTGCAGGGAAGAATACTGAAAGTGGCATGAGCCTAATATTATTATTTATTTTTGTCAGGAAATGGGTATCAGTTCATTGTTTTTACTTTGGTTATATTGAATGTTTATACAACGTAAGCAAATAAATATAAATAAGATGTGTAATATTTAGATGATAAAGAAATACTCATGAACACTATTTTGTTTCTGCTGTTTATTTGGTCTTGAAAAAGCTATGTTTTTACATAGATATACAGTTTCTATATTGTTACTTTGCATTTTGAATCATATGCACTGCACATTGGTGTGCACCAGCACTGATAACTATGATGTATTTTGTTCCAATGTTGCAACATTCCAATGAGAAGAGAGTAAGGATTTGATTCTTGGATGTCAAGCTCTCTTTTCTGATTGTCTTAATAAGCTCAGAACCTTGAAGAGAAGTTTCACAGCAATCAAGACCAGCTGCTGGAGTTTGAATTATGCAGAATTTACACATGCGCTAGAAAACTTGATCCTGCACTTGGCTGATTTATGTTTAATGTTCTAAAAAGCATGTGGTGGGGGGAGGGAATGGCAAGATGGCATTGTATCTTTTTTGGCAGTCTTTAATCTGATGTTTAAACTCTGTCAAGAAACCTCAGCAGGCAGCTTTCACATCAAGAACGGGGATGAAAGTAAAATCATCTTAGTCCAGTCATTCTACAATCCAAGCTAGGTTTAACATAAGTTATCTTTGCCCTTTTCACAGATGTTATTCTGAATATCATTGATGACCAGTGAAAGAGAGGAGAATCTCAGGGCTTGCAGTTGCAGAGCCAGAAATTTGCACTAAAAAGAAGGAGAGGAGGGGAAAACTGGGAAAAAAACAGTTCTGTTATCTTTTTACTATCTTCAGACAGGAGAAATTCAAATATATAACACAGCATCTAGAGAAGTACAAAATCAGCCAGTTGAATACAACTCCCCTATTTTCCACTTTCCTATTTTTTGCCTCTGTTGCAGGTCTACAGCCACATGGAGCATTCAAGATGCAGATTCATGTTGGATTTCTTGGTTTTCTTTGTTGTTTCTGTTTTTTGGGTTTTATTGCTGCTAGCGAGTATGACCTGAGCATTTAAATTCTGAGGTGTTGGTTTTTTTGGCACACCACATTGCTGTTCATGGTTTGATCTTTTCTGTCTCAGATGTAGTGTTCTGTTTGACATCCATTATTGCTTAATAGTTTTACTTCAGTAGCTGTAAGGAAATTTCTTAGATTTCTCTCTCCACAAGTCTGTTGTGCCCCTCTGGTTAAAACCTCAGTTTTATGTTTACTTTGAAGTCAGTCCCAAGTGTTTGAGAGTGCTCTGGTATTGTTTTGGAGTGTTGTTTCTCTAGGCACTTGAAGAGCATATAGTTAACTGTGGTTTATCCATGGAAGATTTGAAAAACACTACAGTTATTTGCTTAGATTTATTCAACCTGACAAAGGGAAAACAATATATATTCACTGGATTATTAAAATTGAAGCTTTTCCCTTGCTATGTATCTGTTAACTAAACATTCCCTCTGTTGATTGAAATATGGAAAGCTGACATTTGTAATTTTACTGACATCTCAGTGTCTGTAAAACTCCCTGGTTTTATTCTGAAACAGAACTGAAATAGAAGTTTGTTTTCAACTTCTATGCATATAGATGCTTTTTCAGAAAAAAAATCCTAGTGCTTTTAATAAGATACTAATTTCCTTGCCAAGATTTATTAGACATCTAAGCAAGTCTGACAGAGACACGATTATAAGGAATATATCCCTCTCTTTAAGACTAGCTTGAAGGAGTACTGATCATGTTTCGATTCTGTCTGTTAACTGTGTTCTTTGGAGAGTGATCTATGTTAAATGTATCTGACAGCTATAGGTATGAGGAAGACTGAAGTTCAGTCAGTTTGTAGTCAGATTATATCCTTCAATCCCATGCCTCCATGATACCCTATTGTCTCAAATTGAAACCATGGTAAGATTCCCAAGAATTAGTTTGTAATAGACCTCTAAAATGTCTAGCTGGCTTTGTGTACTCATAATTGTGGCTCCTGCTGAGCCTGAAATTAAAAGTTTTGACAAGAAGCAAGAAATAAATCTTTCTGTGTCATGTTTGCTCTCCTACTCTTGTTCTCTGCTGTGTGCTCTCTCTTCCCCCACACTTTCTCCTTTTGTTCTGGATCAGCCTTACTGCTGCTTCATAGTTAGTGACAATGGGAATGCTTTTTGACACCCTGGCAAACATATGAATAAAGCTTCTAATGAAAATACAAATTTTCTGACCCAATCAATTAAGACAGACTTCATGCATTCCATTGTCTCAAGCTGATTTTGTGTTTTTCAGTGCTTTCAGCCACCTGTCGTAATTTCACTTGTGCTGACTTCAGTGTGTATCTGTATTAACTCTAACCTATAGGGAATAACAGTGAACTATTGCAGTTTATAATTTTAACAGTTTTAATAATTCCATTACCTTCTCTTTTCTTTCCAAATTTACTGGGTTTTTAAATCATCACATGAGGTAGTTTTGTTGCTTAGGATTTTAGATTGATGTGCTCATCTAGTATTCTACTAATAGTGGGTTTCTAGTGAGTTGTAATCTGTTTACAACATTAAATGTATGTGATACTTATACGTATGTGGTAATAAGATTTCTTAATTGGCTGTTGTGGATTTTTTGTGTGTGATTTCTTGTAGTGTGGGCAATATACTTTTAAATGTTTGTTGTCATATGGACATCTTGATATTGATTTATGTTATTTTTTATTGGGTTTCATTGCTTGTCTGGTATTATGAACACTTCATACATAAAGATGTGGAAAAGGAAACCCCCATGGATATATAAATTTGTAAATTCATTAAATCAAATGGAGTGTTTTCAAGTGGGATAGAAGATGACAGCATATGTGCAGCTGTATATGCAAGTTCCTATTGCAAACAGTTCAATACCAAGGATTATAGGAGTGGCCTGACCAGCGATCTCTGACAAAGCGCTCATGTTTCTGCAGCAAACATTATTGAATATTCTATTCCATTATGCATAATAGCAGTTGTAATTATTCTGTAGCAGTTTCTCCTAACTTTATTAGGACTACTGTACCTAAGCCTGTAAGCTCATGTGAATATTCTTTGTGTTCCCCAAGCTACAAGCAAGTAAGTTGTGACCTTCACTAGCAGCATAACAACTATCAAGTTAATCATTATTTATAGTAAAAGGGCATGTTTTTACCCTCCTACTTATGGAACCTCATGTCCTATGAGGCTTCGTCATATGGCTGGGGATCTTAATTTGCATGCTTTTAGCATTAGATTAGTTAGTAATTGGAAAGAGTAATGTTTTGTGGCTTCTGCACCACAGTTTAAATTAAGACCTGTGTGCCTCATTTGTAGCAGGCTTTTATGCCAAAACTTCAGCAAAGAAGTTATAATGCTTCAGACTAGAAGGAAGAAGCCTGTGTCATTCTGTTTCTTATGAAAAGCCCTTGTGACCCTATTTGTTGACTGCTTTTGCAGAAGCTGTATTTTGATTTTTCTAGTTCTTAAACCTTACTACTACTAAAAATATCATGAGGAATAAGTTGTATTGTTTCTATACTTGTTTGTTGTGGAATCTCAATTTGTGTTATTTACAATAGATAAAGGCTTGCTGAAGGTTTTAGCCTTCTATTTTTTTAATAGGCAATAGTAATTATTGATGTAAATGGAAAGTTGTCTCCTAGTTTTCCTTCTGTTTCTTCTAACAAAATAGTATTATTATCTGCACATTTGTTAGGTTTTTTTGTGAGAGAGAAGGAAAAAAGCCAACACAGTCATATTTTTCTCAAACGCAATTCTATTGTATAATGAGTTGGATATCCACTCATATATGTCAAAATGACATCAGCTATTGTTAAAAATGCATTTAGTGTGCTTTAAGTTAAAAAGCTTATGCAGTATCTAAATGTATTTCAGTTCTAAGGTATTTCCTTTATTTAAATGCAGAAAAAAATAGGAGTCAAGTGGGATAGTGCAACTAGGGCAATACCATAACTACCTGGTGTATTTCTCTGTAAGATGCAGTTGATGTAAGTTTATTTGATATAAAAAGTGTGTGAACACCCATTTAGATCTTTTGTAAGTATCAGCTGTGAGATACATTATCTTTTGGAACAATGGTTTTAAGATTTCTATTTGTTTCATTCTTCTCTTTTGGTCATTTAAGGCAGGTACTTTTGAGTACTAAGGAGTTTACTTTGTGAGAATATGCCATATGTATGATTCCTGCTTTGTAAGATTGGCCTCTGCCTTATACTTAGTACTGTTGTTAGTTTCTGGCCCATGTGTACCTGCATTTGGCAAAGCAAGTATGACTGAATTGTTCGTGAATTTGTATGTAAGTAATTTGTATCTAAATATTTGATCCTTTGGTGGAAAATTCTGTAAAGGTGATAAATAATTTTGGAAATCCTGATTAAAAGCTAATAATAAAATAACTGATAATTAGTTCCTGGTTTTCAATTATCTGGTTCTTGCTGTGCATTGAGTCTAGTAAATAAAACAGCAATGAGTATTAATGCATTTATAGCTTAGACT